>OY856389.1:8563536-9163536 GCA_963693495.1 Malacosoma neustria
TCAATTCCGCCAAATGGGATCGCATTATGAAAGCTCTGCACGAATTGAAGTTACCAGGATACTTACGAAGGATGGTTGCAAGCTACTTTACTGACAGGATCTTAAAATATGACACAAAGACTGGTCCGAAAACATACAAAGTCACTGGAGGAGTACCCCAGGGCTCAGTTCTAGGCCCACTTTTGTGGAATATCATGTATGATGGATTATTGAAACTAGATCTTCCAAAAGAAGTGCAACTCGTGGCATATACAGATGATGTAGCCGTAGTGGTCGTTGCAAAGCATCCCGAAGAAATTACCTTCGCCTTTGACGCTACCATCGCAAAGATTAGCCACTGGATGAACGCAATTGTACTACAGTTGACAGAGCACAAGACTGAGGCAGTACTCATTACTAGCAGGAAGCGGTTGGAAACCATCACTGCAAGTCGGAGCACTCGAAATCACATCCCAGCCGTCTATTCGGTATTTGGGCGTTATGATTAATTCCCGACTCAACTTCAAGCAGCAGGCACAGTACGTGGGTGCCAAAGCGTCGGTGGTTAGAGCAACTTTATCGAGGCTGATGCCCAACATAGGAGGCCCAAAGCAAAGAAGGAGGGCGTTACTGACATCTGTAGTAACATCCGTACTCACCTACGGAATCCCTATCTGGGCCGATGCGCTTAAAATACAGGAAGCACGAAGGAAAATTGCACCAGTATATCGGCTGAGTGCTCTAAGAATTGCCAGTGCATTTCGCACAGTGTCTGACGACGCTGTGAACGTTATTGCCAGGATGCTGCCAATTGAAGTACTAGCCGAAGAACGGAAAGCCCTTTACCACCGTAAAGTAACGACCCCATTGAGCCCTGGAGAACTTGGCAAGGAGGAACGGCTAAATAGCATACGACGATGGCAATCGAAGTGGGATACCAGTAAAAAAGGCAGATGAACCGACCGCCTTATTCCACAAGTTGATGACTGGTTGAACCGCAATCATGGTGAGGTCAATTACTACCTGACACAAATGCTCTCAGGACATGGGTGCTATCGGGCATACCTCTATAAATATAAGCACGAGGAATCTCCAATATGCCTGTCCTGCCCAGGAGTTAGTGAAGATGCAGAGCACGTGTTCTTTACGTGTTCTCGTTTTGATCTGTTACGCAGTACCTGGGCAGAGGCCCTTACGAAGAAAATTCAGCCAGAGTCTTTAATAGAAGCTTTCATCAGAGGCAGCATGGCAAGCGACAAGCGCTTTTGCGACGGAAGTTCTTCAAGAACTCCGTCGGTTGGAAAGAAAGCGGTCGAAAAACAAAACCCGTGACATTAGCACGACGGAAGAGCAGTAGCTAGAGCCTCCCTCCACGAAGTAATGCCTAGCGGCGGTTCCGTGGGGGAAGGAGGTTGACGCTAGAGGAGGTTTTGTCCATACCTCTAGTAAAAAAAAAAAAAACACACACACATGCATACGCACTCTAATTTTATTATATGTTTACGTTCTTATAATTTTTGTAAAATATTTCAACAACTGTGGGCACTGGCTTCTGTAACACAGACTTTGGTCTAGCTCAGAAGCCAGGGTAAAAAAATTGTTGTATGTAGATTACTGTATATTTTGCAAATAAATTTATTTAAAATTATTTTTAATAAAAAATTAAATTGCTTAAACTAAAACCGGGACTGGCTATATATGGATTTTTATTTATGTTACCCTATTGAAAAAAGTTAAATTTTCAAAGAGCCATATCTCATTTGATACCTCATACATGAAAGCGGGGTGAGGTATGATGAGACCACTTCGTCAAATTGATGTAATTAGAGCGCTAACAGCCCCACCCGTGTCACTGTCTCACGAGGGTGCTACGTTCAAATCTACAACGCAAATCTGTCATTTCATTTCACACGTGGTTTGTATTATTGGTTTTATGCGTAAGAAGGTAAAATGGATTTTTAGGTTATTGAAAAAGAAGTTAGTTTACATAACTATGGAGGAATTAAAATGTTATTTGTTAATATTTAAAATAGCGAATTAAATTTGAAAGTTGAAAAATCAGGTGTATATTTTCTTCGAAACCTTCTTTCGAGGAGGTTATGGTATTAGTTTATTTCTGTAGACATGGTGAACAGGAAACCCGGAGTATCTAAGAAGTGATGCAGCTGATATGAAACCTTACGAACGAGAAACTCTTCATAATTATACCCATAATACAATTAATAAATAAAATAAAAATACACACGTAGTACTTTACTTATGACGACCTCGGTGGCGTAACGGATAACGCACTTCGGTACGCTTGCGGAGGTCACCGGTTCGATTCCCGTCTCGCGTCTGGGTGTTTATGTATAATATGTATTTGTTTACAAAAAAAAGTATATAAGTAGTATATCAGTTGTCTAGGGCCCATAATACAAGTGCTACTTAGTTTGGGACTAGATGACGCTGTGTGAATTGTCACAAAATATTATTAGTATTATTATTTAAAATAACGTAAAGGTAATTTGAAAATCTATACAAATAAATAAAATTGGAGGGTCTGTTTGTAATAGTAAAATAACCGCTTTTTACTAAGTGCATTCGGACGTATACACGGTACATATACCAAAATAACATTTTTTACAATTTTTGTCTGTGTATGCGCCGGGCGTTGAGCATGCACCGGTCTTTTCCTTTTCCGCTCCTACACCCGCTTCCATAATCCGCTCCTATACCCGCTTCCGCTATCCGCTCCCGCTCCTACACCCGCTATAAGAGGGACGGATACCATGCTGCTGGCGAGGAGTGCGGCCGAGCTCTCGCGGCGATCGGCCCCCCGCGCCACAGTCCACTTCGAACCGCGCTTAGAGGCAACCGCTGCCCCCGGTCTTGACCAAATAAAAGAAAGGGGAGCAAGATCCCGTAGTGCCCGCTTCCGATACGAACCAGTGCACGGGGTCCCAGTGGCGGGTGAGTAATCCTTTTAATTTCCCGCTCATCCATAAAAGTCTGGTACGCCTTCGACCGGATAGCAATATTCCGTTTTTACTCTCCGCCATATTGCCACGCCCGCGTTTAAATCGCCCGCTGCCGTTATATTATATTTGTTATTTTAATATATTTACATTTATTTATATATTTACTTTTATACTTAGTATTTATATTTAATATTTAAAATGCCCAAAGGTAAAATCTCTGAAATGGTGTTATCTCCAAAGGCCCGAATGTTAGAAGCACGTGTGCAGGCCTTTTTTAATATTTTACAGAAAATATATGACGCATCTTGCAATATATCTTCTCAAGAAACAATAAATAATTTCTTAAAAGTGTCCGCCAATATGTCAGGTGGTCGTCAAAAGAAAACATATTGGAAAATTTTATTTCGAATTTTTCTGGTTTTTACGAGTATTAAAAGATGGCAGAGCCAACACAAGTATTAAAGTGTTCGAATTGCAATGTTGTGATTAATGAAGTCCTAAGTTTCGTGTGTAATAAAATAGACGTGATGGATGACGAGAGCCTAAGCCGAATAGTGACTACAGCATTCTCAGAGGAAGATCTTGAGAAGGCTAAAAACCTGTTGTTTGAATCCATACCTACATCCAAGAAGAGAATTAGAAGAAAAGGTGATAAAAAGGCCCAAAAAGATATTGATGATATAATATGTTTGTTAAAGGAAACTGATCCAAGCTTGATACCGATATTTACAGCTAGAGATCTTCATAAACTTCCCCCAGTATTGTTTGATCACATTGACGTGACAAAACTACTAAAAGATTTGGTATTAATGCAAAAAGAAATTCAAATGATAAAAGAAATATATGCTACGGCTGAAGAATTGAGGGTAATTAAAAAGGATTTAGAAAATTTTAAAAATTTGTCTAATAAAAATTGTCTCAAAGAGAACATCGATCTTTTTTCTTTATCAAAGCGAAGTTCTGAGAGTAACGAGATGGACACTTGTAATAACAGCTTAATAAAAGATAATAAAATATTAAAATCCCCACAAATCGAGGGTATTTTGCAAAAACAAGTCGGTGTTATGAATAATATTATGCGAACACCAAAGGATGAGCGATCCGGTGTTAACGCGGTGACTCACTCCACGGCGCAGCGCTCCGTTGCACTTGCGCCCGCGCCGGAGCGTATTACTGAAAAGCGACACACTGTCGTGCAAAATGGCAAACAAAATACTGATCTGAATCTCGATTTTATGATTCCAGCTGAAAGTGCTCGGACTTGTGGATTATCGTTAAATCACGGATCAAAATGTAATGAAAAAAGTAAACATGATGATGGTTGGACACTAGTGACAAGGAATAAGAATAAAGTAAATAGATTTATTGGTTATAGGGGCAAAGCACCTATCAATCCAGAAGGCAAATTCAAGGCCGCAGACTTGAAAATTCCGATTTATATATATAATGTTGACAAAACAGTAAGTGAAGAAGATATTATGGAGTATATAAAGGAAAAGTCAAATTTATGTGTTAAAGTAGAAAGAATGCAAATGAAAATAACCAAGGAGTACAATAGTTATAAAATATATATACCAAAACACAAAGAACACTTCTTTCTTAATGAAAATTTTTGGCCAGAGGGAATTTCATATCGTAGATTTATAAGTTTTTTAAGAAAACCTGGAGATACGTTTAAGTCAATGGATAATGAGAATATTATAAATATTAAAAATGGATAAAACAATAAATTTCATAACTTTTAATTGCAAATGTGTGAAGACTTCTGTAGACTGCATTAGGCAGCTGTGTGTATCGGCAGATGTTATTGCATTACAGGAGACGTGGCTTTTACCGCATGATTTGCCTTTCCTGGGTAATATTCATAGCGAATTCGCTTACACTGGTACCTCAGCTGTCGATACATCTATAGGAACACTTAGGGGAAGGCCCTACGGAGGCGTTGCGCTACTCTGGAGGAAAAGTATGTTTACAACTGTGAGTGTCATCAAATGTAATAGTGTACGTCTTGTGGCAGTTAAAGTGAAGTTATTAGATCGGGACATACTTATTTTCTCAGTATATATGCCCACCAATTGCAGTGAGAATCTGACCGAATTTACCAGCTGTCTAAGTGAGATAAACTCCGTAATTGAAACAAATAATATTCAAACTGTCTTTATGTTAGGTGATTTTAATGCACATATAAATGAATTATTTTATAAAGAGCTAATGATGTTTTCCAAGGAACAATGTTGGTCGTGTGCGGATGTTGAACTGCTGCCATCTCACACATATACATTTGTAAGCGAGGCTCATACATGTCGTAGGTGGCTTGATCATTGCGTTGTGACAGAATCTGCTCGCCGTACCATTATTAGCGCGCAGATTTTATACGATACCTACTGGTCTGATCATTTTCCTATTAAAATAGAATGTAAGTTGACGTTAATGAAACCTAATGAAATAGTAATTAATTCTAATAAATATTGTAGTCATGTTGCTTGGGGTGAGAGAAATGTAAGCCAAATAAAACATTATTCAAATTTATGTAACAGTAAATTAAGCCAATTTATATTTCCACCAGAACTTGATAATTGTATAGGTAAAACTTGTCAAAATCATAACCATAATATGTTAATAGATAGACTGTACAATGACTTAATAAATATTATAAAAGATGCATCAAGCGTAAGTGCAGGTAGTTTTAGAATGGACAAAACATTTAAGCCACTAGCTGGATGGAACAAATACGTTGGAATCGCTCATGGCAAGGCTCGGATGGCATATCAAGTGTGGAAACTATATGGCCACCCACGTTCAGGAAATATTTATGATAATATGTGTAATACTAGAAAAGATTTTAAGTCCAAATTAAAGTGGTGTCGTAATAAACAAGAACAAATAAAAATGGACATTATTGCTGAAAATTACAGATTAAAAGACTTTAAAAGTTTTTGGAAACACACAAATAACCTGAATCCCAAGCCGAGCCTACCTGTGAGTGTTGCTAATGAGTGCAACCCATTGAGGGTGGCTAATATTTTTGTAAATCAGTTTAATATTGAACCTATGCTACCCTGTAAAATATCTGAACCGCTGTATGTGTTCGGGGCACGGGCCGTGGCCCAGGAGATTAAACTGAATTTCACGAGTAAAGATGTAGCTAACGTCATCAAGAAGATGGTATCCGGAAAATCTCCGGGGCATGACGGCTTGAGCGTTGAACACATTAAGCATGCAGGTGGGCAACTACCAAAAATTTTGGCACATATTTTTAATTTATGTTTGAGCCACTCTCACTTGCCACATGAACTTATGAAAACTGTTGTAGTTCCTATAGTAAAGAATAGTACAGGTGACATATCGGACCCTAGTAATTACAGGCCCATTTCTCTAGCTACTATTATGGCCAAAGTGCTGGATACCTTGATTGACATACATTTGGCCAAATGTATAAACCTACACGATGCTCAATTTGGCTTTAAACCAGGACTTTCGACGGAGGCTGCCATTATGTGTGTCAAGCAGGCTGTTCAATACTACACACAAAGAAAAACGCCTATATATGCGTGTTTTCTAGATTTATCTAGGGCTTTTGATTTGGTATCCTATGATATATTATGGGAGAAACTAAAAAATGAAACAAAAGTAGATAGTGCTGTCACAAAATTATTAAGATATTGGTACCAAAATCAGATGAACTTTGTTAAATGGGCTGGTGCGACGTCTGATTTGTATAGGCTAAAGTGTGGAGTAAGACAAGGGGGGATCAGCTCACCATGTCTTTTCAACTTATACGTCAACGCGTTGATTGAGGAGCTCAGCAGTGCCTACATTGGCTGTCACATCGACGGAGTTTGCGTCAATAATATTAGCTACGCTGATGATATGGTGCTGCTGAGCCCATCGATCGGTGCACTGAGGCAACTCATAAGTATTTGTGAACGCTACGCAGAATCTCATGGGCTCAGGTATAATGCCAAAAAGAGCGAGTTGCTGGTTTTCAAGGCTGGCTCCAAGATATGCACTTCTGTGCCAATAGTTTATGTTGGTAATACTCCTCTTAAACGTACTTCCCAGTTTAAGTATCTGGGCCACTGGCTGACCGAGGATCTAAGTGATAACCTAGATATTGAGAGAGAACGTAGGGCTTTAGCTGTCCGATGCAATATGTTGGCTCGCAGATTTGCAAGGTGTGGACGGGATGTCAAGCTGGTTTTGTTCAAGGCCTATTGCCAAACCTTCTACACCTGTAGTCTGTGGCTGAGGTACACGCGGGCGGCAATCGATGCCCTGCGAGTGCAGTATAACGACGCCCTCAGGATTTTGTTGGGGTTGCCTCGTTTTTGTAGTGCATCGATTATGTTTGCAGAAAATGCTATTGACAGCTTTCAGGCCCTCATGCGTAAACGTTGCGCAGCTACCTCAGCTAGGTTCCGTGATAGCCCTCACAGTATGGTGGCAATTTTATGCAATCGGTGGGATAGCCCAATGATTCGCCACTGGGTACAGCTGCACGCACCAGTCGCGACATGGACATTTTGATCATTTTATATTTGTGTTTACTAACAATAGATTTTTAAGTTTACTTATAATTTACTAACCCACTATGGACATGATTTTGTAACTGTCTGAAATAAATAAATAAATAAATAAATAAAATATCCAGCAACTAAGATCTGATTTCACTAATTCGCTCGACGAGCTAAATATCGAGAAAATTCAATTAGATCCCGAATTTATTCCCGATTATAACGCATTTCTATCATTTGAAGAAATATTTTCTTGTATTAAAAATAAACTTAACGATTTAAAAGACCAAAAATTTGAAAATCAGTCGTTATATAACGAAAAACCCAAACTTAAATTACCGCCTATTAATTTACCATCATTTGATGGAAGAATAGAAAATTGGCCTTTGTTTTATGAATCTTTTAAATCAAATATACATAATAATTTACATTTAACTAATTCCCAACGCATTCAATATTTACTCGGAAAACTAACGGGACCCGCATTAAAATTAACTGCTGGTATCATACCCTCTGGGGAAAATTATACCACGTTATGGGAAAGTCTAGTCCAAAAATATCAAGATCTGAGGGTACTAGGCTCCCATTATATAAACAATTTAATAAACATTAAAAACGCGAGTCATAATGCAACCTCATTAAATACTTTCATCGAATGTTTTAATTCATCCGTCGCCTCGTTAGAGCAGTTAGATATTTCAGACTTAAAGGATTTTTTACTATTACATTTAGCCCTACGAAAAGTAGATCAAACTACAATTCAAGCCTTTGAGATGTCTATGAGACATAAAGATATTCCATCGTACAAAGACTTTGTCGAATTTATTAAATCTCAAGTAAAAATACTTGAACGTTCCATACCTACCGTCTCATATCGTAATAATACAAATAATTCACCGCTCAATACAAATTCAATTAACCGCCCAATATCTCTTGTTACCCGCAATAATCAAAATAAATGTGTATTTTGTAATAAAATTGAGCATATTCATTTATACAACTGTCCGTCATTCAAAATATTAGACCCTAATTCTCGTTTAAATTTCGTCAAAAACAAACGCGCGTGTTTAAATTGTTTAAGTTTAACTCATTCTACGTTAAACTGTAAGTCGAATTTTGTATGTAAACATTGTAATAAACGTCATCACTCCCTATTGCATTTATTTGAAAATAATAGTAAGGTAGTTTCGGTTGGAATAGAACATTGCGATTCTTATAAGCAACAACATCCCAATCAAGTAATGAGTGCAAGCGAGACCGCTGCATGCGTGTGCGCAACACGCGCAGGTGCGAGCGAGACGTCTACTCTTGCGGCGACGCCGCCCACTCATGATTCACTGAATGTATTATGTGATCGCCCGCGCGTACTCACGAATCGATTGAATTTGCCACAGAATAGCGCAACATACAGAAATATTTTGTTATCAACCGCTCAAGTATATACAAAAAATAATTTTAATAAATACGTATCTGTTAGATGTTTAATTGATAACGCTTCACAAAATAATATTATTACAATTTCTTGTTGTAAACAACTAGGTTTGAACATTATACCTCTTTCTAATTCTTATGTTAGAGGGGTCGGTTCCGTAACACAAAGTATTATAGGATATGTTCAAATAAAAATAACTAATAAAAATAAATCGAATTATTTCGACATCGTTGCACTTGTTGTTCATTCTATCACGGATAAATTGCCATCTGAAAATATTGACGTTTCTGTTATGAAACATTTAGTTAATTTACCGCTTGCTGATCCTTTGTGGCATGTGCCTGGTGACATTGAATTACTCCTAGGCGCACAGTTATTCCCTTATCTATTATTAGGAGGAAAATATATTTCTCCACCCGCTCCCCCCGCGCTTGAAACCGTATTCGGGTATATACTCATGGGAGATATTCCCACAATTTTTAATGAATATAATGATTTATCCGCAACTTTAAATACAAAATCTTTTTGTATCACGCAAAATGATCCCGCTTCATTAAACACCGCTCTTGAAAAATTCTGGATTCTCGAAGAAATCCCCGCACAAAAATTTATAAGCCCCGCCGACTCAGAATGTGAACAGTTATACTGTACTTCTGTATCTCGTGATTCTACGGGCAGATATTGCACCGCTTTGCCGTTCTGTAAAGAACCCTCGAATCTCGGCAACTCTCGGTCTATGGCGCTCCGTCGTTTATTTACCTTAGAAAATAAACGTAAAGATCGAGATCTCCGCGAAAATTATAATAGCATTATCAAAGAATATATTAACAAAAAATATTTGTCCGAGATACCATACACCGACATCGATAGTGACGTAGGATATTATATTCCGCACCATCCGGTTATAAGACGTGACAAAGCAACAACTAAAGTTAGAATCGTCTTAGACGCCAGTGCAAAGTGTCATAACGGGGTGTCACTTAATGACATTTTACATTCTGGCCCTAATCTTCAGTCGGATATATTTGTTTTATTACTTAATTTTCGCTTATTTCCTATTGCTCTTACCGCTGATATAAAACAAATGTACCTTCAAATCGGAATTAATGAGGAACATAGAAAATATCAAAAGATATTATACCGCTTTAACACCGATGAGCCTGTACGTGAATTTCAATTTAATCGTGTTCCGTTCGGATTAAAATCTAGCCCATATTTGGCAATGCGTACAGTGCGTCAGTTATGCATGGAAGAAAAGGATACCTTTCCCCGCGCCTCCAGTATAGCTTCTCGTGAGTTATATATGGATGATTTAGCGACATCTGTCACATCATTAGAGGAAGCCAAAACTTTATCGCATGAACTCATCGCCTTCTTTAAGGCTGGTGGTTTCGAACTAACAAAGTGGGCAAGTAATTCGAAGCAATTGCTTAACCATTTGCCGCAATCTTATTGCGCGTCAATTGATTTCTCTAATAAAGATAATTTAAATATTTTAGGTCTAAAATGGATACCTTATGACGATATCTTTACTTTCGCAACTTCTGCAATAGATATAACCTGTACAAAACGTTCCATTCTATCAGCAATTGCCCGCTTATGGGATGTCCTTGGTTTCGTCGCTCCAGTAATATTATTCGCAAAATTATTAATTAAAGAATTGTGGTCACTTCGCATTGGTTGGGATGAAAATCCACCTCAAGATATTGTTCTTCTTTATCAAAAATTTACGCAACAATTATCTCTTCTATCTTCATTAAATATACCGCGACACGTTGCAGTGTCAGCCGAGTGCACCGTAAACCTTGTTGGTTTTTCTGACGCCAGTTTAAAGGCATATGGCGCAGTAATTTACTTACATGTTACTGATACTTATAATAATATTTACATTAATTTAGTGTGCGCCAAATCCAAAGTGGCACCTATAAAGGTGGTATCTCTGGCTCGGTTGGAGTTATGTGCCGCTTTGCTGATGTCCAAACTCTTAAAATTAGTATATGACTCGTATAACGCTCGTACAAAAATCAGTAATATATACGCTTTTTCTGATTCAAAAATCGCACTATCCTGGATTAAGTCCTCTCCACATAAATGGAGTGTTTTTGTTAGTAATCGCATTGCTAAGTGCCAAGAAAACCTAGATCCTAGATATTTTTATCATGTCCGGGGTAAGGAAAACCCTAGCGACTGCCTTTCAAGGGGGCTTTTACCCGAACAACTGTTAAATCATGACTTGTGGTGGCAAGGTCCTAGGTGGCTCCACCATAAAATATCTGAGTGGCCTATTGCTCAATTTCATCCTGAAAACTGTGAAGACTTGCCAGAATATAATAATAAATCTTTAATTTGTATTACGACCGCACCGCTAAATAATAATATAATTTATGACGTTTCTCAAAGAATTTCATGTTTTACTAAGTTATTAAATACAATTGTATATATTTTACGCTTTGCAAAAATTTTACCACGATCAGTTAATATAGATGTTACTGACTTAAATACCGCCGAACAATATTTAGTAACTGCAGTTCAAAGTATATATTTTTCAGAATACTTTAAACTTTTGAAAAATGGTACGCTGCCCGCAAATATAAAACACCTTAGTCCTTTTATAGACGAAAAAGGATTAATACGTGTCGGAGGAAGACTCTCAAACTCCGACTTGCCTTTCGAAGCACAACATCCGATCCTTTTACCAAAGAAGGATCACGTAGTTAATTTAATAATAGACCATTACCATAAGAGGAATTGTCATACGGGTGCAAATTTATTGAATTCGATATTAAAGCAACGTTATTGGATAATATCAGGTAGAAACATCATTAGACAACGCGTTAAATCATGTAACGTATGCTTTCGTACCAGTCCTACTCACTCGTGGCCTAAGATGGCAGACCTCCCTTCATATAGAGTGCAAGAAGCGAAAGCCTTCGTACATACCGGTGTGGATTATGCAGGTCCTATCCAGATTACCTTAGCTAGGCGTCGTGGACAAAAATCCCAAAAGGCGTACTTATGCCTTTTTGTTTGTCTTACGACTAAAGCTGTACACATTGAGCTGGCTTCTGACTTGTCAACAGATACCTTCTTAGACGCATTCAAAAGGTTTATTTCGCGTAGAGGTCCTGTGTCTGTCATGTATTCTGACAATGGTACTAACTTTATCGGAGCTCGAGAAAAATTAAACGAGATCTATTCATTAACCGCTTCTTCAAATTTTCAACACTGCATACGTAATGAGCTTAATCAACGTAAAATTATATGGAAAACTATAGCTCCAAGTTCCCCCCACTTCGGCGGAATTTGGGAATCGAATATTCGTAGTTTTAAACGCCATTTCTACCGAGTAGTCGGAAATCAGCTTCTTACATATGAAGAAATGTTAACTGTACTGACACAGATAGAATGCATCCTTAATTCCAGACCACTATGCGTCCTTTCCGAAGACCCTTACCCGGAAGCATTGACTCCAGCGCACTTTCTAATGTCCACTCCACTCCAATTTCTTCCCGCAGTTGATGTCTCTTCCGAGCGTAAATCATTGTTAGATCGGAAACGGATGTTGGATAATTTGGTGCAACACTTTTGGAAAAAGTGGCACGTGGAGTATTTACATAATATGCAAGTTAGGCAAAAATGGACAGATTCTTCTGAAAATATTAAAATTGGGACTGTAGTGCTCATTAATAAAGATAATCTTCCCCCGCTTCATTGGCCATTGGGCATAGTCACTGCTGTATACCCTGGCAAGGATAAAATAATTCGCGTCGTATTAGTAAAAACATGCAATGGGACATTTAAGAGGCCTGTTATAAAGCTATGTCCCTTGCCAACGCAATAATATATATTTAAATATGTAATTTCCGCTTTATTTATATTTATGTAATTTATGTAATTATTTTATGCTATGTATTTATTTATGTGTAATATTTGAGAATACTACGTATTCTCAAGGCGGCGGAGGATGTATGCGCCGGGCGTTGAGCATGCACCGGTCTTTTCCTTTTCCGCTCCTACACCCGCTTCCATAATCCGCTCCTATACCCGCTTCCGCTATCCGCTCCCGCTCCTACACCCGCTATAAGAGGGACGGATACCATGCTGCTGGCGAGGAGTGCGGCCGAGCTCTCGCGGCGATCGGCCCCCCGCGCCACAGTCCACTTCGAACCGCGCTTAGAGGCAACCGCTGCCCCCGGTCTTGACCAAATAAAAGAAAGGGGAGCAAGATCCCGTAGTGCCCGCTTCCGATACGAACCAGTGCACGGGGTCCCAGTGGCGGGTGAGTAATCCTTTTAATTTCCCGCTCATCCAGTCTGTCTGTCTGTTTGTTCCGGCTAATCTCTGAAATGGCTGCACCGATTTTGACGGGACTTTCACTGGCAGATAACTGATGTAACAAAAAGTATTTTTTTTTAGAAATAGTGACTTTGGGCAGCATTTTTGGATATATCTTATGGTATATTTTGGATTACAAACCTTGTTAACCCTAAAATATAAATAAATGAAATATGAAAACAGTCAGTGTTATCGAATTCAACTGTTACGCCATGTAAGTAGTTTTTGTTAAACATGATAAGTTTCGGAAATTTGATATTCCAATTTAAGTTGACCTCAGATTTATATCATCAATCATATGAAATAGGGTTCAGCTTAGGCTGGACTGTGTAGGTTGAATTTCCAATTTAAGTTAGTTAACCTCAGATTTATGTCATCAATCATATGAAATAGGGTTTAGCTTAGGCTGGACCTTGTAGGTTCGAACGTACGTATTCCGGAGGCTCATGGCGTAACAGTTGCATTCGATAATACTGACTGTTTGCATATTTCATTCATATTTTAGGGTTTATAGGGTTTGTAATCCAAAATAAACCATAAGATATATCCAAAAAATTCTGCCCAAAGTCACTATTCCACGCGGACGGAGTCGCGGGCACAGCTAGTAAATAAATAAAAACTAAAAAGAAAAAAATTATTCTAAACATAAAAATAAAATTACTGATGAGAAAATTAATGTTACTGTTCGAAAAACACGGGGTGCTCGATATCAATAATAATTATAATTTTGTTTACTAGTTTCATTCCGAAATGCAGAGTTATTATAAAAATATCGTCCAAAACACCTCACACTTTTAGAACAGTGACATTCTCATCAGTAATTTTATTCATAGGTTAAGAATTATTTTTTTACTTTTTAGTTTCATTAACTATAAAAGCCCAATGTTTTTATTAATTTAAAGCCATTTTACATCAGAAGGAAAAGAAAGCGTTAATCCTGATGATCCTGATAAGTAGATTTTAAATTTTTTTGATTGTTCAAAGTGGGTAAAAATCGAGTCCGAATATTCAGTTACTATATACATACAGGTAAAGTAAAAGCATGGTGAAAAGAACGTTATGCCTGTTGCGATTGTCCAAGTCGAATTATTAGGCTACACTTACCAGTGATCTGGGTATGCAAATTTCGTTACAAATTTTCTTTCACCGTCACTACTGGGCAAAAATTCCGATAAGGCAAAAAAAAACTGTCTAAGAGCTGCATACCATTGTGTGATTCAAACCTTTGACCTCTAGGTAACTTATATACTATGGCTGATAATATTTAGCTATCATGAACCTTTAGTAAATAAACGAACAAATAAAAAATAAGATTAAAATAAATATGGATTTTATGAAAACGCTCTTAATGTAATATTTTTTTTACACGAATCCAATTATAATATGTACTTGTATGTACTAAAACTTTGTAGTAAGTTGTTAATTGTTTTCATAAATAGTTAACACAAATCTTATTTATGAAATTGGATGTAATAGTATTAAATTGTGACTAAAATATTTTCAAAACAAACGGCTATTATTTTAATTATTCTATCCACGTAAGACTTAAGTGAATCAGAGACGGTTTTGGGTTTTAAAATGAAAGTGAACTTTAAATTATTGAGTTTTGGAATTTTGTATGATGGGCTTTGTTCATACAAGCTCAAAATTCTTATAAGAAAATTTCACTTAGAATTATTTCCTCAGAGTCTGATAGCAAGCAAAGCATATTTGGATTGGCTAGACCAGTGCTCGACAACCTTGTCACCCAAAAGAGCCAAATATAGATAACACACTAAGGAAATTTATTCAAAGCGCCATTCTTTCAATTTATTCATTGCTTTAGTAGAAGACATTATTAATATAATATTATAAACGTTTCGCCAAGGAGTCAAAAAGCCGCATACGGCTCGCTAGCCGCAGGTTGCCGACCTCTGAGCTACACAAATACATATTGTCGTGGAGAAATGACGAAAGTCGATTCTACTCTGCCCTGGGTATGGGTGGCGAGCGGAGTTCAGCGTGCATCCAGTTGGCTTCTACTGCTTGCCTTCTAGATACAACCTGGTGATAAGACACAGTAAACGACTATATATCTGTATGTTACTACATAATCTCGCCAGATTTCATCCCTTTAGCCTAACATAATTAAATGGGTGCCTTTCATTAGGTGCCTTGGGTGTATAAAAGTAAAATAAATAAACGAATGACATGAAGTATGTCTACGAGTATGTTTTTTTAGTAGCAGTAGTCCCACCAAACTGCACATCAGTTTGTCGGCGGGAAAGACGCTCGTCTAACATCATTTTTAATTACATATATTTTTTACACTACATTCATCATAAACAAAAAAGTCAAAAATATCATTATCATAAGTCATTCTATAATCATTTTTAATTTCATTTCATTATTATACTATTATAAAATTATATATCTCTATTTTAAAATGTATGGTTTAAATCACCTGACCTGTATGATATATTCTATATTTTACGTTTCAAAGTACATTTAGTCATTTTAATTATCTTTTCACTTAACAGTGGGCTTTTGTTAAAAGTCTTGGGGATCAGATACCGACCAGCCCGTTTTCCATAATAATTATTAATTTTGGGAACAGTTAGCATATTTTGCCTCATTTTTCTCGTATTGTATGTATTTGTTACAGTTTCTTTGTATTCGTTATTATAGTAATTTTCTATAGCTAGCTGGTATTTGACCCTCAAGTGCACTGGGAGAATCTTACAAATTGAGAACAATCTATATAATTACTACAAGCATTTTTTACATTTATATTTATTACTATTTTAAAAATCTTGTTTGCATTTGTTTTATAACATCCAAGTATGTTTTAAAAGTTCGTCCATAAACAGACAGGCCGTAGCCTATATTATTGATGTTACCAGCGCATACTAAACAGCGAGTAATGTATTTTGTTTAAAGGTTGTTTAAGTACATAACATTTAGATATTATTGCCCTAAGCTTGGTGCACACTTCGCCAACATGCGTTTACCAGTTAAAATACTGATCTACAGTAAGACCTAAATATTTTACGTGTTTCACATATTCGATGGACACACAATGTCAGCAACTTATATCCCCATGAAGGCACTCGTATGAGTGTCCTTTCATCGCTATACATATCACGATATCATTCAATAGATTTAGCTTTAATATTATACGGAGAAAATATGTGTAAGGCCTTTGTTTTATTTAAATTTATTGAGCCCATTTATTGAGTATATGAGCCCATTTAGTAATATTGATGAAGTCCAACTGTATGGCACTTCTTGCCTCCTTCACATCCTTACCAGAGTACAGTAAGCACAATGACTTGTCATCAGCGTACACGTGTACACCCTAAATTGTCGAACCACGTTGCACACACTATTTACGTGCATGATGTACCCTACCGATCAGAGAGATTTAAAAGATCAATAATCTTACATATGCTGTCACAAGTTGCTTTTTTATACAGAAACGAAATTTCGCTGCTTTTTTATAGTCATGACGGTTCCAAAAATGTACATTGCAGTTATGTTTAATTTTTACAATTTCCTCAGTGAATGTTTTCGCGAAATTACTACAAATATTAATACTGAATCATTCTTACATAAATATCTCTTACCTATTGAATCTCTATTGTATTGTATTCTACCTATCCAACTATTGATTTTTTCCCATATTTTTCATGCTTATTTGTATATGGGCCAATTTGCGCCGCGGTCATCGTGTATTTCTTTTTATTATAAAATTGATAAAGAGGAAATATTTTAGTAGAAAGTAATTTTTGTTTTATAAATATTTTTACCGTAAGTATCAGTACAGTTTTATAATAGTACACACTTTTGTATATTGTAATAATAAATTTCAACTAGCTCCTAACGCCGTCCCTGCTATATTGCTTGATATAAATGTAAGCTTACAAGGTAAACAACTTTTATACCAAATACTTCATCAACGATGAAGGTGCCCTTAGTGTTTCAGAGATTTCTTGACTATTTGTGTCAAGATGACCAAGATCCCATTGAAGCGGGGAAAAAGATGGTTAGTACGATACAGCAATTGGTTGGGATACATAATGTGTTTGGAGAAAAGAACAGGAGTAAGTTATGCAATATTTGAAAAGTAAATTTTATATAATTTTCTTCCTATTGACCGTTTTATAAATTTGATTAAATTTTGCCGTTAATACCTAGGACGAGCCTGGTGTTAGTGCTGACGTTCTTCTGAAATACATAAAATTATTTATTTTTTATGTATATTGTGGACAATATTATCTAAAACTTCCTTCAGATACAATAGATCGAAGAAATACGTTTAGACATCTGTAATAGTCTGATAAAATTATAAAATATAATATTTATATTATACTTACTGCCAAGGCATTCTTAAACCATTTAAATAAGTCCGTTGATTTCTCGTAGTTACAGTTGTAATATATTTTTTCAAAAATTCGGTTATCACAAAATACGATTTCTTTTTTTGCCTTTTTGACCTTCAGTCATAACTTCTTTGTGCAAAGAGGCGGAATAAAACGTGGAATAGAACTAAATGTGCTTTGTTTGGCTTTTAATAAGGGTTATTGCTGTATATCCCCTCAGATCCAACAGGAAAACTGACTATAGTTCAGTCTTAGCTAGCTACAAGCTATTATTATAGAAGAACTATTTTTATCATAAAATATCAAGAATTGCGCGTGCATGGAAAAGGTCTTGGTCGCTTCAAGAGATATTTAAAAGTAAATAGTTTCCTATATTCCTCAAGAAAAAGGTGTTCAACTTGAGCGTTTTGCCACGTCTCTCATATGGATGCCAAACCTGGGCACTGAATCAAATACATCTAAAACCATTGAGAATATGCTAAAGGGGAATGAAAAGAAGCATGGGTATTAAAATAAAAGACCACGTGAGTGCAGATGATATACGATTCATAACTAAGGTTGAAGGTATAAGAATAATAAGACAGCTTAAATGGAGATGGACAGGACATATGACAAAAGAGAGTAGAGCAAAACAGACAACACTTATAACAAAATAGTTACCACGTTACTGTAAAAAGGAAATGAGGTAGACAGGAAAAATATAGATAGAGGATATCAGGAAAGTCAGAGACGCTACTAGGTGGAAGAAAATTAAAAAATAGAAAATAATGGAAGCAGCTGGAAAAGACCTATGTATCACAGAAAACGCTGACCAAAAAACCGGAAACCAGTGTTAATTTATAAGTATTTCGTTTTGTAAGTAATATGAAATGTTTTCAGCATTAATAATAAAATAATAATGTTTATCATCTAAATAACTACGCTTACTAAATGGTAGGCGTAGTAAGTAATACGCCTTAGGAAAGTTAGGATGGCACTTCGTTTCGTTCTCTATCGTTTTTGTTCAGTTTTGAAGAATAACGAGTGCACTGACCTGTATAAAAATAGATTCTATGGTTCCTACCAGAATAAGAACAAGCCTATTAATTAAAGTGTGGTGAAAGGCGATTATTGGATTTCTCCTTTTTTTAGTTTATAAGCCGCTAAAGATAGGCACCATTCATATTCTCCTTTCGGTTGGGACGACGACAGTCCCTCATGTAAAACGAAGTTGTCACATCTAGTACAGATTATTATAGTGCCTTCTTGGAAAAAAAGCAGTCAACATGAGGTATTAATATAATTGACTAATATATTAATACAATTGACATTATGTGGACATTATATATTAAGATTAGCCTACAAGTGTACTTTTCTAGAATAGAATCTTTATTTTTCTAGAATATTCTGACGTGATGTGTATTAATTTCACAACGTATATTTGGATGTTATAAGGGTCATCAGAGACTGTGACGGGGCGCCTTTTTCAGATTACTCAGCCTTTTCCGTGTTCGCAATGACCCTGTTTGGCGGTACTTTCTTGTATGTCGGTACGTTCAGCCAGCTTGTGTACTTAGTACGAGTTTTTCCTGATAAAACGGAAACCTTTAAAGCGGTGAATTGTTTAAGCGCTACATTTGTTCCACTCTCGAAGTTTATTTTTGTGCTTACTTCCAGGTGAGAAGTTAAATTTTTATATCTGTATCAACAAATAATATGTTTTTGAAGTGAAAATACTTTAGCACCAATGTGATTCGAAAATTCGATGAAACCAAAGAGCGACACCAAATTGAGACAACCATATACCATATATAAACATATGCCTGCAGTTTACAATTACTAAGTTTACAATTTTTAGACATTTTATAAATACATATTACTGTACTATGTACATGTATAGTACTACAACGGTTGTAAAGTTGAAGTTATAAGAAATAAAGGCACACATGTAAGTGATAGTACAAAGACTAACTCCACCAAAAATAAATACTGGCTGATTTAACTAAAACTTTCGAAATACTTGTTTCCTGCTCTATTTTTGGTTGTTAATTTAGGAGAAATCATTTTAAAGCTTTCCTAATATGCCCATTTAAATAAGTTGTTCTCCTAGGTCTCGTTTGAAATCAATCTTCGAAATGAGTAGCAAAGGCCTCTCTCTGATACCTCGAGGGAGCAACGCTTATGTTAAAATGAAAATGACTCTCCGAAGAGGACAATATGCTTTATTGTTCGTGATTATGAACCAAACATTCACCCATGTTACTTATTTGGTGTTGCCACTGTTGCTTACGGTTTTCGGAAATAATAGATATCTACCAACCACTCCTGGAGATTATTATGGTAAGTTAAGAAATAACATTTTAAAATGATGAACAAATTCCATGATAAAATAAAAGAAAATAATTTAGAAGCCTTAATGTTATATTAAATAAAAAATATTAATGCAACTGACATCCATCGCCTATGATGACATATCCATTATGTTTTTATTCGTGTTCTAAAATGTTATGTTATAAAATTTTACAAAATTATTTTGAAGTTAAAACATATCGCACAATATACAAATATTTAATAAAAATTTAAAAAATGAATGGACTGAATAAATAGTTAATGTACTGAATATCCGTTTTACAGGTCTCACTCCAAAGTATGAAAGTCCATTCTACGAGACTACTTTCGTTTTGACAGGCATCGGAACAGCTTTCTCGGCAATCAATCAAACGGGCTACATTGTACTTTTCATTACGCTCCTTAATCAAGAACTTGGACATTTCTACGTAATCACCGAAACTTTGAAAGACGTCTGTAATGAGTTGGAAAATAGAGAAATTACAGAAAATCTAATTACAGTTTCCGTTGACGAGAAACTAAAATTTTGTGTTAAACATTATCAATATCTCGTTAAATACCACAATGAAATTAACAGACTATACAAAATAATATTTGGCGCGCATTTCTTGATGATGACCATAGTATTAGTGACAACGTTGCAAACATTGAACTCTTGGAACATGGAAAATACGATATTAACAGCTGTTACTGGAATTTTACCTTTATTCATATACTGCTTTGGAGGAGAATTGCTTATATCAGGTGGCTTGGAAATGTCCAATGCTGTTTACTCTTGTGGATGGGAGCTAATGGATGCAAAACAAGCTAGGATCGTTTTGCTAATGTTGTGCTTGTCGCAGCGTCCCCTATGTTTAACTGCTGCTAATATTTTTATAATGGACCGAGAAACTTTCGGTAAAATTGTACAGGTGATTTATAAAATATACGCAGTCTTTAATTAGTATAATAAATAATAATTTATATGTTAAATTTGTTATTGCACTTAATTAAACAATTATTTATAGTTATTCTTATGCTATAAGTTTTGTATTAGTTTACTAAAACCTCACAGATATAGTGTTGATTGTGAAAACAATAAATGCAATTAATTTTTATAAAATAGAGACCAGAGATACAAAAAGAGACCCAAACATCTTATCACCTACACGAGTGGGACTATTACCGGGAATATTACCCAAATCAATTTCCTACTCACTAGGAGACACCATATCAGCAAAGTGGCCAACTGCAAGGTCATACCCGGTGAGAGTCTCACTGTACAACATCGTCTTCTTGTCATGGGCCTATGCGCTAAGCTTAAAGACACGCATGCCGAGCACGTTCAGCGCCGAATCAGGTGGTGGCTGTTTGATGAAGTCACGTTCCAGGAGTTCGCCTTAGCCATCTTTGACAACTGCGCCAGTGGTATGGGCGAACCAGTTCAGGTTTACTGGGACAAGATTCGGGCGGCTATCCTTGGGTTGGCGAAGGAGATGCTTGGGGTGTCTAAGAGTGGTCGCAAGTATGACAAGGAGACATGGTGGTGGAACGACACAGTCCAGAGGGCGACTAGAGCGAAGAAAGCCCTCATTAAGAAGTGGCAAGCGTCCAGATCTCCTGAAGATTGCGACGTATACCAGGTAGCAAAGCGTGCCACTAAGAGAGCTGTTTCCAGAGCCAGACGAGACCACTTACAACCACTTTATGATAAGTTGGGTTCGTCTGAGGAGCAGAAGCTCATCTACAAGTTGACGTGCTCCAGGGTCAAAGCGGCACAGGACATTTCAAAGTGCCGCTGTGTAAAAGACCCTGTGGGCAACCTGCTATGCGAGGACATCGCGGTGAAGGAGAAATGGCGCTCGTATTTCCATGAGCTGCTGAACACGCAGTACAAAGAGGTATACCCGCCAGATCTTAGGCCTACAACTCCACAGATCCCACACCCGTGCGCATAGGCGGCGATACAGTCAAGCGCACGGGACAGGTGAAATACCTGGGATCTGTATTTCACGCGATGGTGACATTGATTCCGATGTTAAGAGACATTGCTGCCGCGTGGGCCAAATAGCGTGAGGTGACTGGTGTCATCTGTGATCCCAAAATACCAGTTAAATTGAAGGGTCATGTCTATAAGACCATCTTTAGGCCTGTCCTTTTATACAGATGTGAAGTGTGGCCGGTGCTGAGTGACACAAGCAGACACTGCGAGTCACGGAGATGAATATGCTGCGGTGGATATGTTAAGTAACGCGTTAGGATCTCTAGCATTCGCGGCAGCCTTCATGTCCGTGACATAGCGGATAAATTGCAGGAGTGTCGACTTCGCTGGTATGGCCATGGCTTATGTGGGGAACAAATGTCTGGCCATGCCGCCACCGCCGGACCCCGGCAGGAGGAGTAGACCCAAAATGTGCTGGCTTGACGTCGTAGGGGTTGATATGCGTGCCAATGGAATGACTACCAGAGATGCCGAAGATCGTGCGAGAAGTGGAGAAGAAGAAGTCGGAAAGCGGACCCTGGGCGGCGAAGCGAGAGTTTGGGCTGCAACCGGGATTCAACGCTAAGATGATAATGATGAATTTTTATGAAATTTGAAATAAAATCCCCACCAAAAACACATACAAAAACCACTACTATGGTAGATTTATATTAAAAAGTGATTATTTCTTTCTTAAGCATAGTAATATTAGAAAAATAGCTTTTATTTTTTGTATTTTTAGAAAAGTGTCATAAACATTTAAATAAAATATGCTACAAAATACTAAATGATATTTGGTTTCTAAATAAAATTATTAAAGTATACCTGATTTATGTATAATATGCTAAAAGTGTGTTTATCTGATAAGATACAAGAAAGAAAATAAGTAAGCAAAACTGACAATAAATCAGGATTTCTGACATTGCTACAGTAATATAATAACATTTGTTCACGAAAATGTAACTAAGAAGATTCGAGTAAATTAAGCCTCTTCCCATTTCATATAAGTAAAAAATCATTGTCAATGTATAAACAGTGTGAAATATACCTTTGCAAAATTCACTTTCAGTTTTGTAAAAGAGTTATAGTAACAAAACAGCCATAGAAAAATAAGACGAAACCTCACCTGTGGTGTTCGAAATATGATGGCATTTTTACTGTAGCAGTTCCCCCACCTTGAAAGGTCTCAAACCTTGTCTTAAGTTTTCATTAGTACACGTATATATCTGACAAGATTTTTAAGATGTTGCTGCAAGATTGTTGTTCGTTAAATCCTAAATTCAATAAAATGACGGTAATTTAGTCATCTGTCAAGAAATCACAAAAATAGCGTCTCACGCTCCAACGACACGTCACTGGTTTGTAATCGAAACGATTTATGAAAATGTCTTTATCATGCTTGCTGCTTCAATTACGAGTATTTTGCGATAAATATACACTAATATATCCTACCTAAATATCGTGCAAGCACATATTGAAAATTTTATAACAGTTTAAAAAAAAGTTACCTAACATTTTTATGAAGTTTAGTTTCTGTGCACGTATCTTATTCCTGAATGCTTGATTTTGCTCTTGGAGGGTGAAGTAACTATTTTTATTATGTAGGAGGTAATATCTCTACGTGTTACCTGCCGCTTCTGCAAAGTTCTTCTGGCACTCTTGAGCTATACTATACCCCCCCCTTTTTTAAGAGTGCGTCTACCCTCAAAACCATTCTAGGCTACGTCCTCAGGTTAGGTGACGGGAAGTGATGCGATAGATGTATCCTTCTTCCTAGAAGGATTCGGCTTCTTACGGATACTTACACCCTAGCTACGTGGTAGGGCCTCAAGCCAGTCTGGATGGCGACCAGCTTTGGTCTTAAGTATACCGTCATAATAACCTTGTTTCCGGAATTAGTGACCCAAATTCCTGTACCCTTATGGGAAATCAGCGTGTTCGCGATACCACTGGCGTTGCAAACTCCCATAGGCGACGGTAACTGCTAAATTCCAAGCGGGCCGTCAGCCTGTCTGCTGTCCTACAATAAAAAAAGTTTCTGTTTAACAAGAAAACAAAAAGTTATAAATCCTCATCAGAACGTTGATCGAACTTGCTAGCCGCGTAGCACTTTACAGCTACGTGTGACACTGAAAGCTAAGCTGCAGGATGCTGACATCGGTGCAATTGTGCTGAGTGAAGAAGAATATTTAATAACTATTAGGAATATTAATACAGGAAATTATTAAGCACACAACAATATAGAACAGAAAATTATTCAGAAAATGGTGTACCTATATAAAACATATTTCCGATTCCTTACAGCAATTTTACGCGCAATGTATAACTTTGCGCGTAGTAAACGTTACAAATGACCAAACTTTGTGTAATAATCCCTGTGAAAATGTGCTTTCATTAATTTGGAATATAAATTGTTATTTGTTTACTTGATCAGGGATTTTTTAACAGTTCTTATTTTTGTATTTCTTTTTTTTAAATACTTTATTGATATTGAGAAAAGGAGGTAAAAAATACTATATTTTATAAGTAAAAGCATTTTTATATTTATTTATTTTTTTACTGTATAGGTACAAACAAACCTTTAAATGTTAAAAGTATTACTTTTAAAAACATAATTATCTTTGTCAGTTTATAAGTCGCCATTTGTTCAATACATATATTGATATGACGACCTCGAGGCGTAACGGATAATGCACGTCGGTACGCTCGTGTGGGTCACGGATTTTGATGGGTTCGATTACCGTCCAGCCTCTGGGGTTTATATACAATATATATTTATTTACAAAAGAAAACTATATATGTATGTAGTAAATCAGTTGTCTAGTACTCATATCACAAGTGCTGTGCAACTTAGTTTGGGACTAGATGGCGTTGTGTGAAATGTCACAATATACTATATATATGTTTATTAATAAAGAGTTTTCATTCATGTATTCTTCGTGTTTAGTACCAGCTGCATGAGGGTGAAATGCTCCTGAGTCACCCAGTTGATTATATAATAAAACCACTGGACAAAGAGACTTAGAAAGAATATTTATTTCTCTGGGCGATTGCCATTTTTTAAATGTTAAGACCTCCTTTACAAGCTTCCTTACTATGGCGGCATTTGAGCAAAGTCAATCTGATTTCATTTAAAATAAATTTCAACTATACATGATTCCGTAGATTCCGATACATGATTTTTTAATAAATAATCTTTAATCTTTTCACACTATATTTAAAAGTCTACATATTTAAAATATTATAATTTATAATAATTCATTAACAGTACGGAATTTGATCCATTGTATATAAAATGACAATGGAAAAACGTCTCATAACTTGATCAAGCGTTTAAATCTTCAAAACCACTACGCCTCGATGAAAGTTATAACTCACTGTTCTGGAAGACTTGTTAAAAGTTTAATACGGGTTTGAAAAAAAAAGACATTTAAATGGTCGGTTCTTTCATAGATTTTGTTCGTAAAATGGCGCAGAATTAATTTCTTACTTTTGAATATTCGATATGGTAGAATAAAGATCATTAAACCAAGTCAATTTGACGTACTGAGGCACCTGCTCGAATTATACTTTTTAAAATCTGCGTTACGAAGTCGTAAATCGACTACGCTTGTTTTCTATTCCGTAGTGTCCTGTCGGAAATAAAACCCAAATTTGAGACAAAAGTAAGAAGAAGATATGGTTTGATGTATGAAAGGCAGCTGATGGAAATATCTAAAGACCTATCTATAATAGGTGGTAGACACTCAAGCCCGTCTGGATAGCGATTACCCTTGGTCTATAAGTATGCCACTATAATAACCTTGTGTTGTGTTCCAGTATTAGTGACCCAGGTTTCAGTACCTCTATGCGGACAGCAGCATGTTCACGGTGCCCCTGGCATCGCAAAGACGTCCCGGTACTAATTGCTTGCTATTAAATGAGCTCTCAGCCTGTCTCTTATTTCCCAATAACAAAAAAAGGCCTGATTAAGATATCTTGGCGCGAATTGGTCCAGGGAATTTCTAAATATATGCTCTCTAAAAAATGCGACGAATCAAAATTCGTGATGGAATTTCGTTGTCTTAATAAATAACAGGGTATTCAAATGTAATACTAATTAGTATCAAAATATTATTACATGAGGTGTAAGGGTGTCACTAAGACATTTGGGGGACGTGAGTTATCTTTGCAAAATTGGAATACCTTGCTAAACAGCAGACGACACAAGGTTGTTCTCCCAAGGTTAGGAGGTCAAAAGGCATTTACAGATTTTATATCCTCTTTGTGATATTATCTTAGTACAAAGAAATAAAGTTTAGCAATCTCCTCGGCGCACCGGCGGCATCTTCAGTATTTATACGTATATTTTCACAAAGAAAAATATATAGTACATATCAGTTGTTTAGTATCAAGAACACAAGCACTCTGCTGCTTACCTTGGGCCTAGATGGCGCTGTACCACATGAGTGTTACAGATGTCAACTAACGTAAAGACTAGTTTAGCTTTGTGACTGCACTTAACATTGATCCAAGCGCTCCAGAATAAAAGCTTTCGTTAACATCGAAATTTTCAATAGAACTACTAATTTAATAATATTTCGCATTTAACCGCTCTGCTTCTTATATTTCCTCCACTCAGCATTATAGTACAAAGCTTCACTTTGTTGGTTACCTATAGCGTTTCAATAATATTTCTTAAGGTTTCACTGCTATTGTTCGTTAAGGCTTTACATTGATGAATAAGACTGCTAAAATTTAAACGAAACTTCGAAATATATCAAAAACAAGACGCCAATATTCAAAAAAGTAGTTTCAATTATTGATGTTGTTTGTGAATGAAGTTATGAATTATTTTTTTCCATGCTGGAGTGGAGTAAGAATACCCCTCTGTCCTAGAGCGGCCTGTCGTTAATAGCGACAAAACAACCCTAGCCACCTGGCATAGGTCCCGTCTAGTAGGATATACTACCACCTGGTAGGATATGATACCATGATATTTTTGTATTGCTTTTCGGCATAAGTGAGTCAGGTTCCTCTAGGTGGACGGCGGCTGTTTATTAATAAGTGGGCCGTCCGTCTGTCTGTCTGCTGAAAAAAGTCTACATCTTTTTTGACAGTTTTTACAATAAATGAACAGGAAATGAAGAACCTGGGTGCCCGTTTTCCTTTTCTGGGTTTTTAAGGTTGAGAGAGAGAGGTACTTGAATAAATTTAATGCACGAATACGTATTATTAAAGACGTATTGAAGTTTAGCACTTTTAGCATGCGACGAGACTTTGAATTTCGCAGAGTTGAATGTGGTGATATTGGGTATATATATATATATATATATATATATATATATATATATATATATATATATATATATATGTGTGTGTGTGTGTGTGTGTGTGTGTGTGTGTGTGTGTGTGTGCGTGTGTGTGTATAAATATATATCTATATCGTGTTAGTGTAAACACAGGATTTCAATTTCGCAAAAGTTGTTTTATTAAATTAGACATGATGGAACATCCCAATAAAACTTTATTGGAAATTATATATATAGTTAATCGCGACAAATTTCTTATTTCTGTAACGAATTTCTTAAAACCATTAAGGTCAAGTCCTATCACAAGTTTAATGGAGAACTCGTAAAATGTCGTGATCAAACAAATTGATGGGACAAGGAACTCAATGAAATTCGAATCTTTTTAAAATTCCAATTTAAGTCACCCGATCTATTTCAACTTTTAAATTGATTTGTTGTGCTTAGTTTGATTAAAGCTTACACCAAATTTTAGTAGATTTCTTATTTTAAGCGAGAATTGTGTAAGTAAACTTACATAAAACTTTTTTATCTATCTCAATCTGATCTGATCATTATAGTTGAATTCCATACACCCCTGTTCTATTTGTAAAGAACTAATTAAAAAATAAATAAATAACGTAACGCCTGGCTCAGTGGCTTCGTAAGTTATGTACGACAGCATATATGTCCATGAATTGTAAGTTTAAGAGAAACATCGGGTGATACAGGTTTTAAAACTAAGTAAAGATAGTAGATATCGTTAAGAAATCCCTTATTACCTAAAAATAATTAAAGTTGAAAATTTTTAAAACAAAATTTTTTTTGCAGTTTTTAAATTAAAAGTAAAAGTCAATTACGAGGAGAGTTAATTTTTGCTAAATTAAATTTCGTATTTAATGCATATTTGAAATTTTATTTACACTGAATAGCGAAGTCAACGATTTTGCATAGCTCGTGTCATTTTGTTGTACTCAAGAGAGTTGTAGAGGCACTTTATTTCTCGGGAGACTCGTTTTGATTTGCTAATGTAATAATTTAGTTCTTTGTCATGATTTAATCACGCACAGGGGTGTAGGATTTATTTTTAATTTTGTATAGAATAGAAAATAAGTCAATTTGTTTTTGGGCTTTAGTCTTCTGGTATTTTAATTAACTTAACAACACTTTTTGACGTTACATGGATTGAAATAGATGAAATCTTAAGGGTATCGTAGAGCGATAACTAATTGTTGATCCTATGACACTCACAAAGGTTCAGAGTGACGATCGAAATTTTCAGTTGATAACTCGTTCATCATAACCGCGCTCACCGTTACCCTCTGCTAGCCAGCTAGGCACTTTGAGCTAGACAGTTGGGTTTCGAATTCCATTTACTCCCGAAGTTTAGGCGTGACACAAGTAAAGAACATTCAACGGAATAAAAAAGACGCAGGAACTACTGGAAGTTACATTCAGACAGAAACTACGCCTGACTGCAAAAACGTCGCGTGTAAGTTTGTAACGTTCTGTAAATTGTAAATTAAATGATTTACATTTTTAAATGACATTGTTATATTATTTAAATGACGCATAATCTTCTTCCTGTCCTTATCCCACACCATGTGGCGTCGACACAATATGTTTTCTTCTTCCACTCCTCTCTGTTAGCTGTCATTTAAATATTTATTCCCTTTTTACGCAATCCATATTTTCTTTGGTGCTTTAGTATCCATCCACAGTATTTTTTTAATTTTTTTATCATATCGCATTTTTCTTTTGTATTATATGGCCATAACAAGTTACTTTCTTATTCTGTAATCATGTTTTGTAAGATTGTATAAATAATAATTAAAACTGGTGATAAAAATTGAATAGCAGATGTTAAGAAAACAATTAAAAAGTTGAAATCACGGGACCGAAGGAAGACTCATAAAATTCCATTTAGTCTTAATTATGGAAGCAGCTCATAATTGTCTGGTTAATTGCTAGAGCTCAGCCTAACAGTAATTACGCTAATCATATAATTTTCATTAAAATGGTGATAATGGCTTAGAGAGTAAGTCAGGGGTAGCAAATTACATGTTTACAGTAGTATGTGTTACAGTGATATCGTGTAATGAGTTTGTCATACTCTTGCACTGGATGCAGAAACTAAGCTTCATGTTTTTACTACTTATGAATCGATAATTTATCTTTATACATATACTAGCGTTCAATAAAAAGTAATAATGAGTATAACACAATTATCTTTTATTAGATGTTGTTCAATTTTTCAACGTAATCACCTTTCAGGTTTATTCACTTTGTAAATCTTTATTCTAAAGCTAAAATTCCTTACAAGAATTTTCTTAATGATCTTAAAAAATCGTGTACCGCGACGACTACTGCATTATCATCTTAAAATTATGGCCCCTGAGAGGTTCCCTTAACCGCGGAAATAGGTAGAAATCACTAAAAACTAGGTTCGGTGAATATGGAGGATGTTCCATTAATTCGAAGCCAGCTTCTTGAATGGAGCCATCGCAACTCTGGACTTGTTTGCGAGGGCGTTTACTTGGTGAAACAAAACAACTTTAGCGAGTTTGCCACGCCGTTGCTTGCGTATTTCCTCACGTAACTTTGTTATTTGTCCTGCGTACAAAGTCCCCGTAATAGTGGCTCCATGATTAAGGTATTCGATCATTACCACCCCTTGGCTTGAATGACAGAACAGAGATGACGGTCTCTTCCAAGTCATGGACTGTTTTTAGTTTCCGGGTTATAATGATGAAGCCATATTTCGTCCATAGTTATGAATCGAGCCAAAAATCGGTCAAGATTTTATTGTAACAAATCTAAACGGCTTTGTGAAATTCTCAGCCTCGTTTGTTACTGCGCGTCAGAAAGCATTCTGGGGACCCAGCGTGCTGACACTTTTTTCATACCCAAATGTTGTGTATAACATAAAGGTGGATTTATATTTGTCTGACGTGTCGTGTCGTGACGCGTCAGAAGCATATCGGTTTCATACATTTAATATGGTTGGGGACACATTTGTATGTCGTGACGCGTTCTGTCGTCTGTCCTAAATGTATGAACCGATATGCTTCTGACGCGTCACGACACGACACGCCAGACAAATATAAATCCACCTTTATGGACACTTACTATAGAAATCTTAATTTCTTCTACTATAAAGCAAACAGTAACACGACGATCCACCAAGACCATGTTTTCAACTGTTTTAATCTTTTGTTCAGTCACTACTGTGCGGGGGTCGTCGTTATTGGAAGTTCTTCCTCGCTTGAACTCAGTACACCAACGCGCAACCGTAGAATATGAAGGAGTATGAATCTCAAGTCTTGATTTACCAGCTCCGTGGTAAAGTTTTTCAAGCAAGGATATTTTATTTCCGCGCAAACTTCAATTTTATCCATAAAAACACGTTCCGATGCTACGCAAACAAATGACTTCTATTTTGAAAAACAAAAGAGAATTGATTGTTTTTTATTATTTTATAGCTAATGCCTGGGCTATGCCTGCCAGTATTTATTTAATTTCTTTCCAAGGAGAATGTATCGTATTATCACTATTTATTGAATACTGCACGTATAAATATACTGGCGGACCCGTAACACGTCGTTCTGCTGTATAAATTAAAAAAAGATTCCAAAATACCGAAATTCATCAAAATTGTTTCTGTGGTTTAGGCGTGAAAACGTAATAAACAGACAGAGTTATTTTCACATTTATAATATTAGTATGATAATAATTGTTCTCTGTGTGAGTATGTGACTGAAGTCTCAAATGGTTGGACTGATTTTAATGAATTTTTTTCTGTGTATTCAAGTGCATTCGAGATTGGTTTAGATTTACAATTCGATCCACAACAAAATGTTTTTTAATTATATTTTCTCTCTGTACAATAAAATAAAATATACTTCGTCAACGTCCAATCTTTGACTCAAAATATTCACTTGGGCATGGCGATTTTCTCAAGAGAGATACATGCTAAATACATGCTATAATTTTTAATATTTAATAATTTTTTTCTTTGCTTTTGATTTTATTTCAAATCTCGAACTTCGACCAAAAAGCTTGAATGGTGTCGTCCCATGGCAGCCTTAGAGCTTCTTTTTTTTTCTCGTAACATCAGAACAGAGAAAAATTGAGAGACGGAAGTTTGAAGCGTAATCCTAGCCACCGTTTTTCTCTAGAGAAATCTCTATCCAGTGCCATCTAGAACGCAGCGTGATGGAAGTGCCATAGAGTGGCTCTCGTAGCGTCTTGAGTTCTTTGAGTCCAAATTGCAGGACAACGCCCTTTGCATCTCATTCCTTTCTCACTGCTAGTAATAATCAACTTCACCAGACTAGCTAAGTCTGCCCCCATTATGTGCCCGAAGAAATTGAAGATTATCTCGTTACAGATTATTAAGAGCAGTGTTTTTACATTTAATTTTTTGATGACTCATTTGTGTGATAGTGCTTGCGAGCGAACAGAGTTATACATACTTTTTAAATAATATTTCACAGAATTTCAGACTCTACAATTACCTAACCTAAATAGAATAGAAATGCTTGGACAATATTGAAAATACAATCTATATAAGACGCAGTCACGATTCTCGCTGGCAAAATGTTAAATGTGCTTACATAAATTCCTTACGAAAACATTGTAACATTTCTCAATTATGTTTTCATAATATTGTTTGTTATAGGCAATGAAATGAATATTCATTCCTAAGCAATGCATGTTGAGAGACTTCAAATAGCGTTTTAACAGCATATTCAAAGAATCAATATATTATTTTGATTCAATCCATCTCATTAGTTTGTTCATGAGGCGAGCAAAGGACGATGCACAAAAAATATTGCTGTGGAACAGCCGACAGGCTGACAACCAACTCAATAGTAAGCAGTAACTACGTAGTAATTATTTATTAATCTGTGGTTATACGTCGGAGTTACACGCCGCCAATCGATGTTTGCGACGCAGAGGCACCGCTAACACGCTACCGTCTGCGTAAGAGAACTAGAACCTGAGTTATTTACGCCGGAACTCAACATAAGCTTATTTATTACTTATATTTAGAGATTAGTGGTCGCCATACAGTCTTTGAACTAGAGGCGTAGCTCTCAGCTTTGATTATAAGGGACGTGCTTGGCAACCAACATTTTTGCGTCTGATACTGCTAAATATTACGATACTTGGGACTAAGGTACAAATGTGTAAATTAAGATCGGGATGAAACAAGAAGCGGGATCCCAATAATAACAATGAATAAAAATAATTTATCGTCAACAGCAATGAAATTTTCTTTTAATAAGCATAACATTGTGTGGTGCGGTTGAATTTTGAGAGCAAACGTTTGCAGGGTTTGCTCATGCGGTATCTCAGATCACCGTCAAGCAACATAGTTAAATTAACTATACAGGGAACGGCATAGGCAAAATGGACTAGCGAAAATTTTATATTAAAACACAGAAATATTTTACAATGATACATTTTATTAATGATAAATGTACAAACATGAATATATTTTATTTTAAGATATATATATATATATATATATATATATATATATATATATATATATCATAAAATTCTAAAACATTGGCCTCATTTTAGCTATATATTAATTACAATTTATCAATTATAGAATAGTATTTTAGCTACATTTACATCTTAAGCAATTTCGTTTGAATTATAAGTAAAAGTATTAAAGTGAATAATCGTTAACCAATTTTAATAAAATTGATGCACATAAAGTTTTACATGCAATTTAAAATATTCAAAAAGAAATAGTCGTTCCAAATCTTACTTCAAACTACATATATTTTTTTATTTAGTCAATTCACTAAAATATGATATTATTTCTCGATGTCACTACTTTTATTTTTAAATATTTTAAGTCTATGTAAAGGCTTAAACTATCGCTTAAACTTAAGCTAATTTATAATTATTGGGCATAACTTTTCCTTCTGCATCCATCCGTAGTATACATTACTAATTTATCCGTTTAGTTTATGTTTCAAGAGTTTATTATATAATATTAAAAAGACTGACGCGATAAATATATTTTTAAGTGTAAATACTAATGTACAGCCCATATACGTGTAAATTTAATTTCTGGTAAACAAAGATATAATTTTATATTGTATCACTAATCAAAATAATAAAAAAAATGTATAAAATATATTTATGCATTGTGCAATAAATGCGTTGTGTTATAATTAATAAAACAAATGTAATAAAATTTAATTATAACTAAATCTCTTAAATGTATAATTATTGGGCATAACTTTTCCTTCTGCATCCATATAGACATCACGATCCATCGTCCTGGCGCTCCAGGCTTTCAAAATAACCTCAAGGTGGTGCATTTTGTAATTAAGAGCACGGGTTACAAAAGTCTCACTACACCGCTACACGTTTACTCAAGTGGCGAAGGGTACGAAAAGCGTTGGGAAAAGGGACTTTTCTCCTAAATACACGTTATATCATAAACAATATACTGACATTGATCAATAGCAGTTGGTAGCTCATTTATGAGTATAGCTAATTAAACTGTACATATTTTACTATTCAACAGCTCCAATAAACGGTCTAAGAGAACAGTAGTAGCAACAGCTCATAACGTGACTGTTACGCCTAGACCAACTGGATAGCATAACCACCAAGCCTACTGAAAGTAAACTGGCTGACACACCAATAATAAGAGTTTCTAACCAATGTTTCTTTCACCGTAAATACGCTACTAGATTAAATAATGATATTTATTTGCAAGAGTCTCAAAAGATTTGCAAAAGTTATCCGTGCAGGGGCGGAGAAAGAATACTAACCTCTGCGGCCGGGGTTGACCTGTCGTAAAAGGCGACTAAACAACTCACCCTAGCTACGTGGTAGGGCCCCAAGCCCGTCTGGATGTCGACCACCTTTGGTCTTAAGTATGCCGCCATAATAACCTTGTGTTGTGTTCCGGCATTAGTGACCCAAGTTCCTGTACCCTTATGGGACAGCAGCGTGTTCGCGATGCCGCTGGCGTTGCAAACACCCATAGGCGAGGGTAACTGCTAAATTTTAAGCGGGCCGTCAGCTTGTCTACTGTCCTACAGCAATAAAAAAAGCTTACGGTAATGATTCTGATTTTGAATTTTTAGTATAATTTCAAGTTATTTTAATATAAATTTCGGTGAGCAATTTGTATCACTAGATTATTTGGTACGTATCATATAAATTTATTAAATTAGCCTAACTTTAGTTATATTGTATTTTAACAACATAATAAAATGATCGCTAAATTAGACACACTTGGACTCTGTAAACAAAAATTTTTGACACATTTTTTAGATTAAAAGATCCCTTTTTAAATATATATTTAAAAAAGGAGAAACGACCAGCAAGGAGGCTACAATTCTAAGATATTTGGTCACTTAACCATATTACAGGTATACTGTTTATTTTAATTGATATAGAAAAAAAAATTGTGATAATAGTAAATTCCCCGCGAAAAGCATTATCACCATCATTATAATTTCGCGTTATAGAATATATGGAGCAACAATAGTTGAGGGATGGGTTGACAACTAATATTACTGGGTTATAATGGGTTATAGGATTATAATTTCTTTGTTTGACACTTTCAAAACACAGTCATAGAATAGGTGGCGACGCAAAGGCTACGCGTCCCAGATGTCGTAGCATGTGTCTACGTCGTCTGTAACCGTATTACGAGAAATAGTATTAATGTTAGCGTTAATAACCGATATAGACGGCGCCATCTTGAATGAAATTCGCTGTAACCGTTATACGTCTGATTAAAGTGACAAGCTGTCACTCTGACGTTGAAAGTGAGGCATGGACTTTTTGAAGTAAAAATCGCTCGCGCACCACTTTTACGATGAGTTTTTGTAATCCGGCACAAACATTTAAGTGCAGTGATTTAGTTTGTGTGAAATTAATTGTGAACAGATAATTTAAGTGCAATTTATAATTATTTCGTAATTTTAATTGTTTCTCTTGTTTAAAATTAACGTGATCGATGGATGACACTGATGCTGACTAATCTAAGCTTATAGATACTCGTTTTTTATTGCTGTAGGACAGCAGACAGGCTGACGACCTACTTAGAACTTAGCAATAACCGTCGCCTATGGGTGTTTGCAGCGCTAGTGGCATCGCGGACACGCTGCTGTCACATAAGGGTACAGGAACTTGGGTCACTAATGCCGGAACACAACACAATGTTATTATGGCGGCAGACTTAAGACTAAAGGTGGTCGCCATCCAGACGGGCTTGGGGCCCTACCACGTATCTAGGGTGGGTTGTTTTGTCGCCTTTTACGATAGGCTGACCCCGGCCGCAGAGGTTAGTATTCTTTCTCCGCCCCTGCATGGATAATAGATGCGTTTGCTTTTATCATTATTTTTATAAAATTGATTTTCGATCTTACCATCTACAGTAATACATCTACCGATGAAGAGATTTCTGTGTATATTTCATCAATTGTTATGATTATGTACTAATCTAATATATATTTAATGTCTTACCATTTTTATACATGTAAAATGAAAAACTATACAAGTTTCAAAAGTAGAAGAATATTTAATTTCGCCCCATATCTAATTAATTACTATATTTATTGGATTGGATTTAGCCTATTATTTTTATGTAAATGCTCCTCACCAGTACAATTTACCACAAGTTCAATAAAAGTTGATTATTATTGCTCCAGCCTGAAAATTTTACTACATATTCTAGAGTATACAACCCCTGTAATAATACCCGTAGTAAGTATAGTCGGAATATTAGAATAGATTTTGCTCTTGTTTCGGGAACATGTTATTATTAAACACTGTCATGGACATAAACATAAAAATATGAATCAACATTGTCTATATTTAGAAGTGCATACGACCTTTGATGTAAAAAATATATGTGTTATTATGATCTGGTGAGTATCGCAGTTAGCCTTCGATATTTATTTTTTATGGCTACGTACCCCAAAGATGTCAATGGGAACCCTATTACTAAGGTTTGTTCATCTGTGTGACACAAGTTCTGTTTCATAAAGCGTAATAGATATAGTTGAAGTTTTCACAGTCTGTATTTTTCCACCACAACAAAGTCAGCGTGTTCGGTCACACAAAATCAACTTCGTGGTAGTATTTCTAATCCACGTGAATTAACATAAAATACACGTGTATTTTTGATTAATGTTGAAATATACCGACGTATATTCACGTATATTAAAGCGACCCTTCACGGTAAAGTACCCACAAAAGGTAGGTGTTTTATTACATTATTTGCGTCGTGATTTTTTTTGTTTTTCCTGTCCGATAAGAGTCTATTATGAATGTGAGCATCTGGTTAATGTGTTCTAATTATGTTTTTAAAAATCGATTCACGCCGATTGCATCCATTTTCACTTTGGTCACAGTATGCTATTGAGTATTGTCACAACGTCAACTTCCTGCTTGTCTTTTTGCGTGTCCTACCAAACGTGGGTCAATAGATTTGGATCAATTTAGCTTTAACAGAGCAGCCTGCCTTTTAATCTCACAAGTTTAAAAAGTAGTAGCGCATTTTTATTACTTGGAAACTAGATGAATTAATTATTCTCTTCTTATACCGTCACCTTAGGCAATTAGCCCTTTTCTTTTGAATATCCGGACTCGCACAGACTGATTTTTCTTTATTTAGTTCTTGTAAAGTAATTATGTATTAATATGCATTACAAGAAGTCATTGATTTGAAAAAGTCTAAGTGTATTCAAACTTCGTTCTCGCTTAAATGTTACAAATATCTAAAATTCGATATGATTAGTATAATTAGTAATAATAATTAAATACAATTAGCGTTTTGTTTCCCATACATGAATACTCAATAGAGCATTTTTAATCATATCACTAAAACTACATCGAAAAATAACAATTAAATTACTTTTTTCGATTAAATTCACAATTCATTTCATCTGTATATTCTACAGTTCCAGATTCATTACGAGTATACAATTATTCTAATATTTGTAGAATATTACAATATTTTATAAACTTACATATGCCATATAATAAATATTATTATTATTAATTATGTTAGTTTTCAACTAACTTTGACAAAGCAAGCATTAACACCAATTATAAAAGAACAAGCTTAGCCAATTTACTTTTTAATTCAAAAATCGTCATCCTTCAAGTCTCTAGTGAAAATAACAAATTTTCATTGATCCTCGAATACGATAACTCAGTATTCTACACAATTATTGGAACCAGGACTCTGAATGAGTGGAGTAGTTGTAGAATTATAAGCTAGTGAGAACGGTCTGCTAAGAAACTTCTGATCATCGTCAACTTTGTTTAAATCCGTGTTGTGAAGTGACGGGGCGTATACAGTAGACTTTGTATAGTCGGGTGATTTTGATGGCCAAACAATGTTCTGGTTAGAAGGACAGAGTGGGGACGAAGAGGCGGGAGAGGCGGGAAGAGATGCTTCAGCGAAGTCTTCCTCGGGCAAAGTGCGCAGGCGCGGTAACCTCTCCCGCCCCCCTCCTCAGACTGGTGACTGATCACCGCTCGTGCTGCCGCTGGTTATGTAATCCTGCGCATTGTGAAAATTCATTACGGCAAAATAAATCTTTCTTTTTATTTCTAGATGTACAACACATTTGAAACTTCAAATAAATTAGTTTTGGAACTATTTAACGAAATAGTTCCATAAAAATAAAAATAAATGAGTTTAAGAAAAAAAGTCTCCAAATGATAGAACTGCGGGAAACTAAAGAAACTAATATTTAAACGATACAAAATTTTTAATAAATTGTAATTTTTAATCAAACAAAAAATAAAATAACTACCTATTTCAAACTTACAGCATGCAGATGCCGGCCGTCGTGAGGCGGTGCTAGGGAGGTCCTCGGCACGAGAAGAGTCGTGGTCGTCGTCTCCGAAGCCGCCGACTCCCTCTTCGAAGGGTGGTTATACAACCTGTCATAGTCTTCTTGTTAATACCCCAAATTCAATATTTATCATTTGTATTTAAAAAAAGTATTTTCTGGATTGGATATTACTGAGTTTATGTATGTGTCTATACTACTTAGTTTTCAAATATAAATTATTGTACTTGTAATCATTTTGAATAGAGTTATTAATAATTTAACTTTCGGAGCTCAATTATAGATTAAAATATAGCAATAAATAATGATTAATATGACTTTGCTTGTTTTAAGTTTATTTGTATATAAGAAACGTTTGAAATATTTATCTTATACCAAATTTTCAAGAACAAATATGGTGAAGTGAACAATGTTAATTTCTTATATAATTTAATATTTTCACATCAGTATAATGGTATCAATAATTTGAATTTTCGCAAAAATATTATTCTCTGTTTAATAATAACGTCCTTTGTGATCAGTTTAGTTTCATTATTTAATAGTAATAATAATAATTAAATATTTATTATATGTAAAATGAATTATTTTAGATCATTCTGATAACAACGTTTGGTCAAAATAGCGAAATAAAGTGATTGAGGTTGACAACGCTTTGGCTATGTCTTTGATGTCGCAAGCATCTATAGAAGATGATGACGGTCGATGGTACGGTATAAAAAAGGTTTTTAATTTTTTTTAATATTTGCTCACATGAAAGGTAAATGTTTATTTTCCTAGCCTCATAAGATTGGTTTGTTCTACGTAAGAATTGAAAGAATTTTTTATTACAGAAATTAACGATTGTTTGTAAGTGCAGTAAAGAAATTGTCCTCTTCTAATGAATCGTTTAAATACTATAAATAAAATTTTAAAAATATCTGTCGTCATTAAGGAAGAGGATGATTTAAAGGGACAATAATTAAGTAATTTCGTTTGGATTCCATAACTCAATGGTTATATCGCGTAGATCGTTTATTTTCCGTCATCTGCTTTTGACAAGCAGATTAAGTTGGAATTGTTATATCTGTTTTGATACCGTTTATAATTTCACAATATCTGAGTTAGTCGTCATAAATGCCATGTTATTTTACATTGCGTAGATATTTTCTTGTGGAATTTTCCGATGTTTGTATGAAGTTAAATTTAGATTGTTATATTTTTCACCGCCGGTAGGTGGCAATTATGTGATTTGAACATAGTTGAGAATGCTATCGAGAGATCAGAACCCTGACCTCTAGGTTGGTCTTTTTTATATTTATATATTTATTTATACATTTTTATATTTATTTATATATTTTTATTTTAGTCGTATTCAAACAATTTGTACAGTATCCACCATTTTAACATAAAACTTAAATTAGAAGCTTTTCGTACAGATTAAATGACAGCAAAATTTTGAAATCGATTTATATTTTTTAAATAAAAAAGATTATACACATAATTTTTTTTTAAATTGAGGTATTTATTTAGGGAAAGTAATTAAAATTAATCAACTAGGAATGAAGTTGTTATACAAGGCAAATGCCTTGTATAACAACTTCATTCCTAGTTGATTTTAAAACTATTGCTTTATAAAACCAGATCTTTCTGCCGTAGTTAGAAATAAAGTTAAAATAATCGAAATTAACAACATGTTATTCTACGATAGTAAAGCTCAAAGGCACGGTTTGTGCCAAAGGCCAGGGACGAAACCCAGACTTTCAGCACAAACTGTTAAAGAGGCTCGCCCTCGCGACACAAGGGGTTAGCCGGCCTGGGCCACGAGATCGGCGGGTCAGTTTATCCGTTGGAGCAGGTAATATGAAAACAGCGAGGATTTTAGTAGGTAGTCGGACGTCGACCATCTTTGCCGGAGTCCCACATATCTTTCAATGCCTTCCAGTCGAAAAAAAAGCGTTAAAAAAGCACAAGTATAAATACAAAAATCTAGCTTACCTTTAACATGCACTGGTATGAAATCGATTAGTCCCCCTTTATTGTATGGAATGATGAAGTCAGCGATACTTGTAGTGACAAGTACTATTATCATTGTCAATTATATTATTATGAGTTGATCTTCAACTGTTTTATTATGACAGAAGAAACGACGACACACGATCAAAACAAAAATTAAAAGAAAAGTTTTAATAAAGCCCAATTATAATTTTATAAACAAAAATAACGATAGCAAAATAAAATATCTAGTTATTTAATGTCCAAATCCACATTATCTTCATAAATGCAATGTCCGTTCCGATAGCAAATTCCTTGCTTAAATTCTTTCTGCAGGCTTCTTCACACTGTCAGCCTATTAAAACAAAAAGTATATATCAAATATGGATTTGGAAACATAAAAAAAATTAACTGTGCGCAGCGATATTAAGTGTATTTTCTTATTTGTTAGAATGAAAGTTGAATGTCTTAATATTTCAAATAAATAGTAATTTTTAAAGTTCACATTTGAACTAAAAATATAATTTGTTTTGAATCTTTAAAATTCTATTAAAATAAATTTTTATTATTTAAAAACTCCGGCGTCAAGGGAGGCTAGTATTTTATTTACCTTAATGTTAGCCGGAACGAGATCGCTGAACGTCAACAGGCAAAATACATCTATCCGTTATCCGACGAGTTCAAATTCAAAATAGACTTAAATATGATAATTAACTTGCGTCAATATTTCATATAACGTCTGAATATAGCGGAACTATCTTTATCAAGATTGGCGAAGGGGAGCCCCTTCGCCAATTATATTGCCAAAATATATATTTGTAAATATAACCGAAAGCATAGTTTAGTTCTTGTATATTAATTACGTATATTTCATCTTTCATTAAACAAAATTAAAGTAGAAATTAAAAATATGTGTACAGCGAAATAAGGTGCATATTAAAAAAAATCATGCCTTAATATTTACGTCAATATAATCGAAGAGCGCCAAATAAAAACCGGTAGCTGAAGTCAAAATTTGTTTATCTTTAGAATTTTAAAAATATTATATTGAAATTTCTACACGTATTCGTATAATTCTCACTAAAATCACATAACGGTTCTTAAAAGCGATTCTTCAGTTAAAAAAAAAACACCACAAGCTAGACATGCGATTAATAATGTTGTTTTAGAAAAAGTAAGATGTAGTAGAAATTTATATCTACTTTTTGAATAATAATTAATTTTCAATGTGAATTATTTTAATGTCAATAACATCTTTATTTTGTTCTATAGCTGTTTCTTTTAACGATCATTTGTTAATAGCTTTTAAAACTTTTTTATATTGGATTGAGATCTATATGGTCATGCCAACAACATTCTCTTTCATCATTCATTCATCACTCATTTCATTCAACGATAGTATTTTTTACCTCATTCCTTGTATATTTAGGTTGGAATAAAATTCTGTTTTCAGTATTGTCTTACCGTATACTTTCAGTCCTAGATCTGGGAGACCAGTCCTTGGAGTAGGAAGCGCCCCTCCGTCGTCCGCCACCAATAGTTCTTCCCGTCTTCCACCTTTCCACGTGGTACCGTATTGCATGTCGCACTTCCGTGTTCATAAAGCAGTAGAACAAAGCCACCGTGAAACCCTATGAATATGTACACTTTATTTGATTAAATCATCATTTATGCTGAAATTAAAAATTAAATGAAAACATTATCAACTTAAGATTTTTTTCTCTGTGCAAAGGTGAAGTAAAAACATTGACCCGTGCGGCCGAAGGCGGCCTATAGTAGAAGGCGACAAAACAACCCCAGCCAGGTGGTAGAATTCCAGGCCCGACTGGATGGCAACCAACTGGTCTATAAATATGCAGCCATAATAATCTTGTGTTAAGTGACCTAAGTTCCAGCATCCTTACGCGCTCGGCAGCGTGTTAGTGATGCCCTTGGCGTCGCAAACGTGCATTGACGCTGGTAACTGTTTTCTATTAAGTGCGCCGTGAGCCTGTCTGCTGATCCACAGCAATAAAATAAGGTTTATTTTTAGCTGAATATTCTAGTCAAAAATTTTATCCGTGCAGGGGCGGAGAAAGAATACTATCCTCTGCGGCCGGGGTCGGCCTATCGTAAAAGGCGACAAAACCACCCACCCTGGCTACGTGATAGGGCATCAAGCCCGTCTGGATGGCGACCACCTTTGGTCTTAAGTATGCCACCATAATAACCTTGTGTTGTGGTCCGGCATTAGTGACCCAAGTTCCTTTACTCTTATGGGAGGGACAGCAGCGTGTTCGCGATGCCACTGACGTTGCGGGCACCCATGGGCGACGGTAACTGCTAAATTCTAAGCGGGCCGTCAGCCTGTCTGCTATCCTACAGCAATAAAAAAAATTAAAACTGAAGCTATGATTCTTCTGGACTGAAATACTTTTTCATTTTATCCGAATCCAACTATTCTGTATAATGTTGACTTCACCATGGCGAAAGATTATGTGGTAGAGGGTAGTATGTCTTTAGCAGAACTTGCCAACTATCTGATGCGGTGAGGTCTGAAAGCTTTTAGCGTGATACCTTTCTAGAAAAGAAGCCTCAGTGAAAGTTCTGAAGCTTTCATTTTCCAACCTGTGCGTGCTGGGTATCTTTTGCATGTTTGTGGCTAGTATATAATAGTCCATATTTCCAACAAGATGAAATTAATATAAAAAATTTTAATAGTATATTAGTGTTTTAAAACATAGAGGTGCTGTGCGTTATAAAAGAGTACATAACGACTCGCTTCTGGGCTTGGACCTCCCCTAGAGATAACGGACAGCATGCGCGTCACGTTTGTCCAAGGCGGATTGGTGGGTTACACATCCCGGTGACCTCGGTATGCAGGTGTCCTTACAATATCTTCCTTCGCCGTCAGTACATAGCAATTATGCTATAATATGCTTATTAGGTGAGAATAAGTGCCTAAGTAGGGCATTCGTGGGATTCAAATCCGGGGACTAGATTGGTCCTCGAGTGTAATACCTCGCTTTCTATATAAGATACTAGTTGACTCGGCAAACGTTCTGCCATATGAATTAAAAAAGTAGCCTATATCCTTCTCCGAGGTCAAATCTATGGCTATACCGAAATTCATCAAAATTCATTCAGTAGTTTTTGCGTAAAAGATGTAACAAACATCCATACATACAAACATTTGCGTTTATAATATTAGCAAGGATATTAAACGTGTTTGTTTATTTACTTCGGATAGAGTTTAATCTTAGAAATTCTTATTGAAAATTTGTTTTTACATAAAAGCAAACCTCATTATGCCTCAAAGTTAAACATTGAGGTGACGGCCTTACTGTTCCTAACGGGACTAAGTACTTAGTGTTAAGTCAAAGAGAACTTTGTGGCGTTTGTTTGCAAAGCCGGGATTATTATAAAATCTTAAGATCTACTTATGCGTTCGTTGGCAGTCTTAATATTTTATATGATGAAATAAGTATCGTATTGCAACATTTTTATTGGAAAAAGTTTCATAAGATAGTGCTAATTTAGATGTAAAACATTTATTTAACGATATTCACTCCGTATACTGTTGGGAAACATCTCTACGCTGCATAAAGGACGTATTACGAAACAGCCTTTTCATAGTCATGCTGGACTGATTTCTAAATTATCTCAGTGTATTTCTTTAATAGCTTTATTTTTTATTGCTGTAGGGCAGCAGACAGGCTGATGGCTCGCTTAGAATTTAGCAGTTACCGTCGCCTATGGGTGTTTATAACGCTAGTGGCATCGCGAACACACTGCTGTCCCTTAAGAGTACAGAAACTTGAGTCACTAATGCCGGAACACAATACAAGGTTATAATGGCGGCATACTTAAGACCAAAGGTGGTCGCCATCCTTACGGGCGTGAGGCCCTACTACGTAGCTAGGATGGGTTGTTTTGTCACCTTTTACGACAGGCCGACCCCGGCCACAGAGGTTAGTATTCTTGCTCCGCCCCTGCACGGATAAAAAAGCTATTATTAGAGTAATGAATCCGATTCGATTGGGTTTACAGACTGACGACACGACGTCCGGGTAGGGGAATTGCAACCTGGGTTCACGAGAATACAACACGAGGTTGTTATGGCGGCATATATAGAGACTAGGAATAGCTAGTTTAGTGGAAGTAGTTTTGTAGCCTTTTATGACAGGACGCCCACGGCCGCAAGAGTCGTCACTATTATTATTCCGCCTCCGCACGGAGAAAAACACGGTCACATTAAATGAAGCAAACTTTATAGTTTTACCACTTTGAACGAAAATAAAGTTGCATGAACATGAGACGCTAAGCCGAGGTAATGTTTTATCTAGTGTATGAGACAGCCGGAAGCATCATCCGTCACTTTCTTTACATTCAATTGTTCTCTGCCTAAAGTAGACAATGAGTATTTTAAATTAAGGTAATGTTTTTGCATTTTTCCTTGAATAACCTTTTTATAAAGTTGTCCCTTTTTTGTGTTGCTAATTTGGATTACCTGTGTAGATAGCATTAAAGCCCGTATGTAGTCAAAGGCGTGCGCAAACCACGAGTCGTCGCTCGGACCACACAGCACCAGCAGGTTCGTGATTCCCAGCAGTGGGATTAGAACGAGTAGAGCTTTTGTCGCTTTCCTGTATTGTTCCGTTTCTAATGTGTTCGCTGAACGAAGTTTTGTTATCAATACCTGTTGGAAAATAATACAGCAAATATTTGAATCGAGATTAAATTATCTTTTAAATATAAAATATAATGTACAAAAGTTGAAGAAAAATTTGTATAAATATATAAGGTTGTTACGTACTTAGCACAATCAATTTATCGTAAATATTTCCTAGTATCGAGTTAATCGTATCTACTATTTACGACGACGCCTTTCGAATTTTTCACATAAAATTTACGCTGCGCACGCGTCGCGTCGATTTCTTCGATTTTCGTTTTTCTATTTCAATATTTAAAGAAACTAACTAGGTAGCTACAATCGAGGAGCCCCAGCAGCACGAAGACCGAGTGGTTGTGTATTTGTGTTGTTGAAATTCTATTCCCGATACCGGAAAAAGGTATTTAATATTGTTTCTATGAATGAGTTTCTATTGTTCTGTAAATTATTTACATTACAATATAGAGTTATCTATTTATTCTTAAACATGTTCGTGTAAGAGTCAAATATTTTATAAAAATATATCCCTTATAAAAAGGTTCTTTCAGATTTATGTATAGATAGTCCACGAGAATTCATGGTAAACATAACTGGTAAAATATTCATATCACACATTTAGTTGGGTTCGCATTCGAAAACGTGACTAAAAAGTTTTGCCTATAAAGATAATATTTAATTTAGGTTCAACCGAGAAATACTTGTTTGTATTCGTATACGGATAATGGGCAAGCACAATATAGATGAGTACAATATGATATAAAAATTCAATTAAACGGTTCAATTAATAAAGTACAGAAATATATTTTCAAGTACTAATATAAATATTTTTGAGGCCTTTTTCCTATAATTTTGCATGTTATATCTATTTTAGATTATTGTTTTGAAAATTGTATGTTATTAAAATTGTTCACCGCCTTACAACATGGCATCATTAGTTTTTCTATCATGGGAAAAGCGACGTGGTTATACGGTCTTTGTTCTAAGTCTGCAGCGGTTTCTTTTGTGCTGCTGGCCGAGATGTGAAGGCCAGCGGCGGCCGCAACGGCATTCCAACTAAAATCCTGATTACTACCTAAAGCCTGATATATGAAGGCATCGTAGGGTCAGCTTCTGTTACTATATTTTGTATATACAGTCTTTTGTATTATGCGGAAACCTTTTCAGTCTAGGGGAATAAGTCCTTCTTAATTAGTCCTTTTTTATATAGATCTATGAGTGAGAATCTGAGAACCAGTCATTGCAGGTAGAATAAAATGAAAAAGATCGAAGTATCTTCTTATAATTTTGCCGTTTAACTTCTGTCAGCTTTTGCTAACGCCACCACTTCCATATATATATACCACTTATTTCAACAAGAAGTTATATCACTCACCCACATAATCCTTATCAAGAAGAAGAGGTTTAAAGCAAGGCCCACGAGGGCAGGAGCTTTATGGATCCAATCTACTTGATGCTCATGCATCCAAACGCAGACCTTGGTTTCACTCGAAAGAGCCAACTGGGAGGAAAAATACTTGTTTCAATAATTTCTTCTAAGTATCTTATCGTTTTCGTCTTAAAAGAGTTTTTTTACTCAGCTTTTTGCTGGCCTTTTTTTGCACTTTCATTGTTACTAAATTTTGACTAAATTTTGTTTTTAATGAATAGAAAAAAATTAATAATTTTTTTACGGTTTTCATAAAACTTATTCTTGTTAGAGCCTACATCATATCACAAGCCGCGTTTGAATGAAGACATCATTTAATCCCTATAGCAGTGTATCCTGTGATTACTCATTCTGCCGTAGGAATGCATGCAGAAAAAGAAGGGACACTACGCCCTCTAGTTGGAAAATAAGCAGCAAAGTGCTCCTATTGTGGATACTAAACTTCTGATATACTCCATAAATGTTTTATTTTCTAAATTAATAAAAATTATAGATAAACACTAAAGCTGGAGACGGGAATTAAGTCCAAGACTTACACAGGCATTTAAAAGTGCGAAAGCTTTAGTGTTAAAATATATGTGGTATATTAGTTGAAATGTGTTACAGATGTTATCGAACGGCATCAATGGAAAAACTCACGCAAAAGCTTGTAACAGTGACAGTCCTCAACCATTCCGGCTCTGAAGTGGGCTTTAGATGCAGTTCAGGTTAGACGTCAAAAGATTAATTATTTCAGTACCATATGATTGCGAGCTTGTTTTATTCTTCTTGAAATACCCTCTTATATTTTACGTGAACATTTCACGTAGGCTTATAAAATTTAAAAACATGTTACGTATGTTATTTATTTATAAACATAAAATACAGTAAATACTCACACCATCAGGCCCAGTTGTGGGTATAACGTTCACGAAGCATCTGGATATAACCCATATCGTGATGAACACTGCTGGGGCACCTGTTAAAAAGTGTATTGTAGATATTATATTTGTATTTCATATGTGCTAGCTATGTCTTAGAGTGAGAGTCTGTGCATTACATCCACAATATTTCATGGTAGAACTACTTAACTCATGTATGGACAGAAGATATAAATAAAAACGGGTTTTTTATAGTAATTCTGCAAAAATATATAAGTGTATAGTTTTTTTACCGTGTATTTTCTAAAATATATTATATTCCTTTGAAGATAAAGCAGCTAACGCTGCAAGCTTCAGGCATTTTTTATTAATTTTGTATAAGATTGTCTAGGCTATACTGTAAATTGTCCGGATTTGTATGTATAAGAATTCATTTTGATATATTTCGAGATTAAGCTAATATAGGTTTGTAATAAAAAAATTACATGAAATAAAAAAAAATATGTGTTAAAATTAGACATATTGCTGGGGAGATTGTTGCCGCTTATTTTCCTTATAACTATCACACACGTTGTAAAGCGCTAGTAATTTTTGTTTGTTATAAATAATTAATGTAAAATATATATCTGCATTTAAAACAAATTATAGCTAGGAACTTAGTTTGAATAAAAAAATTTGAGTTTAAATATATAAAATTATAACATTTTCATTAATGTTAATCAAAGCTCTATAGATTCTGTGTCAAAAGAAATATTCATCAATTCAAGCAGTTTCAAAAAGAAAGATCCGGAGCGTTCGAGCGTGGATCGTCAGGTGATAGAGCGTGGACAAGGTCTTGCATAGCGGGCACTGGGCCCAAACTGACTATAAATACTAGAATACTGGAAGAGATTGAGTTCTTTCATAGCTTTTTAATAGCTGCTGTGATAAGCAGAGAATTTTGTATTTGAATAATAGGAACTTTTTCATGTAACACTTTTGTAATATCGTTAGAATAGATAAAGATAAAGTTTATGACTTTAATTTGATTTCATATGAAATATTTATTTTTATTACACCAAAAATATATATTAAGTGAGCTTAATTAGGAAGTGAAAATCGCATGGGACAGTAATTACAGTATACAGTTGATAAAGGCTAATCGCGTTGGATGATTTTAATGAAGATACACGAGGAAAATTAATAAAGATGAAAATAATTAAGATGAATAATCGGAATTTAATTATTTTGAGATTCATTTGGCTTACATAATTTGGATTAATACGAATAAACACAATATTATTCAGATTTTGTGTTTTGATAAAATTTATTACATAGATAATCAAAATATTTTCCTGTTTCCTTTTTCTTAAGTTAGATGTTTTTATCCGTGCAGGGGCGGAGAAAGAATACTAACCTCTGCGTCAGCCTATCGTAAAAGGCGACAAAACAACCCACCATAATTACGTGGTAGGGCCTCAAGCCCGTTTGGATGGCGACCACCTTTGGTCTTAAGTATGCCGCTATAATAACTTTGTGTTGTGTTCCGGCATTAGTGACCCAAGTTCCTGTACACTTATGGGATAGCAGCATGTCCGCTATGCCACTGGCGTTACAAACACCCATAGGCGATGGTAACTGCTAAATTCTAATAGTCTAATATCCGGGATTAGAAAAATATACGTTTATTATTGCACTTGGATTTTTTAATTAACATGTGAGGGAAATATGCTACAATTATCTACCTTTTCGCACCTGGCTGCAGGTAAGTATAGCAATCATAGCGATGGGTGCCAACTATAGTAAGGTACATAATATAAAATACTGACGATTTTAGCTTACTACATGTAATTAACATGAGAAGGTAAAAATTATAAATAAATTAGTTGTTGATTAATTATTATTAATTGCAGCAGACTTATGGTGCAGAGGTTGTTTTCATATATTCAAAATATTGATATCAGCCTATAAAAATTGTTTCATCTAATTAACAGGTGAGGGTATATTTTTCTAATCCCGGATCTTAGACTCAGCTTGTCAGCTTGTCAGCTGTCCTACAGCAATAAACAAAAATGTTACTAGGAAATTTTTATGAAACTTACCCCAACCAATTGTAGTATATACTTTCAATTTTATATTTTCTGCTGTAAATGTTTCTACCACAAGCATATATAAATATAAACCTGAAATGAAAAGTATTATTTAGTATAATTATCGACGTCAAGAGTAATTTGATTTTTCATACTTCAGCCAACAGAGTACAATTTATAACAAAACAAAAATATTTTGAGACTGTTTTTTTTTTGTAAAATTTTATCCATCATGTCGAAGTAGTCGAAGTAAGCCTTTGTAAAAAAGCTCTGAAAATTATTTTCAAAACGTTCAAGACTAACATCTAAAAAAAAACTGAATGTGTGTTTAAAAACCTATTAAAGATTTAAATAAATGTGTTGAGCGGATTTCGCGCTCTCTCACCCAGTTCTACATCTTGGAGCCGTACAAGTTTTGAAATTAACAAGTGGTGCTAGTGGCAGACGTCTCGCACGTGCCCTTCTACTGAATAAACTAGTGCGTCCGAGACGACTACTTAAGCTTTTAAGTTATTAAAGTTGTTAATTAATTTACTTGGTCACTAACTTGTTAACGATGCTATCTTCTTACTGCAGTTTAGTCGTGGTTGCATTCGAATTAATAATGAGGTACGTTGTTGAGTAATATTAGGTCTTTACCTATAAAATTGCCGTTTTATATGAAAAAATTGAAACGAATTTTTTTCATGTATTTTTTATTTGTATTAATCGAAGTAATCACCCATGCTATCAATGCATCTTTGCCATCGCAGTGGCAGTTTATTGATGCCCTTCTTAAAGAAATCAGCTGGACGGGAGGCAACAAATTCTTCAAAGGCATTTTGTATCGCCTCTCGGGTATTGAATTTTTTTCTCGCCAAGAAGTTATCCAAATTCTGGAAAAAGTAGTAGTCTGTAGGCGCAAGGTCTGGTGAGTAGGGCGGATGACGGAGAACTTCCAACCCCAGTTCTTGCAACTTGGAGACCGTCTGATGTGCAGTATGAGGTCGCGCGTTGTCGTGCAGGAGCAGCGGACACGAGCGATTGACCAATGCTGGTTGGAGATATTCCAGCTTCTCCATCATTGTGTTTAGTTCTTCACAGTATACATCTGCAGTAATGCTCACCCCGTTTGGTTAGAAGCTGTGATGAATCACACCGGCGCTAGACCACCAAACAGTGACCATCACTTTTCTAGGGGTAAGTTTTCGTTTAGGGTATTGTTTAGGTTCTGAACCAGGATCCAACCAGCTAGCTGAGCGCTTGCGGTTATCAAACAGAATCTATTTTTCATCGCAGGTAACAATGCGGTTCAAAATTCCTTCATTTGTGTGTCTGTTGAGCAGTGCAAGGCACGTCTCGACGCGTACTTCGCGCTGGCGATCATTGAGTTCGTGGGGCACCCATTTGTCAAGCTTTACCTTGCCAATTTGACGCAAATGGACCAATATTGTTTTAACGCTAACGTCGAAAGCTGCTGCTAATTCAGCCGTAGATTGTGTATCATCAGCTTCCACAATCGTCTTTAATTCGTCATTGTCGACCAAAGTCTTCGGACGACCGCGAGGTTCATTTTTCAGGTCGAAATTCCCAGAACGGAAGCGAGCAAACCAATAACAGGTGGTGCGTTGGTTTGTAGTGTTAGCTCCGTAAACGTCGATGATATTGCGTGCCGCTTGTGCCGCGTTGCTACCACGACGGTACTCATATTCCATAGTTACTCGAATTTATAACGTATCCATAATGACGAAAAAGATTGAAATGCGATGAAAATGTAACACTAATCAATAAACAAATCACTACTTTTGGAAAAAGAATTCCATGTTTTTAAAATAAAATTAATTTGAAATTAGAATTCTTAGCCAAACAAAAACTATTTTGATTTGAAATAGCCAGTACTGCAGAACGGCAATTTCATAGGTAAAGACCTATTAAATATATATATATAATTATGCTTTAAAATAAAGACTCAAGACGTAACGTAACGGGTGACGCCCAAATCACCTCCCCCCACAAGCGTTAGTGCGAAGACCGTCACTACAAAAACATGCGATACAATACAAGTTTTACTAGGAGTCAGTGCATTCTAACCCAAATTCCAACAGGAAAAGCCATTTGGTCACTATTTTATTGTTTGTGAGCTGGGAGAGAGAATACTCAATTTAGGGAGACATTTTACGATAAGAGCATCGTAAAATATCCGCCATCTTGTTCCACTCTTAGAACAAGATGGCGTGGCGCTACTTTCTTTTCGTTGCCCGGCATTATACAACATTAGAATCTATGAAAATAGTAGCTGGATTTCGCAATTTTTATTAATTTATCTATGGCCAGAATAGGGGTTTGTAGGCGAGCATCATATTTTTACAAAATCAAAATACTTACATATACGATATGATTATAATGTTATAACTGATAGAACTAAAGAAAATAACTGATAAAGTATGTACTTTATCAGTTATTTTCTTTGTATTTGAACGAACATTTTATTAAAGCATCATAACGCGTTATTTACGAAATATATGCTATCGTGTGTATATTTGAGCAGGGCTGACACTTGTATGTACTTATCTTAAATATTTTATGAGGGTGCACAGATTGTGGGCGTTATGCTACAAAATAAATGAAACTGCAGCATTTACCTTCTGTAGACAACTGTGACTGGGAATTAAATTACTTTTTTTGCAAAATGATAACATTAACGTATTGTATATAGCAATTATATACGTAATGAAATGCACACAAAGGTTTTTTTCTATGTTACAGGAGTCTTTTTATATTTTGCTTGAGTATTTTTTTCGTCTCAGTATTTTTCCATTGTCATAATTATTTTAATGCTTAATTTATTATCGTATAATTTTCATAAAATTAATATATATTTAACTCATTATAATACTAGCGTTAAATCCCAGTTGCAACCCAAATTCGTTTATATCTGTTTCGGACATGCATTTGTTCCTAAATTTGAGTTTGACTAGTCAACTTTTGTCTTTTACGGGAGCGACAGCCGTCCGACCTCCTGACTTCTAAACGAAAACCAAGGAGTGCCCCTTCTACGTTTCAAGAGTAATCCAACAGTCGTCTTTTACGACTCGCCTGGAATTATATGTATTAGCATCTTTTGAGGTGAAGCGGCTGGTTGGCCGTATGATCTTGTCGTTTGGAAGGGCATTCAGGTGGATTCTGTTAGTAACAAGCAAGAGGGAATGTTTAGTATGTCTTTTCGATTTTGAGAGACCAGACAGCAGTCAGACGTAAAAAAGGACTTTCGGCCTCAAGCTTTGAATGCAAGTTTTTTAGAAAATTCTTTACCTAATACTATTTTTGATTCGACTTCGGTTTGTTTTCCATCAAAGGATGCACCACTTACGTAGTTTTTGTATTCTTTATTAATAATTATATGTATGGTATATTGCAGAACATCAATAGGTATGTCCTGTTTCCGTCAACTTCAATAAGTTGAAGGAAAGCATTGTAAGATTTTTTCACTGCGATTAACAGTGTAACCCGCCAATTCATCTTGAACAAGCGTGAAGGAAGCCCTAAGGAGGTTGTTGTAAGTACTTTTTTTTTACTAGGTAGTAGGGATCCAAGCCTGTCTGTATGGCAACCATCCTTGGTTTCTAAATATGCAGCCATGATAACCTTGTTTAGCGTTTCGGAATAAGTGAGCCAGGTTCCAGTTCCCATAAGAGACCGGCAGCATGTTAGCAATGCCCCTGGCATCGTAAACACCTATAGTTGATTACTGCTAACTATCAATTAGGCCATCACCCTGTCTGCTGTTTTACAGCAATGAAGAACAAATATATATTTAACACATAACCAAGTTCAACAAATACATTAACCCTTTAATTTTCAAGATCATTCAATTCAATTATTAAACAAATTCGTTTTTAACAAAACCACTTTTTTAGAAATTCAATCTATGCACAAATACAAAATAAAATATGAACAAATCTGATGTTCCCCAAAACATAAGTACTATATATATACTTCTCTAACGTTGAAAGATTTATCACAAAAATCTTGTGAGATTTCAAAGGTTTACTAAAATCCCTAAAGTCTTAAAGAAATGCAAATCGGGGTACCTTTGAAATACATTCCTACATTGGGGGTTTGAGACTCTGGGCGAAAGAACTATTATTATTTTACCGTATATTTGGATCCAATTTTAATGTAATTGTAGTACTAAAAGAGTATACCAAATAAAACAGATTTCGTCATATATTATTTTGCCGGAGAAATCGTATTTTGTCGTTATCCTGTAATAATACAATACACAAGGCAATAACTGTAAAAACATGTTAAACTAATACCAACCTTGCATTATTAACAAAACATACGTAACATTATTTCTACGAATGTTTTTAAAAACTGAAAAATTATTTCCAATATTTCTTTATAATATATACCATTTCTAATTTGTGTATTTTATAATGCATCATTTACTCATTTAATGGTAAATATCCGGATGACCGAGCTTTGCTCGGTATTTTTTTTATAAATTGTGTTTTTTGGAAATTAACAATTGATTTTCTTAGTCTAACCTCAAAGCAAACACTCATTGACTTCTTGTTACTTAACAACGCCATCTGCTGGAATAGCTTTAGTGTTGTGTCGTTAAAGCAATTTAAAAAAAATAGTATTATTATTCGCCGATAGATGTCAGGAAGAGTCACATTTTTGATATTTTTCTTCCAATAAAAAAAAGCGAAAAAAATGACATTTTCTAGAAATGATTCCTAGCTAGATCGATTTATCGCCCCCAAAACCCCCCGTATACTAAATTTCATGAAAATTGTTGGAGCCGATTCCGAGATTCCAATTATATAAGTATATATATTCAAGAATTGCTCGTTTAAAGATATAGGATTAATCTGATGTTTATCAATCATTACAGCTTTTGGCTTTGCTATGCCAATGAATCCAATTGTGCGTTCCAACGCAGGAACAACTTTTGTGTCACGAGTTCCAACTCGTGACACAAAAGTTGTTCCTTCTAATAACAGTAATCTCGAAATTATGAAAATGACGGTTAAAGCTCGAAAGTTGATCTGAGGCTTTTAGTGAATAGAAGGTCCTTGATTAATTAAAATTTTTTTTTAGTGTGGGCTATTCTGATTTTTTCTTATACCTTTTTTGTCTTTTCTATTTCCCTTGCCTACTATTACTATTGCCTTAAAACTATGTATATCAGCTGTTATTTAAATTTATTGCGGTTTTTGCAATTTTGCTCAAATAACGTTCCAGGTGCTCCCTGGTCTGCTATTAGCAAAACTAAATTGTTTTCCATCAGATTTGGTATGAATGTTGCAACTTCCAGGCCGTATCTGTAATTATTATATAGATAAATAACTTACCTTCGACTAACATCCAGAAGAAGTTCGTTAGGTAGAAATAGTGCATACATATTACTAATATCATGCATGATGTTTGATCATGTTGGGCTTCATCAGACCAGTTCTGTAAAAGAAAGTTAAGAGTTAATAGTTTCTTCTACACATTCACGATTAAGCTATTAGTTATGATCCTTGATAAGAAACAGTTCAGAAATGACTACGATAATTTTACTGTAATTAAAGTTAAAATATAATGGACACACTATTCTGTTTACAAATTTTAATTCTCTCCTCCGCTTTGAAGGTGATGAGAACTAGCCAGAAACGTATTCTATATTAAAAATGCATTCTCAAAATAAGCAATTTGATTGATTTTCCTCTGTGCATGGGCGGAGTAAGAATAACTAACTAACTTTTGCGGTCGGGGTCTGCCTGTCGTAAATGTCGACAAAACAACCCTAGCTACATAGTAGGTCCCCAAGCCCGTCCGGATGGCGATCACTCTTGATGTACATATATACCGCCTAATAACCTTGTGTTGTGTTCCGGTATTAGTGAACTAGGTATCAGTACCCCAATTGGACAACAGCGTATTTTTTCCTCTATTATTGAGTTATAAATAATTTTTACAAAGATATAAAAAGGATTTATGGCATAAATCCGGCTTGAGGGCTTTCAGATCTGAATTATTAATATCTTTTATTACTGTATGTTTATTTATGATGGCAATGAAATGTTAAATTGTTATTTTTTGAAAACTCAGCGACCTCGCAGCAGTTTGAATAAATAATTTTAGTCTTAATAGCGTAATATATTACTTTAAAATAAACAAAGAGAATTTTATAAGCGAAACAAACATTTTTAACGAATCATTACTATTAATCTATCGAAAAAAAGGAAATTTAAGAGATAATCGTTTCTAGGTAAAATACTAATAGGTTTTCCAGAACTTTTTCGACTTCATAATTATTGTGACGGTAAGTCTTAATGAAGTGTATCGAAGTACTGTATTTTGCCTTTGCGAGCAATTCAAATGAAGTACTTCTTTTTATAAGTGTTACTTCCTGATAACATACGAAGTTTCACTGTTATTTTGTTATATTAGTACTACGTTTTCCTGAGCAAAGAGCTGTAAGGCATTGAGAATTAATTTTCCTAGTACAAAAAGTAATTAATGGTCGCGCAGGACAATGTACGCGTACACTTGTGCACTTCGGTCACTCAAATTCAAAACACAGTAATTGGCAAAAATAAAATTTAAATAAATATGAACTGGATCATGTTCACGAGATTTTAATGAAAAATTACTAAAAATTCGATTTTGAAAAATTTGTGGCTTTCTGCGTTTAGAAACTGGGCAGCCGACTTGTCTCGAACAGCAACTCTTGCGCAGTGGACCAGTCAACCCGAGTTTACCACCACAAACCAACACTGCTACGCTTACTACGTGTCAAATAGTATATTACAAATTTTCATTATACCTTTGCCGTCGAAACAAGACTCTTTTATTTAAATTTCGCATGATTAAATAGAAGACATAATAACTGCTAAAGGTATGCAGGTGTGCTCTGAGCGACTATTTAATAGCGGCAACCAGGCTGGAATAAAAGTTCAGGATGTAGACGAAAACGTTTTGAATAAAAGACGAAGAAACGAGAAAGAAACGACGAATATAACTTTTTAGTTTAAATGAAGATATCTTCATTCATTTAAATTACACTAGAGTTTTAAAATGAAGTCAAAATCAACTGATACATTAAATATAAAAAACAAATATTTCACATTTGAATGTTCTAAATTAGATGTTTGAATGTATTTACATAAACTTAAACAATTTTTATCTCAGGATTACCTCAAATTGCCATGCAACGCAAATAAGATAATATTTTTATGTGTAGATCAATATTTCTTTTAGAAAAAAATACAACTTTGTTTAAACGGCGTTTTGTGAAGTATTCAAGGATTAGCGAAAAGCTTTTGATAAAGAAAGCGATCGTTTGAGAAAATCTTTTTGAATTTAAGTTTATAGCTCTATTATTAATATTGTAGGGAATACGCGCCAAAATTAATTGCGCGCCATCAATATTTTCATATACTAAAAACTCGTTCGTTCGCGCGTCTCTGCCAATCCGCGCTCACGCAAAGCATTTCTCTTTCTCTCTCTAGCAGAGTGCTCTCCGTTGCACATGACGCCACGCGCAGCGGTTAGTTGAAGAGTTTCCGCGCTCCGCTCGCAACTGGTTTACACACGAAACCCCTAATATATAGTGATAATAATTGTTTCCTTTGTGTGTATTTCCAAACTGTGTTCTTTTAAAGTAATAAATAGTTCAGTGCTCGAATAACGACGTTTCTCTTAATCACATCCTCCACACAAGCATTACACTGGCGCACCAACTCGTGGCCCGCGAACGTACCTCAACGGGTACGTATCGTGGTCGAACTCTCTAGAATGCAGTGAAAATGTGAATTTTGTGAACGTTGTTATTACTGTTGTGTGGTGTGTAATTGACTATTTGTTGTAAAATGCCTCGTCGTAAGAGTACGCAGCATCCTGATGACGACTCCACGATGTCCGAGGGGCAGCTATCTTCATTCCTGTCGGCGTTCGCAAAGGCTCAAGCGGAATCCAACCGTCAACTGGTTGAGAGCCTTCTTGCCGCGTCGATCGCGAACTCGCAAGACAAGCCTGTCACCCCCTCTCCGGCTCCATCATGTGCGGGTCCCGCGTCATCACAGAATGCTAACTTCGCCAACTGCACCGCAAGGTTCACCGGCTCAAGTCGCGACCCCGACGTATTAGAAGCATTTATCGACAGCATAGAAATGTACAAAGAAGCCACCAACGTCAGCGACCAGCACGCGCTCCGAGGACTTCCCATGCTACTTGAAGGGGAAGCCGCGCTGTGGTTCCGAGGGGTAAAGGCCACCGTCCTATCGTGGGACGACGCTCTGAAGAAGCTCCGTGCCCGATTCGGAGTACCTAAACCGCCTCACAAAATATTAAGAGAAATCTACGCATCGGAACAAGGTGATGAAAGGGCTGACATCTTCATCGAACGACTTCGTGCATTAATTATGAAGATTCCCTACCCTATGGACGCAAGATTGCAGGTTGATATGGTTTATGGCTTACTCGACAAACGGATAAGAAAACGATTGATGCGAGAATCTGTAAGTGACCTTGATTATTTACTAGAAAAAGCCATAGACATCGAAGAATCGCTCGCCGAAGCCCCGTCGTGTTTCCCACGCACTCAATATTCGAACGAGAACGATATTACGTGCACTGAAACACATTACATCGGCAACGGATCGCGATCTCAAGTTTCAAACGCCGCCGCGCGTAACCCTGCTAATGCCGCGGAGCCCCACACCGCTACACTACGTGTCAACACGCACGCGCCGAGCACGAGAGCGAGCGCGCCGAGCACGAGCACGCCGCCGGCCCGAGATACGCATCCTGCGCGCGCACCCTGCGCGCCGACGCACCCGTCGCTAACGAAGGATCGTACCACGGCGGTAAGCGCAACGACGACTCAAGGTAAAAGATTGTTTTGTGTTTACTGTAGGAAAAGTGGTCACGAACGTAGTGAGTGTTTAAAAGCTAAAAATAGAATTGTAACTACAGATGTCCGTTGTTATAGTTGTAACGCCAAGGGCGTAATTCGCGCTAACTGTAAAAATTGTAACTATAAGGACTCATTCTGTTCGTTTAACAATTTTGATTGTAATAATACAAGTGAAACGTTATCAGTATCACATTACGATTCGTCTAATGTTATACAAAGTTCTGGTTGTGCTAAAAATAGAATGTCACAGTCTAATAAAGTGCAGACTAACCACTTTTCGTCAGATTGTTGTTTAGATATTGTGTCACATACTGAACTTGATATTCCGCGTGTTATGTCAAAGAGTAATAATAATTCTTTTCAGACTGAGCATGTAGGGTGTAATGTAACTGTGTCACAGAGTAATAATGTGCAGACGTATCACTTTGATAAGCCGTCACAGAGTAGTTTAGGTTACAGAGAACTCGTAGATACTGTGACACAGAGTAATAAAAAACAGAATGTTTGCAGTTGTAAAATTGATGTGTTGTCACAGAGTAATAAAAAACAGAATGTTTGCATTTGTAAAACTGATGTGTTGTCAAAGAATAGTTTATCACAGAATGTAAATCATGGTAATGAGTTGCAAGCGGATCGCGCACGCGATATACCTACCGTTTCTCACTGTACTGGCGATCGTCCGATTTTACGATTCGAAGTTTACGGTTATCGCGGTACCGGTTTGATGGACACGGCAGCTAAACGGAGTATCGCGGGGTATAGTCTTTACGCGTTGTTACGTAAATTGCAGCACCCTTTTCGCGATAGTTGCATGACGGTCAAGCTCGCCGACGGGGTAGTGCGCGACATTGATGTTAAGCTTGCTGACGTTGAAGTTAAGCTTGAGGGTTCTGTGATACCTATTACATTCGTTATATTGCCCGATGCGGTTAATAATGACACATTGTTAGGAATCGATTTCCTACGAAAGGCGCGTCTTATTATTAACATTCCCGATAGTTTGTGGTTCACAGCTGATCGACCTCAGGTCATTCACCCTCTACAATGTGAGACGTCGAGATCTTATGTAGGGTACGCGACCGCGGATGTTCTTCGGTGTGATGAAGGTACAATGCTGATACCGAACGAGAAGGCGATCCTGGCTCAAATGTTACAGGAATATGATGACATCTTCAAAGAAGGGGGAGGTCCCACACCGTTCGCAGAGCACTGCATCGATACGGGTGAACATCGACCCATCGCCGCGCCCCCATATAGACTCACTCCAGCCAAGAAAGATATTATGGGAGCTGAAATAGAAAAGATGCTACGGGATGGCATTATTGAAGAGTGTGAGTCACCGTGGGCTGCGCCGGCTCTCTTGGTGCCAAAGAAAGACGGAACCTTTCGATTCTGCGTGGACTATAGGAAACTCAACGCCGTCACGAAGAGTGACTCTTATCCACTACCGGTGATTGACGACTTGTTGCAGTACACAGGTAAAAGCTGTTACATGAGCACCATTGACCTTCGCTCAGGGTACTGGCAGGTCTCTGTCAAGGAAGAGGACCGGGATAAAACAGCGTTCGTTTCACCTTTCGGAGTTCACAGATTCAAGCGCATGCCGTTCGGTCTTCGGAACGCGCCTGCTACGTTTCAGCGATTGATTGATAGATTTCGTTCTGGATCATCGCTTCAAGGTATGACTATTCTGGGGTACATTGACGATCTTATCCTGATATCCGACAGTTTTTCGCAGCACATGGAGGACTTACGTGCCGTCTTTGACCGCTTGCGTGTCTTCAATTTGCGAGCAAACCGTGCCAAGTGCGTATTCGCACGGGAAAGCGTGAAATATTTAGGGCACGTCATCACACCTCAAGGAGTCTCACCTGATCCAGACAAAATCAACGCAATATCAGAGATGAAGGAACCTACCTCTGTGAAGCACTTGAAGAGCTTCTTACAGACGTGTTCGTGGTTTAGGAAGTTCGTTCCCGGGTTCTCTCAAGTGGCCCAGCCGTTGACTATGCTTACCAAGAAAGATCAGTCATGGTTGTGGGGAGAAGCTCAGGTCAACGCGTTCAACGAACTGAAAAGGCTACTTACCTCATCGCCGATACTCGTACAGCCAGATTATTCTCGTCCATTCGTCCTCCGGACCGACGCAAGCAATTATGCTCTGGGCGCTGCTTTACTTCAGGGGGAGCCTCAACGTGAAGAACGTCCAATCGCATACGCCAGCCGTCTTCTGACACCTGCCGAGCGTAATTATTCTACGACAGAGAAAGAAGCTCTTGCAGTGGTCTGGGCCGTCGAGAAGTTCCGAGGATTCATTGATGGACACTCCGTGCGTGTGGCAAGTGATCACCAGCCGTTAAGGTGGTTGCTCACCCTAAAATCGCCGACGGGAAGACTGGTACGCTGGGCGATGAAGCTCCAGCCATTCGATCTTCAAGTTGATTATACACCTGGAAAAGCTAATGTGATAGCTGATTCACTCAGTCGCCCTCCGTGCGAAGAGGAAGCACGTGATCCCTGCGGAGTCTGCACTGTGATCGTCGACACGCCGCGATGGGAAGCCGCCGCTCTGCGTAACGACCAGCTCGCTGATCCAGAAGTAGCGAAGATAATTCATGGCCTGGAAGCAAAAGACGAATTAGAAAATAACAGATGGACTGAAAGAGGTTACCATATGTGTAAGGGAGTCCTGTACCGCTATACTGAGGCTGACACCGAAGAGCCGCAATTAGTTATTCCTGAAAAAAGAAGAAAACAGGTAATGATCGAGTGTCACGATGCTGCAACCTCAGGTCATGGAGGCTTAGACAGAACTCTACATCGTATATCTCAACGGTATTACTTTCCTGGCATGCGTCGTTATGTAGCTGACTACCTAAAGACTTGCATTGATTGCCAAAGGTTCAAACCGTCTAATGAGAAACCCATGGGATTACTCCAAACTCCCGTCCCAGCTCAACGATTTGAAGTGTTGGCTGTGGATTTATTTGGGCCACTTCCGAAGGGCGCAAACGGAGAAAGATGGGTGCTAATAATAGAAGACACCGCCAGCAAGTGGGTCGAGCTCTTCCCTCTAGTGGAAGCCACGGCGGAAGTATGCGCCAAGACATTGATCGAGGAAGTCTTCTTACGTTTCGGGTTCCCTCGTCGAGTGATCTCCGACAACGGAGTGCAGTTTATCGCAGAAGTGATGCAGAAGGCGATGTTCACTCTGAACGTGAAGCAAAACCTCGTCCCGTTGTACCATCCAGAGGCCAATCCGGTAGAAAGGAAGAACCGTGATTTGAAAACGCAACTGGCAATCCTGGTCCAGGATCATCACCACGAATGGCCAGAGGCTCTTCCATTTATTCGTTTCGCACTAAACACTTCGCGAACGAAATCTACGCGACAGACTCCCGCATATCTGACTTATGCTCGTGAGTTAAGGTCTCCACTGGATGTACAAACTGATCTTCGTGCTGTGATCATGGCGGAAAAATACGTGCCACAGATCACACCCTACCTGCTGAAACTTGCTAATACGCTTAGCTCAAGTAAGGAGGCTATTGAAAAACAGCAGGATATTCAGAAGGCTGCTAAGGATCTTCGACGTCAACCTGATGAGCTGATAGTAGGTGACCTGGTGCTTATGAAATCGCACGTCCTTAGCAACGCTTCAAAAGGCGTCACGTCTAAGTTTGCACCGAAACGTGACGGCCCTTACGTAGTTAGTAAGAAGATAAGTCCTACTACCTACGGTATCGCTTTTCCCGAGAAGCCAAATGAGATCGTAGGGAAGTACCACATCTCAGATTTGAGGCGTTACCACGGTAGAGAGGGTGAATGTCTTGAGGCTCCGGTCGCTCCTGCTCGTCGTAGAGGACGGCCTCGTAAACGTTAGCCTAGTTCTAGTTTGACTAGTTGTGAGGGCACTATCCTAGTCAAAAGGGGGAGTATGTAGGGAATACGCGCCAAAATTAATTGCGCGCCATCAATATTTTCATATACTAAAAACTCGTTCGTTCGCGCGTCTCTGCCAATCCGCGCTCACGCAAAGCATTTCTCTTTCTCTCTCTAGCAGAGTGCTCTCCGTTGCACATGACGCCACGCGCAGCGGTTAGTTGAAGAGTTTCCGCGCTCCGCTCGCAACTGGTTTACACACGAAACCCCTAATATATAGTGATAATAATTGTTTCCTTTGTGTGTATTTCCAAACTGTGTTCTTTTAAAGTAATAAATAGTTCAGTGCTCGAATAACGACGTTTCTCTTAATCACATCCTCCACACAAGCATTACAATATTATTTATCGCAAGAAGTAAACAGACTAGGATTTTAATGAATTTTGAATAAAATTCGAATATATTACGCTAATATATGTATAAATTATAAAACATATGTATAAATAATTGGTTAAAATTTGGATAAAGGTATTATCCGAAATTATATTATATATAAGTCGAGTATAAGGAGTATACCTTGGAAAAAGTAAATTGTAATAAATTTTCCACACGAACAAACTTGGTGGCAACTATTTCAAACATTGTTTGAAATAGTTGCCACCAAGCTTGCTTGTTTTGTAGCATAGCTTTAATCTCGTTCATTGCTTGGCTCCAAGAATGTGGAATCGCAGCCTAAGATAAATAAAGGAATAAAATACTTACTTGTAAACCTAAATTCAATATCCAACTACAGGCTGATAAGATATACGTTGACATCAAATTAGTGTGTATTGTATTCCTCAAACATCGCAGATCCCTGAAAAGCAAATTTCATGTTAAACTTTATTCATATACGTTGTTTGTTTGATTAATTTTTTGGTTCTTTGTTATTTAATAATTATTTGTAAGTTAGAGTCCGTAGACAAAGGAAAATTCTTAGAGAAATATTCTTTAAACTTTTGGAATTAAAATTAACCTTGTCTGCTATTTGGTCTATCCTGATAATCATTTGATAAAGCTTTGGAAAATTTAGTTTTCGTTGTCAGAGATTAGATGGCAGTTACCATAAGACTATACTTAGTCAAATATATTCTAAGCTTTTTTCTAGTAATTATTTCAATATAAGGAAAATAATTGTCACAGAAGTGCATCAACGTAATCGACATACAGTATTTTGAGTTGTGAAATTATCCATAATCTGTAAAAACCATAGGCTTTTAAAACTTTGGAAGTTTCACTTCTGTTGTATTGTAACGTATATACTAAACAAAATTATGTATATACTAAATAAATTAATATAATATTAACCGTGTGGTCCCGGCCGAAGAAAGAATAGGGCCACCCCAAATCATCCCAAGGGAGTCGTAAAAGCCGACTGATGGGTTACTCCCTTTGCCAGCTTGCATGCGGCGAGGGAAGGACACCTCTAGGTTTCCCTTTAGAGGTTGGGAGGTCGGACGGCAGTCGCTCCCGTAAAAACCAAAACAAGCCAAACAAAAATGGTACGGACACGGAAAGGTATTGTCACGGATAGGGCGTCGCCGCAAAACGACGCGCAGGAACTTCGCCCGACTCCTGTGACAAGTGGACTAGGGCTGCCGTGCCGTGGGCGAGCACGGCTAAAGACACTAGCCCCATCCAAAAGGAAACTCCGCTTCGCAACGTGGAATATTGGCACGCTAACCGGACGCGCGAGAGAGTTGGCCGATGTGCTCTCCAGGCGGAGGGTGGCCGTGGCGTTCCTGCAGGAGACTCGGTGGAAGGCCAGCAGATCCCGGTTCATTGGGAATGGCTACAAGCTGATCTACACAGGTGCACCTGGTGGGGAGAATGGGGTTGCCATAGTGCTCTCGGAGGAGTTCCAGAACGACATTTTGGAAGTGAAACGTCATAGCGACCGGCTTATGGTCGTTAGGGTGCTTATCGATGGGGTAGTTACCCACTTGATAAGTGCCTATGCGCCACAGGCCGGTTGTGACGACGCCGATAAAATAGCGTTTTGGAATCAACTCGGAGAAGTGCTCCGTGGAATCCCATTATCACAGGGGATCGTTTTGGGGGGTGATCTGAACGGTCATGTGGGTGATGAATGTGGGGAATTTGAGCGTGTTCACGGTGGATTTGGGTACAGTAGCCGCAACGCGGAAGGGGAGGACATCCTCAATACGTGTGCGGCTGCCGACCTTGCCATCGTGAACACGTATTTCAAAAAGAGACCCGAGCATCTCATCACCTACAAGAGCGGGAGGAATGCTACCCAAATCGACTTCCTACTCACTAGGAGACACCACATCAGCAAAGTGGCCAACTGCAAGGTCATACCCGGTGAGAGTCTCACTGCACAACACCGTCTTCTTGTCATGGACCTCTGCGTAAAGCCCAAAGGCAAATGTGTCGACCGCCTTCAACGCCGAATCAGGTGGTGGCTGCTTGATGAAGTCAAGTCCCAGGAGTTCGCCTCTGCCATCGGCGACAAGTGCGCTGGTGGGGAGGGCGAACCGGTTCAAGCTTACTGGGACAGGATTCAGGCGGCTATCCTTGGGTCGGCGAGAGAGGTGCTTGGCGTGTCTAAGGGCGGACGCAAGTGTGACAAGGAGACTTGGTGGTGGAACGACTCAGTCCAGAGGGAGACCAGGGCGAAAAAAGCCCTCTTTAAGAAGTGGCAAGCGTCCAGATCTCCTGAAGATCGCGACGCATACAAAGATGCCAAACGCGCCACCAAGAAAGCTGTAGCCAGAGCCAGACGAGACCACTTACAACCACTTTACGATAAGTTGGACTCGTCTGAGGGGCAGAAGCTCATATATAAGTTGGCGCGCTCTAGGGTCAAAGCGGCACAGGATATCTCCAAGTGCCGCTGTGTAAAAGACCCCGGGGGCAACTTGTTATGCGAGGACCTCGCGGTGAAGGAGAGATGGCGCTCATATTTCCACGAGCTGCTGAACAAGCAGCATAAAGAGGTGCAGCCGCCAGATCTTCCTCCGAACCAAGGACTAGTGCCACTGATAACGCCTGCAGAGGTCCAGAATTGTCTTCGCCGCATGAAGAATCGGAAAGCTGTTGGATCCGATGGAGTCCCCATCGAAGCCTGGAAGGCGATGGGCTCTCGTGGTGTGGGCACTTTAACCGACCTTTTTAACCGGACACTCCTCACCGGTACGGTCCCGAACCAATGGAGGCTGAGTATCATTACTCCAGTCTTCAAAGGCAAGGGATCGGTGCAGGAGTGCGGTAGCTACCGCGGTATAAAGGTCATGTCCCACACCATGAAGCTCTTCGAGAGGGTTATCGACTCTCGGATTCGACAGGAGTGCACTGTCTCGGAATGTCAATATGGGTTTCGCCCTGGTCACGGGACAATGGACCCTATTTTCGCCCTAAGGACTGTCGCGGAGAAATACAGGGCGAAGAATACGCCTCTGCATTGTCTGTTTCTTGACTTGCAGAAGGCCTTCGACTGTGTTCCTCGCGCGATAATCTGGTGGGCATTGCGGTCCAAAGGGATTCCAGAGGCCTATATTGGGATCATCCGAGACATGTACCGTGATTCCGATTCCGTAGTTCGGACCGCTGTTGGCGACACAAAACCTTTCCCCATCACCGTCGGGGTGCACCAAGGATCCGTCCTTAGTCCGTTTCTGTTTAGCGTGGTATTAGACGTATTGTCAGACAGCATCAGAAACTCACACGAGCAGCCCCCGTGGCTGCTCATGTATGCTGATGATATCGCGCTGGCAGATTCGGACAGGGGTAGGCTGGTGCGACGTGTGAAGGTGTGGAAGGAGTCGCTTGAGAACGGTGGTCTGAAGCTCAATGTGGCGAAGACCGAGTACTTGGCCTGTAACTCCACAGATCCCACACCCGTACGCATAGACGGCAACACGGTCGAGCGCACGGACCATGTGAAATACCTGGGATCTGTGTTTCATGCGTCCGGTGACATCGATTGCGACGTCAAGGCACGCATTGCTGCCGCGTGGGCCAAATGGCGTGAGGTAACTGGTGTCATTTGTGACCCCAAGATGCCGGTAAAGTTGAAGGGACAGGTCTATAAGACCATCATTAGGCCTGTCCTTTTATACGGCTGTGAAGCGTGGCCGGTGTTAGAGCGACACAAGCAAGAACTGCGTGTCACGGAGATGAATATGCTGCGGTGGATGTGTGGAGTGACGCGGAAGGACCGTGTTAGGAACTCCCGCATTCGCGGTAGTCTTCGTGTCCGTGACATTGCAGATAAATTGCAGGAGTGTCGGCTCCGTTGGTATGGCCATGTTTTACGGCAACCGGATGCTTACGTGGGAAACAAATGTCTGGCCATGCCGCCTCCGCCGGGCCCCGGCAGGAGGGGTAGACCCAAAAAGTGCTGGCTTGACGTCATAAAGGGTGATATGCGTGCCAATGGGCTCACTACCAGGGATGCTGAAGATCGCGCGAAGTGGAGTAGAAAAAGTCGGAAAGCGGACCCCGGGCACCGAAACGAAAGTTTGGGTGGCAACCGGGACTAACGCTAGGATGATGATGATGATGACTAAATAAATTAATATATATTAAAAAAAATATTATAATTATATATATATATATATATATATATATATATATATATATATATATATATATATATATATATATATATATATATATATATATATATATATATATATATATATATATATATATATATATATATATATATATATATATATATATATATATAATTTGTTTAGTAACCATAACAAGCATTATGCGGGTTTACTATAAGACTAGATGGCGCTGTGTGAATATAGTATGTTTATTTATTCTTCTCTTTGTTTTAGTATGACACTAAATGCAATCAGTAAAGTCAGATATTTAAATTAAAATACTTATAGAATAAAAAAAGTCACAAACAATGAAATACCGTTCTATAAAGTTAAAAAATACGTAAGTACAATATTATTTGAACACTTACTTAAAATACAGGAACACGAAGACAGCTAGGGACAGTACGGCGAGGCTTAATGAGTATCCGGCGAGATAGATGAGGCTGGTCACGTCTGTTGGGTTCACGTTCGCAATCCTCTCAGTGCAATTCGCATAGTTCGTGTAATTGTGCCACACGCCCTCCAAACATAGCCGCGATGCGTTCTCTGAACAAAATAAGTTTTATATTCTTTACACAGTAGAACATTTTGAAGTCGAAATTCGTTAAGTGGAAAACCTTCTTAACTCGAATTCCTTTTCCCTTCAACCTCATAACCTTTGTTGCTTAAAATTTGAACTGAATAAGTTCATATAATTAGTGAGTACCTATAAGAAAATTCAGTACTTATTTTTCCTTTAAAAATCGAAAAAATATATTGGACCTATGAGATATATCTCGAATATACGAGAAGCATTATTTGATTTTACAACCTTTTCACGTTGATTATTTGAAAACAGACTTTAAGAATACAATACCGATAATGTAAATAAAGTATTTTTTCTTATAACTAGGATTTTTATTTATTTCACCTTCTTAACTCAAAATTAGTCGGAATAAATGTTAACCTGACCTGTAGAGATAGCTCGAATGTTAAGTCGAAAACTCTATAACACGAATTTTTTGGCGTCTCCTTTCAAGTTCGACTTATGGAGGTTCTACTGCACTATTTTTTTATTTATCTTATTTGATGATGGAACTAGTTTCCGAGATGCTAAAATTGGAATTTTATATAAAGTTTTATTAAACTACTATAATAAATATATTTATTATTCTATTGATATGAAGGTGGCGGCAAATTTTCGCCACTACTTTTATTTATTACTAGCTGTGCCCGCGACTCCGTCCGCGTGGAATAGTGACTTTAAGCAGCATTTTTTTGGATATATGAGGTCAAAATTTGAAATGAGTATATTAAGGGAAGTTTGAAAGTAGCGCATTAATGAAAGATAAATTGAGACTCAATGAAATCCAATAAATAAGTAGTCTAGAACCATCTCAGAAAAATTCCACGTTGAATAGTTTCAGTCCCATATCAATATGTTCAGTTGTTTTGAAGTGATATATGATTTTATAGATTTATGCAATAAAAGCAATTTGCTTCAGCTACAACAAACGATGTATCATATCGATGTTTCGTTTTTGTTAAAAATACTAGCTGTGTAAAGTCATATTGTAAAATTTTCCAGTTAGTTTCATTAAAATATTCCCGGAATTCAAAAATTTTAAAATTCATTTTTTCTATGGATGAAAGGCTTTTCAAATGGATATTCAGAACAAACGTCGGTTTAAGGCCAGTTTTTCATTATCCTCTAAATAAATTTTATCTGTTGTTCAAACCAAATTTATCTGATATTTAAATATTATTTACGTGAGATATATTTTCAAGGAGATTTAATCAAGAAATGTTGGTATAAATGTAAAATCAACAAGGACTGTGTTAGTTACAAAGAAAACTTTGCAACTTCGGACAAAAGAAAATCTTTATACTACCAAAACAGTAGCCATTTGTGAATTATTCATCAGGTTCATAAATTATTAAAACTTTCAAACAAAAATGTAGGCAATCAACCTAATCAACAAAATGGTGATAATTTTACTTTGAAATGGCGTATATGCGTAGGTTGCCACCGTATAACCTTGTTTCATCAATATTAATGATGTGCCACATGTGGTTTGCTGTTAGCACAGGGAACGCAGTAATGGAGGTTAGGTTTGGTAAAGTGCGCTGAATTACCAATTCAAAATCTCTTCGGTTCGGTAACAGTTTTATAATATTGAAACTATGTTACACATATCTATGGTTGTAAAATTAACAAATTATAGTGTTTTTTCCGGTTCCGGTAGTTGTCGAGTTAAAGTGCTGTAAAAAATTCTAAATTTTTTAAACAAACCCATGTGTTAAACTACGCAAAACCACTCCAGACAGTAAACTAGGACAACCTTAAGCTGCATCTTAATATTTCAAATATATAAATGTTAATGTTAAATATATATCTACAATAACAGTGTGTTAGTCATTTAATTACTAGTGATGACATCTGTTGAAGCATCTGTAAACGTTCTATTGTTTACTAGCAGTGCCATCTGTTGATGCATCTGTAGACGTTCTATTTTTATAATAATATAAAAAAGGCAGTTCTTTGTCAACCTCACAATGTGTTTCACTATAATTAATAAAATAAAAATACTAAAATATTGTGTAAATAGTGATACAAACAAAGTGAACTTTTTTTGATATGTAAATTGAATATAACAACCATATCAAAAATATATCAATATATGATAGTGACAGATAATAAAGTTGCACAGAGCAGACAAACCATCAACAATTAAGAGATATCATACAATACCACAATAACGGTCAAAGCACAATATCATTGAACGTTTAACAGATAGTACCGGCATCATTTAATAGCACTAATAACTAAATTAGTTAAATCACTAAATAACTAAATAAACAAAATTCAATAAAAGAACAGCGAACTAAAGTTAGAATTTATGGATCGCCAAGTTGAACAGATTTTAGAAAATATGAAAGAACCACTGAAACTACAAACTAACACAATTTTAGAGTCTATAATTGAGGAACCGAGAACCGAACAAAATCAGAAACAAACAATTACTTTCCAAACACTTCAGAAAGAAAAGATTGAAGAAAAACAATCCAGAAAAAAGTTATTTTTATGTAGCAACATTCAATCTACTTTCACTAAGGAGTTTTCTGGAACTTCAAGGTAAGAAGACTGGGGGGAGGAATAGAAGAGCATAAGATCTGTATCTTCTATTACAAAGGTGAAACTAGTGAAATGCGGAGTAGGCTTTGTAATAAGAAAGAATTTAAATAAACATATTGATCAATTTATTGGAGTTTCAGAAAGAATAGCAATACTAAACATGACAATTTCACCTAAAAAAGAAAAATGGTTCATAGTACAAATATACTCCCTCCCGAACAGACAAGTGTATCAGTAATAAACTCATGTTATAACTCTCTCAATTCAGTCATCAAAACACACACATAAAAACCATATAGTAATGGGGGATTTTAATGCCCAGATTGTTACAAGACATAGTGAAGAAGACATTATTTTGGGCCTCCATAGAACAGGTAAAAAAGAAAGAGAAACGGAGAAATAATTCTGGAATTGGCATTTGAAAATAATTTAAAGTTTTAAATAGTATATTCAAGAAAATATCTGCAAGAAGATGGACATGGATATCTCCAGTTATTAACTTCAAGAATGAAATTGACTATTTCCTTACGAACAAAAGTAGCGTTTTTGACGGTTGTAGCACAGTTATTAATCTCAACTTTAACAGTAATCACAGAATCATTAAGGCTAAACTTAATTTGAACTCGTACATGTATTCCTGGCCTTTAAAAATTAATGTATTTTGGAAACTGGAGGTGTCAAAAAGGTTTTCAAATATCTAACAGAGAAAACAGATTGGATACCGAATATAACTGATTAAACTGGAAATAAAATTACAACACGGTCTGATATTAACTTACAAGCAACTAATTTCTACGAAATTTTATATACCAGTAAAAATAGTGAAACAACAAATTTGGACTTACTTGATACTACCGATGTTCTTCACATTTTAAAAGAAGAAGTAACTAGAGCCATCAATACATAAAAAAAGACAAATCACCAGGGCCTGACTCAATTAGTAATGAATTATTATTAGAATGTAAAGATGAAATAACACTTATTCTCACTCATATTTCCAACAATATTATAAAAACCGAAGTAATACCTTTCCAATGGACTAGATCAACAATCATACTTATTCACAAAAACGAGACAAAAGTGATATAAATAACTATAGACCAATCAATCTTTAGTAGATCAAGGAGTAGAACACAAATATATACTTCTTCTATCTATATCTATAAAAATGAATGTTTGTCTGTATGTCCTTTATAGAATCGTAAATCATGCATTTGATCATGTCATGATCTTCAGCAGTGTTGTGCGTGAGCCCACAAAGGTTTCTGGTACTACCAATTTTTGACAGATGGTGCCACTATCATTCCAATGATTTATTACATTTATTGCCGTGACAGTTGAACGTAAGAATTTATGTGAATTGTGAAATTAAAATCCATAATATAATATTATGGATGTTTTAATATTATGGATGTATCGAAAAAGTTTTGCATCTTTGCATATAAACTCTTTCCTTTATATTACGAGCATATTTAATATAGCCAACTTAATTCGATAATAAAATATTTAAAAATTAAAATTTATGAACTTTTATTGTATCGCCCCGCCGACAATATTGTGCGTGTTTTTATATTTGGGAGCGTTATAATAGTTTTATTTTAATCATACTTGTAGCTAAAATTCGAAGTTAAGGTAAGATAAATGCAGGAGTCCCTGCCTTGCTACCGGCCCTGGTTCTGGCCATGGTCGGGGGCGATCCTGGATGGACGGCTGTCGCCTCCTTCTGCGAGGCAGTCATGTCCGCAAAGGAGGCGGCGGAGCGGGAGCGGGAGTCGACCACCACACTCCCCTCCCGCCAACGCAGGCCACGCCGGCGGCGCCGGAGGGCCAGTAACGACCTCCGGCCGCCGTAAAAAGCGGCCGCGGGCGGCCCTTCGGGGGAGGACCCGCCGCCCGCACTATTGCCGCGAGGGTGAGGGCTGCGTGCTGTTCCGCGGCCCCCCTCAACTCCTAGAGTTGTTAGGAGAGCGCCGGGGGGACGAAACCCTGACCCCCTGGCGCCAACACTTTAGAAGGGGCCCGCCTCAAGACAAAGGGCGGGCCGGCGCCGGCCCGGGCCACGAGATCGGCAGGCCATATATCCGTGGGCCCGGGCGTAGGCGATAGGAGAACAGCGGGGTTTTTTAGTGGGTAGTCGGATGGCCAATCATCTTTCCCGGAGTCCCACATATCCCTCGGTCCCCTCGGGCCGGGGGAACCCGTCAAGAGAGGTTTTTCCCCGAGACCAAAAAAAAAAAAAAAAAGGAGTCCCTGCCTTGTAATAGATATAAATTTCTTTTTAATAAGTAGCTATTATTTAGATTTTTGTTTCCTTTATTGTTATATATAGTTTTAATTATTATATAATAGCGTGTTTATTGTAATGCGTTGTTATGTTTCAAATAAACAATGTTATTACTATATGCAATATATGCACTACTGAAGTAATAGATATTTTTTATTCCGAATGATATGTTTTGCTTTGTGTTTGATTAAGGACTTGATTGTTTTTGAGTGTAGAATATATTTTTAATTCAGTTTAGTTTATGTGTATGTGTATATATTTATGTGTACATATTACTTAGGCAATGGTAATATATATATTTTCTTATTGTTGTAGGATAGTAGACAGGCTGACGGCCCACTTAGAATTTAGCAGTTACCATCGCCTATGGGTGTTTGCAATGCCTGTAGCATCGCGGACACGCTGCTGTCGCATAAGGGTACAGGAACTTGGGTCACTGATGCCGGAACACAACACAAAGTTATTATGGCGGCATACTTAAGAGCAAAGGTGGTCGCCATCCAGACGGGCTTGGGGCCCTACCACGTAGCTAGGGTGGGTTTTTTGTCACCTTTTATGACAGCCCTAACCCCGGCAGCAGGGGTTAGTATTCTTATTCCGCCCCTGCACTGATAAAAAATGTGGAACAAATATGGTCCCTTTTTCTATGCAAATAATCATAATAAAATATATAGTTCATTATTGTTTTAAAAGGCGGTATTCTCTCAGTTTCCTCGCAGTGGCTGTCCTAGTATATATGAGTAAACTTTTTGTTTTTCGAAAAATATTTAAATCAAAGGAACAATAAAATAAAAAATCGAATTTTCGTTAATTAATATATGTTCACATATCTTATTATCTAATTTAGATTGCTTTATTATGTGTTAAAGCAATCTAATTTAGTGCCAAGGCAATTTGTAGTTTGAACCAGTAAAATGAAATAAGTACATTCAAATGAAATAAAACCAATTAAAAAAGTAACTCACGTGTGTCATCATATTGTACGCCATAGAACTCTTTGAAGCATTTTTGTATCGCGAGCGTGTTCCAAGGCGTGGGATCCCAACAAAGAAGCCCATCAAAGTATGCCGGGCAGAAATTTTCCGACAGGTTGATGTTCCTGGACAAACATTCCTCCGCTTTCGCGCTGACATTTTCCACCACGCTCTCTGCGCTATCTAATGTCTGTAGATCCTCCAGTTTGACGTGATAATATTTACTTATTTAAAATATCACTAGCTTTAGTGTATATACACTGTATACACTAACACATTCACTTGTATATGTTTGGTATAAATCCTCTCATTTCTTAATCTAATTGAGTTGGAAATGTTCACAATCTATTTCAGGTGTCTTGCGTACTACGCCTGAACAGGGAGTCTGCGAAGTACTTCGTCTTCAGTGAGAACGTTAGCATGATAACGTTGTTTGTTCGCGGCTTGTGTTCTAACTTATCAAGCGATAACGCTTCGAGAGCAAACATCGGCAGACTGTAGGAGTATTTGCGTATCGTGCATGGAACTCTGTAGTTTTTTCTCTAATTGCTTTCGCCTCATATAAGCGTCGTGTCCGCGACCTGCAAAGACATTGATCATGTTAATTATCATTGAGATAAGAAATGTTGTTATCAGTTACTAGTTTCTTTTCCTCTCCACTCTATAACATTGTTTCTATTATTTGACTTCCGTGGCTTAGTGGCTAATTCACTTCGGTACGTTTGCGAAGGTCACGGGTCCGTATCGCATCTGGGTGTTTATGTATAATATGTATTTTTTAGAGAAGAAAAACATATTATGTAGTTCATAAGTTATCTAGTACTCATAACATAAGTGCTATGCTACTCACTTTGGGTGTTGTGTGAAATATTGATTTGTTTATTATGCCTGAATTCAGCTTAGTAAACATATGTTTTCTAAGCTGAATTCAGGCATAATATCAATATTCTCATCATCATCATCTCAGCGATGAATCCCGGTTGCAGCCCAAACTCTCGCTTCGGCGCCCGGGGTCCGCTTTCCGACTTTTTCTTCTCCACTTCGCACGGTCTTCAGCATCCCTGGTAGTGAGACCATTGGCACGCATATCACCCTTTACGACGTCAAGCCAGCACTTTTTGGGTCTACCCCTCCTGCCGGGGCCCGGCGGAAGCGGCATGGCCAGACATTTGTTTCCCACGTAAGCACATAATATCAATATTCTATTACAGATTTACGTCATAGTATATTAGTCACTTAGCATTAGGATGTTGACGTAATGTTGTTTTTAGATTTTAAGAAGGCATTTTTTCAACAGGAAATATGTATTAAACTTCTTAGCCTTTTCTATAAGATACTATTTTACGAGTATGTGTTGTTGTTGATGTTTCTCTTTGTACTTTAAGTAACGTTATGAATTATATCAAATAGTATTGTCCTTTTGAAAGTCTTTCCGTATCGGTGTTTCTTTTTATTTCTGATATAAAAGTACAAGAACATGTAGAGATGAAATATGTATATGTGGCTAAGTTAGATTTTATAGAAACGACTGCTATCTATAACTACTAAAAAACAAAGAAGGCTCTAGACAAAGAATAATCCATTTATCGCCACACCTAACGAAGTAATGGAATAGCTTTAATTTTGTCCGAAATAGCACGGACAATCGGATGGTATGTTAATTATATATTAGTATTATTTGTTCATAAAAATACGTTTCAGTAAATAGTCTTTGATAAACTTTGCAGCTTTTGATACTGGGCGATAGTCTATTAGAAAATTATAAGTATACCACGTTGATCAGTTCTGCTATTACGATAAATCCCACTTTTTTCTATGACATAGAAAAAATTACACAAAAACCACAATAAGGTAAACGAGGAGAAATATGTTTTAGTATTTCGCTTCCAGAACCTTACAAAAAGAATATAAACAAATTTTCACACAAACAGGAAGCATGTGGGGCAGTATAATTTGATTTATCTGCACCCGTAAATTGTAATTAGAGTTCAATGAAAGTTTTATCGTTTTCCTCTGCTTTGATCCTTGATACCTGTTTTTTGTAAGAATTTTCTCCAAATAAGTATTTCATTTGTCCTTCAATATTCTTTCCGGTTTCTCCCGATCGGCTGTTGAAAGCGAGTTTTAAAACAAAGTTTAAAAGTCAATACTCATTTTAAAAGTCATTAAGACCAGAAATGGATTTGTTTCATTTAGAATCGATTCAGTTGAAAACTTCATTTTCAGTCTCTAAATTATTTTGATGAAAGTGTTTTTTCATAAATTATAAAGACTGCAAACTTAGCGGATACTTCAAAAGAATAAGTGTTTGGATAATTTTATGTTCGTAAACAACATTAATGGCATGCCAAGCAGTGTGATCTATGTATAGTACATACTATGAAAATATATGTACATATCTGCGTTCAATAAACTCCAACAAAACAGCTAATTATCTAGAAACTTAGATATGGATAAAATCGAAGACGATCTTTTCAGTTTCTTTGATAGGTGTGTTCTTGCATTCAATCTCACTGATTCGATTTTTACGAGAATTAATTCCTTCTTATATTATTATTATAAATCACCATATTTGGGCTCATCATACTTTTTTATTTTCATTTTTATTTCATAATAATATTACTTACTATTACATACATTAAGTTGATAATCAAATTAAACAATCAAATAATATTAGGGTCATTAAATAAAATTCTGTATACTTATGCTATAAAACAAAAACATCAGCTTCAGCCCCCAAACTAGAAACATATCTGTGTCTTGGAGGCCGAAGCAAAAATTCTCGTTGTATAATCCGTGCGGTGTGGGTGTGAGTGCGAGTGGGTGTTGTACGTGAGAGAGAAAGTATATTATGTTGTGTATACATTACATAAATGTATATACAATATTATACAAATAAAGAAGAGTATTTTATTTTATATAAACACATACTGGGACATAAAATATGATGAAAAGTATCATGTCACTGGTTTGATTAGATTTTCAGTGTCATTATAATTAAGTTTTGGTAACCGGTTTGAAACAATGCTCTTACATTTTGATTTAGGGGAGGAATAAAATTTTATTTGTATGTTCAATGTATTATATAGATATATGCCTAAAAAATTTGAAAAGCGATGGTATATATGGATAGATAGATAACGCTATATTGCAGAAACGTAGGATATATTGAAATACCTATAATTAACAATATTGTACAATGTACTTTGATGACGGGCTAACTGGTGTATAAACTTCATAAATATACAAATACTAGCTGTACCCTACCACACTTCGCTGTGGTACATTGTGACTGTACCCTGCCACGCTTCGCTGTGGTACATTGTGACTGTACCCTGCCACGCTTCGCTGTGGCACATTGTGATTGAATGGTTGACAAATGAGAAACAAGCTTTTATTCTAAGCGGGCTGTCAGCCTGTCTGCTGTCCTACGCAATAAAAAAAAAAACACAAAAAAATAAATAAAAACAATCCTTGATGCGGATTATATATCATGCTAAAATTTCAGCTCGATCGGTGCAGAACTTTTTGAGTTTTTGAAGCGTACACAAACCAACATAACATTTTTATATATAAGTATATAGATAATAATAAACAGTTTAAATACATACACTCACACATTTATATAGAATATACAGACATATATAAACTTTTAAATATCACTGTTTCACATTTTCTGGTATCGATCGTACATACATACATATAATCACGACTCTTTCCCGTACGGGTAGCCAGAGACCACTTCTTTCCACTTGCTACGATCCTTACATACTTGTTTCGCTTCGTCCAATTTCATTATTCCCTTCATATATGCCCTTCGGTTTAGGGTACTCTTGACCTAGCCTTTTTTCAAGACGTCCCTGATCTGGTCTCGAAACGTCCGCCTAGGTCTACCCCTTCCAACACTTCCATTCACACTCGCCTTTTTGTATTTATCGTATTATATATTAGATAGTTATATATTAGGTATCGATCGTATAGATTTTATATAGCTTTTAAGACATATCTATTTATTTTTTATTTATTTATTAATAACACAAAACTCCATACATAATTTTGCGTTCACAATCTGGTGAAACTGCCACATAAACTTCTTAGTTTTATTTTAGGTGACGACAGCTGCTTGCATACAAATAGATAATTGAGTCGAAACATATATGAAGGAGCAAATTACAAGAGATACAGTACAATATAGATAGCTTGCGTGTACGTGTGTGTGCGAGCGTAGATGTGTGACATGTACATATATATGTACATCGTGTTCATACATTATGGTTTATATCTATCATCATCATCGTCGTCCCAGCGTTATGTCCCGGTTGCAACCTAAACTTTCGTTTCGGTGTCCGGGGTCCGCTTTCCGACTTTTTCTATTCCACTTTGCACGATCTTCAGCATCCCTTAAGGTTTGTATCGATAAATGGAAATAATTTAATTCAAAGATGAACTTTTGCGAAAATTTACAATTTGGACTCATAAATATTTGGTATAAAATGAAAAATTCTAATCCACATATATTAAATTCTAAAAAATACACAGTCCTTACATATATATATATATATATATATATATATATATATATATATATATATATATATATATATATATATATATATGTAAAGAAAATCGCGTAATCCATGCCATAAGAATTTATAGATGTCACATTTGACAGTGACATCTAGGAGAACAATGAGATATTTATGAAATTAATACGTTAGTGTTTATTGATAAAATACGAAATTGAAATTAATACGTTAAAGAAATATCTAAACCTGGAATAAAGGCTTTAAATGTTGTTTTTTTGTCTTTACAGGTGAGTAATTAAATTAAGTACGATAAAACTGGAAAAACTTTGTATAAAAAACGTTTTTATTAATAAATTCAAATTTTGTCTTTACAGAAAAACGCAATTGTCTTTATTTCAATTATCAGAGTATAGTGTCATTATAAAACAACATTTTTAAGCAAACATTTCAAATATGGAAAAGTTGAGGTTTGATTTTACTGTGAAAACTTCAGGAGATGGAAAAACAAACATTATTTGCATAACCTCAATAGGCACACCTAATGGACAGACATATAATATACCGGTTGAATATCAACCTGCAAATTTACATCCAGAAATTACATCTACTTCAAACTATACCAAGATAAAAAAAACATTAAATAAAAGGCACCAGACAAGAAAAATATGGATAACTCTAACAGATGATTTATCAAAGATATATTTGGATGAAGAACAAAATTTACAATTTAAAGATTTTTATCTGGAAGAAATTATGGAAGGCACAAGTGATTATAAACCTTTACCCAGTGGTTCAAATCAGAACTTAGAAAAGCTCTTAGAGAAATTACTTGAAGAAAAACAAAGTAAATCTGAAACTCATAATTTAGGAAAAATTTCAAAGGATTTTATGATTGAAAAATTCACCGGTAAAAATGCAAATGCTCACCAATGGATTGGGGAGTTCAACAAGGAGTGTGAACGTTTCCATATTGACGAAGATAAAAAGAAGATAGAAATATTAAAATTTTTTTTGGAAAATTCCAGTTTAGACTGGTACAGTTGTATGTTAATGAAAATTACAATAACATCAGAGTGGAATAAATGGGAAAAAAATTTCTGTGATACATTTTCAAATAAAGGTTGGTCACCTATCAGATATGCTCTTGGCTTTAAATATCAAACGGGTTCACTGCTTGGGTATGCACTAAAAAAAGAAAAATTATTATTAGAAGTCAGGAAGTCGATTGATACTGGGACACTCATAGACCTTATAGCATCAGGCCTGCCTAACTATCTGGTTGATAAAATTGACCGAGAGACTATACAAGAAACCGAAGATCTCTACAACGAGTTAGGAAAATTGGAACATCTCGTCGGAAAGAATAAATATGATAATAAACACTACCCTCATTCTGATACAAAAAACAGGAAAATTGAAGAGAAAATACCATGTCAGATCTGCATAAATGAGAAAAAAGGGAAACGTTTCCATCCTGAAGAAAATTGTTGGTTTAAAGAAAAACATCATAAAACAGCTGTGAGAAGTGTTAATAACTCTGAATTAGAAATTGAACTAAATAAAGAAAATCCAAAAATCTAGAAGTGCCACCATTAATACAAATAAAATTACTATTAAATGATACCTTACAAGTTTCGGGAATTTATGATTCAGGTTCAAATGTGTCATTAATTAATGCGAAATTATTGAAAATTAAAGAGAAACAAGACACAACTAATAAACAACCAGTAAACTTGAAAACTATTAATGGTGAGAAGAAAACAAAAGGTATAATAACACTAAAAATAAAAATTTATAATATTGAAAGAATTATGAATATTTTTGTGATAGATAGTGAAAATTTTCATTATGACTTTTTAATCGGTTTGGATTGCATCAAAAAGTTCAATCTAATGCAAACTAAAGAATTGAACATTATACAGTGTGAAAATTCAGAAGAACAGAAGAACGTTGTAAACAAAGAGAATATGAAGACTGAGTATGAAAATACTAATATTTTAAATTCAAGAGATGTCAAAATTCCTGATGTACTAGGTGACACAAGAGAAATAAATGATTCTTTATACTCTGAGGTATTGAAACAAGAAATTAATCATATAAACAGATGTGAAGTAAACTTCAACAAATATATAAATCTTGAAAAATTTGAAATATCAATAAATCATCTAGATTTACATCAACAAACAGAAATTGATAGATTAATAAGAAAATACAACACAGTTTTTGCTAAGGATAAATACGACGTTGGCACTGTACGAGATTATGAAGCACATATAGATTTGATGGTGGATAAATATTGTTACAAACGTCCATACAGGTGCACCGCTGATGATAGGAAAGAAATTGAAAATCAGATATCAAAATTATTAAAAAATAAATTGATTGAGGAATCCTATAGCCCATTTGCTGCCCCTGTCACTCTAGCATACAAAAAAGAAGATGATAAAAAAACAAGGCTATGTATAGATTTCAGAGAATTGAATAAAATAGTTGTACCACAATTGCAGCCATTTCCCTTAATTGAAGACTTGATGGTGAAAACTGTAAACTGTAAGTACTTTTCTACTTTCGACATAAATTCTGCATTTTGGTCAATTCCTTTAAAAATTCAAGATAGATACAAAACAGCATTTGTTACACAAACAGGCCATTTTCAATGGACTTGCCTCCCATTCGGATTAAAGACAGCTCCAGCAATATTTCAAAGAATATTAAGCAACATAATAAGAAAATACAAACTATCTGAGTTTACAGTAAATTTTATAGATGACATCTTGATTTTTTCTAAAAGTTTTAAAGAACACATACAACATATATCTAGGCTACTTGAAGCAATACAAACAGAAGGATTAAGACTGAAATTTTCGAAATGTACTTTTGCAAAAGATTATGCAAAATATTTGGGACATATAATAAAAAATAATTCAGTTACACCTCTCAAAGATTATGTAACTGCTGTAAAAAACTTCCCACTTCCAGAAACAAGAAAAAATATTCGTCAATTCCTCGGGAAAGTAAATTTTCATCATAAATTTGTACCACACAGTGCAATTATCTTAGACCCATTGCACAACCTATTACGGAAAGATGTAAAATTTATATGGTCCCCAGAATGCCAGAAATCATTTGATAAAATAAAAGATCTATTATGTTCAAAACCAATTCTAAAAATATTTGACCCTGAACAACCAATAAAAATTTACACAGATGCTAGCATTAAAGGAATGGGAGCTGTGTTAAAACAAGAAGATAAAAATGGAGTAAATAGACCTGTAGCTTATTTCTCAAAAAAATTGAACGAAACTCAAAAGAAAAAGAAGGCGATATATATAGAATGTCTGGCAATAAAAGAAGCTATAAAATATTGGCAACACTGGCTTATGGGAAAAGAATTTGTAGTATATTCAGATCACAAACCATTAGAAAATCTGAACATCAAAGCTAAAACTGATGAAGAACTTGGCGATTTGATGTATTACCTATCGCAATACAACTTCAAGATAAAATATAACCCAGGAAAATTTAATCAAGAAGCAGACTGCTTAAGCAGAAATCCAGTACTAGAACCCTGTGAAAATACCGATGATATTTTAAAAGTTGTGAATCTAATCAACCTGGATGATATAAAAAATGACCAATACAAAAATTTAGACCTGCAAAACAGAAAATCCAAGTTTATACTACAGAATGAAATTTATTACAAAAAAAATAATATAAGAAATAAAATTATACTGTCAGAAGCACTTAGCAAAACACTAATTAAAGATGTACACGATACCTATTGTCATATTGGAAGAACCCAGATGATAAATAAAATAACACCATTCTACACAGCAAAGAATATCTTCATAAACATTAAAAAAATTTGTGATGAATGTGACATTTGTATAAAGAACAAATCGAGAAGGAAACCAAAATTTGGCTTATTGTCACATTTAGGCCCAGCAACACGTCCATTTGAAATTGTATCAATTGATACCATTGGAGGCTTTGGAGGATCACGGTCTACAAAAAAATACTTGCATCTTCTGGTCGATCATTTTACAAGATATGCTTACATTTTAACATCAAGAAATCAGAGCTCATATGATTTTATTAAATTAATAAAAAATGTGATACAAAGCCATAATATTGATATGGTATTAACAGACCAATACCCTGGTATAAATTCCAAGGAATTTAAAGACTTTCTGAAAAAGAATAACATAACAATAGTGTTCACAGCTGTAGATGCACCATTTTCAAATGGGCTAAATGAAAGGCTAAATCAAACCCTAATCAATAAGATAAGGTGTAAAATAAACGAAGGTGACAAGAAAACAGCATGGACAACTGTTGCACATAAATGTGTAGTAAAATACAACGAAACAGAACATACAGTCACGAAGTTTACTCCAAAATACCTTTTAGAAGGCGAAAATGTAAACATCTTGCCACTTGAATTGAAATCAAAATGCACAAAAGAAGATCTGAAAAGAGATAGAAAGCTAGCCTTTGAAAATTCAATTAAATCTCACAACTATAATAAAAAAATATATGATTTACATAGGGAAGAATATAAATTCGAAGTGGGGGACAAAGTCTTTGTAGAAAACGGCAGTCGACTGAATAGGAAGAAAATGGATGAACTGAGGATTGGACCATACAAAATCTTAAATAAGATTTCTAACTCAATATATGAAGTGGACACTGGACATAAGAAAACAGAATCAAATCTCTACCATATATCGAAACTATCTCCAGCAGAAGTTAACACTTAATCGAACAATTACTTGCAATAATTGTTCTCTCTGAGGGTGGGAGATGTAAAGAAAATCGCGTAATCCATGCCATAAGAATTTATAGATGTCACATTTGACAGTGACATCTAGGAGAACAATGAGATATTTATGAAATTAATACGTTAGTGTTTATTGATAAAATACGAAATTGAAATTAATACGTTAAAGAAATATCTAAACCTGGAATAAAGGCTTTAAATGTTGTTTTTTTGTCTTTACAGGTGAGTAATTAAATTAAGTACGATAAAACTGGAAAAACTTTGTATAAAAAACGTTTTTATTAATAAATTAAAATTTTGTCTTTACAGAAAAACGCAATTGTCTTTATTTCAATTATCAGAGTATAGTGTCATTATATATATATATATATATATATATATATATATATATATATATATATATATATATATATATATATATATATATATATATATATATATATATATATATATACTAGCAGCCCGTCCCAGCTTCGCATGGGTATTTAACAAAAAATTAAACCCTTCTATTTTTTTTCGGTCTCGGGGAAAACCTCTCTTGACGGGTTCCCCCGGCCCGGGGGGACCGAGGGATATAAGGGACTCCGGAAAAGATGTTCGACCATCCGACTACCCACTAAAAATCCCCGCTGTTCTATCGCCTACGTCCGGGCCCACGGATATATGGCCTGCCGATCTCGTGGCCTGGGCCGGCGCCGGCGCACGCTTTGTCTTAAAGCGGGCCCCTTCTAAAGTGCTGGCGCCAGGGGGTCAGGGTTTCGTCCCCCCGGCGTTCTCTTGTAACAACTCTAGGAGTTGAGGTGGGCTGCGGAACAGCACGCGGCTTCTCCCTCGCGGCAATAGTGCGAGCGGCGGATCCTCCCCTGAGGGGCCGCCTGCGGCCGCTTTCTACGGCGGCCGGGGATCGTTGCCCGCCCTCCGGCGCCGACGACGCGGTCTACGTTGGCGGGAGGGGAGTGCGGTGGCGGACTCCCGCTCCCGTTCCGCCGCCTCCCTTGCAGACACTACTGCCTCGCAAAAGGAGGCGACGGTCGTCCATCCAGGATCACCCCCGACCATGGACAGAACCAGGGCCGGGAGCGACAGGTCCGCGGCCAATTCTGGACGGGACTCGCATCCCCGTCGCGTGCTAGTCAGGCGTGGGTACGACTACCAGACGACACTCCAGAAAAAGCAGAGTCGCCTGACGTCGTAGCCGGCCCAGCAAGACCAACCGACAGCGAGGATGCAATTCCCGCCCCGGGAACACTCTCTGTGCAGGCGCAGTCGAAATAGGCATGGTTTCGACTACCAAATCAGGTCCCAGGATAGAACCCGGGACCCCAATCAGTATTCGCAACCATCCAACCGGGGACCACGCCACGAACAGAGAGCTAAGTTGGAAAGGATGTAAGAGGTAGACGGAAAGAAAGGTAGGATGTCGCCTCGAACGGAGAGGGGAGTGAAGCGACGGATGCTCGGGCACCTCGGGTACGCACACCCGTGTACTCCTCGGACAGAGGCAAACCCTTCTATTTGCGTCAGGTTACTAAAAAAATAAAATTATAAAGAAAGTTTGAATATTATTATTTCTATGAGCTTTTATTTTAATGATTTTTTTTGTTATTACTTTTTATTTATTTTTCGTTATTTTTTAATAAGTATTCTAATTTTTGTAAAAACCCCAGTGACGCACGCCTACACTGCCTATGGTGCTGCCTAGCTAGCCGAACAGGGTGAGCGGCTACCACGCAACATTTTTCTAATACTTACATTTTTAAACTCGTGATATCTTTCGAATGGAATATCCGAATTGAATAATTCAAAAAGTTATATAAAGGTATTGAAACAGTTTTGAATATGAAGTAATTTATTTTGATAAGGATTAATACCAAGATCCAAATAAAGAGCCTTTTCTAGGGGCGGCATTTCAATTAAATTTTTAAAATAAAAAAACACTTATTGTGGCATAACTATAATAGTTAGACATATGCTGTCGCGACACTTTTTGTAAATAATGATGTGTTCTGCAAAGTTGTAGTACATTATTTTATTCTATCATCAATAGTTTTCGCAACGCACGCGATTTAAATAATATTTTAGGTAATTTTTTTACACTTTGGGTTACATTATTGGAGTTTTAGTAAGGATCCCTAATTTTTTTGAAAATATAATATAGCCTATGTCACCCGGGGATAGTGTAGCTTCCCAACAATGAAAGAGTTTTTTAAATTGGGTCAGTAGTTTCGGAGCCTATTCAAAGCAAACAAACAAACAAACAAACAAACAAACAAACAATCAAATCTTTCCTCTTTATAATAGTAGTATAGATATATATATATACCTAGTCAGGTCATAAGTATTGTCACACAGTAAAAACTTTTCTTTTAGAATGCTGGCCACAAAAAAGTTTATTGAATTAGAATTTCGAATTGTTCATGAAAATAAAAATGTATAACTTTTAGAATTTTACTCATTTTTAAATATGGAGTGGACGCTTAAAGAAGACCGTGTTGCAGTTATTGCGTTGCATCGTTGCGGTTACGCGCCAATTCAAATTTTTAACATACTGAAAAATTTGAATATTACCAAAAGATTCGTTTTATCGTACCATCAAACGATACAATGAAGACTCTAGTGTAGATGACAGGTCAAGAAGTGGTCGCCCTCGGTCTGTTAGGACTCCAGCAGTGATAAAAGCTGTGAAGGCACGAATTCAAAGAAATCCCAAACGTAAGCAGAAACTGTTGGCCCTTCAGATGGGGTTAAGCAGAACCACGGTGAAAAGGGTGTTAAATGAAGACTTAGGGCTTCGGGCATATCGAAGAAAAACAGGACATCGTTTGAATGCTCGTCTAATGGACCTGAGACTGAAGAGATGCCGCGCTTTGTTGAAGCGGTACGCGGGAAAAAAATATCGGGAAATTCTTTTTTCGGATGAAAAAATGTTTACCGTAGAAGAGAGCTACAACAAACAAAATGATAAGGTGTACGCACACAGTAGTGAAGAAGCGAGCAACCGTATTCCGCGTGTCCAACGAGGTCATTTTCCATCCTCGCTCATGGTATGGTTGGGAGTTTCTTATTGGGGCTTAACAGAGGTACATTTTTGTGAGAAAGGTGTAAAAACGAATGCTGTTGTGTATCAAAATACAGTCCTGACGAACCTTGTGGAACCTGTTTCTCATACCATGTTCAATAACAGGCACTGGGTATTCCAACAAGATTCGGCGCCAGCTCATAGAGCGAAGAGCACACAAGACTGGCTGGCGGCGCGTGAAATCGACTTCATCCGGCACGAAGACTGGCCCTCCTCCAGTCCAGATTTGAATCCGTTAGATTACAAGATATGGCAACACTTGGAGAAAAAGGCGTGCTCAAAGCCTCATCCCAATTTGGAGTCACTCAAGACATCCTTGATTAAGGCAGCCGCCGATATTGACATGGACCTCGTTCGTGCTGCGATAGACAACTGGCCGCGCAGATTGAAGGCTTGTATTCAAAATCACGGAGGTCATTTTGAATAAACTTTAATGTCATAAGAATCTATGTTTTGTTAAGTTCATTTTGGTATATGAATGGTTACATAATTAATAAACTTGTTACAATTATTTTACATTAAACATGTGACAGAATTTATGACCTGACTAGGTATATATATATATATATATATATATATATATATATATATATATATATATATATATATATATATATATATATATATGTACATAAAGTCCTTTAACAAAACCTAATTCACACGAAGCGGAAACTCCTACATTAAATTCAACCACTGTCGGCTTTGCAAGGAAATTGCCGTTTCAAGCTAACAATGGAAATGGACCGTTTTATTATTCCTAATACTGTCATTCGATTTATAATACCTCTTCTGTTTCGATAACACAAGATTTCAGTAAAAAGTAATTAATATAACTTCGCGTATATCGATGTTAAATGAAGCCTTTTCAGAAAATTCTTATAACTGTATATCATTTTACTCCATGCAGGGGCAAAACAACCCTAGTTACGTGCTATGGCCCCAAGCCCATCTGGATGACAACTACACTGGATCTATAAGTATGCCGCCATAATAACCTTGTGTTGTGTTCCGGCATTAGTGATCCAGGTTCCTGTACCCCTATCATTACGAATAACCATAGGCGACGGTAACTGTTTATTATTAAGAGGGCTGTCAGTCTATTCACTGTTCTTCAGCAATAAAAAATCTATTGTAGTAGTGTATATTAATAATAAACCCTGTAATAAGAGGGATTATTACCCTCTGATGGACTCAAACCTCTCCATAGAAGGAACAATATAATAATAATTAATTTTTTAATTTAATTTATTTGTAAGTATCGTTTTATAAAATAAAGTATTTTTTAATATTAATATTTTATAAAATGAAATGTAAATTATTTTGAAAAATGTAAATAACTAGAAAAGAAAATAAATAAAGAGATAATAATAATAATTTATTCAACAACAAAATATTGACAATATAAAATACAACATCAATTACAAGTTACAATTAATTAAGATAAAAATAGCAATAGATTATTGTACTTTAAATTAAATTAAATTAATTAAAATTAAATTAAACATGAAACTTAAATACTAAAAACTTAAATAAAATGACTAAAAGTAGATAAAATAAAATAATTGATTCCACTTGCTCCAGAACTAGATCTATCTGTATCTCTGGGGCAAGTTTATTCTCCCATTTTTAATTAACTAATTCTGCATAAAGAATATTATATATTTTACAACGTGAGTTATTATGCGCGAGTGTTTGTGCGCGCGCGCGTCTGTGTGTGTGTTTGTGTGCGTATGTATGTATGCGCGTGTGCGTATGTGTAGGTGTGAATTTTTCTAGCTAGCATAAACATGTATTATTCTCCAATATGAATAAATTTTTCTGTGTCTGAATAGTCCATTTTTAATAACCATGATTTTAATTTATTTTTAATTGCAAATTATTATTATTATACACGGCACGCTTTTCCAAAGCGGATAGACGGGTTAAACATTCAGTCATCTAGCTTTCCTCACAGTGTTTCCTTTCATTGTCAGTTAGTGACAATTATGCAAATTAGACGAGAAAAACTGCTGAAACGGTGCATGCCGGTGGGAACCGAACCCATGATCACAAGATTGGTTTTCGAGAATGATACCATTAGACCTTTTGCTACATCAAAAACAGCAGAGCTAGGTCTTTCGACTTTCCTTTCAGGGTCTATGAAATAAAGAAGAAAGGACAAGTAATTTAAAGAGCTGTAGTTAACTGAAGTTTAAAATAAAAAATATTATAATAAGTATTTGAGCTTTTAATAATAAAGCTGGCGTAGAGATTATTGTAAAATGTTCTTCTAAATAAAGGGCATGGACGCGTAGGCTGTGCACCCTTTTTTTGTTTTTTAGGTGGAGATACTTGTTGTACACCGCACCGCTAGCAGGCTAGGTAGTGTGGAATTCACGGATGTAGCTGGTTTACCAATTTAAACCATCCCTAGTCGTCCTCTACAGCCCGACGCTTAGGCTGATGATACTTTCGTCTGGGCTTCTCACTCGGACGGAGTTAGTGCACCTTCAAGAACAGCGGATATGGCTCTAATGGAGGGTTTTCTTTTTGGGGTTGGAAGAACAGATAGTAAAGTAATAGCTAAAATCATTATCATTTATTTATACACCTCTGTGAACGCTTGCGCGATTAGATTTCCGTGACGAGTATAATATCAGTCGTTTGTTATATTATGTTGTTGTTGTATTGCGCTTCAACGCTTACTTTTGACGTAATTGGCGCTGTGTGAATAGTCGGAGTGTTTTTATATATTAATATTACTTTACACAGAATTTAAGTGACAGACTGTAAAAAAGATGGTGAATATCATTTAGGTTGTGGTTTTAAATAAGCTCTGTTCCTTTTGAATACAAACACCATTTAAATATGATTAAATTTAAAATGATAACTTGGGGTTGGTGCCCTTTTATAATTAAATTACACTTAAGGGTCACGTTGATAGAACAGCGTGTTGATGTTCGTGAATGGATAATATTGTTTGGACATGATTTGATAGCATGTCTTGGTTACATTACATTATTATAAGAAATAGGGGGGGTAGTGTATCATTGATTGAAGGTAGAGGTTTCCAGAATAATTTATGCTAGAATATAACACAAGGTTATTATGGCAGCATATTTAAAGACCAGGAGTGGTTGCCATGCAGAGATATTTGGAGCCCTACCACCTAGGGTTGTTTTATCGCCTTTTACCACAGGCCGCCCTCAGCCGCAGGGTTAGTATTCTTACTCCACCACTGCACGGAGCCATAGTAACGTTGTAATAATAACATTGATTATGTTCTGGCATAAACAATCCAGGTACCAGTTCCATTATATGGATGGTAGAGTCCTAGCGGTGCCCTTGACTTTGCAAACTTCCATAGGCGAAGGTAACTGATTACTATTAAGATGGCAGTCGGCCTGTCTGTTGTTCAATAGCAATAAAAAATATCTACCTTAAATTGCATTATAAAAATATCACAAATACTTTAAATGATATGAATACGTTTATTTATTAATTTGATACATCGAGATATTAAATCCACTATATATAACAAAACCTGTACACACAGTCAACACAGTCTTTGTTTTGCCATTTATTATTAGAGATGGGATCGTAGTCGCAAAATGAACAATGTGGGTAGTTTGAAATAAAATAGGGAACTTTAGAAGGTTGTGTAGATATTTTTATATATAATTTTTCACAACTCATAAACCGATGTTGATGATTTTTTGTGTGTGTTCAAGTGGATTCGAGAATGATTAAATTCATAAAATAAAAATATTTTCATAATTTTTTATTTGTGTACAGGACATCTGTCAGGTTCGCTAGTATGTATAAATAATGCATATAGTTGTGACAGATAAATATAGAACTCATATTCAGTCGGATAGTCTACAAATGATATCTCTACATAAAAATCTGTTATATACATATTCTTATGTTCAATGGAAATGTGCAAATAAAATAGTTAAAACATTTTCGTAGAACTGAACATAATTGTTTGTTGTATAATAAAATTAAGAATAAGTCTTCGCCAAGATGGATGGCTATAAATTCTTCGGATATCATATAAAATTTATATGTGGCACGAAGGCAAATTTGATTACGTACGAAGTATTTTATGTAGAGAATACAAAATATTGTCTCACATAAACACAGGTACTTTTGTTTGCATTAAAAAGATTTCTTTTGAGTTTGAGATAAGTTTTTTTAAATAAGGTTTTATGGCCTGGTAACGAGAGCTTTAAGCCAAGTCTTATTTGCGGATATTAATTTTCACTTCTTTTTTTATATTCACGTGTATTTCCACTTGTTCACTGATTTTTTATTTTAGTATTTAAATCGTTCCCATAGTATTTTTAAATATTTACATAAAGCACTATAACACTTTGTTTTTGAGTAAATCACACAAGAGGTGGCGGGAGGTATCACCGACTTCTATTATTTCGCTTGCCAAAATTAGTCTATGAAAAATGAACGATTGGTTTGGACACTTGAAGAAAATATGGTTAATGTCGGCTATCTCATCGTTACAGAAAATGCAAATATTGCTATTAATTATATTGAATCTTGCGAGACGTGCGGGTGCAGCGTTGTGGCTAAATCGCAATCTGTTGATTGTGGTGATGAACTCACGACTAGCTATATCCAGCTTATCATACCAGGGTTTTGGGATTAGTTTTATAAACAATAAACATTAGTACTGTGCATATCTTTGTCAAATAAACAATAAATAAATAAAAAAATTCAATAAAAATATTTCATCATCTTTTTCATTTGTATCTTCAATGCTTTAGACACTGATTTTGCCCATGTTAGAGTAAGAAAACAGGTGAGCAATATTTATGACCGATAAATTTTTCAAAGGACTCAAAAGGAATAAGCAAACATTTTAGACTAAACTAAATTACAAGAAAATGTTTTATTATAAACTAAGATACGAAGATAATTGAAATTTACAGACGAAGTATAGATACAGACAGGATGTAATACATGTATATAAACGAGTGAAAATATTTGGGCAAGTGAAAAAAATTTTCGAGAGAAACATTTCATGAAGTAACAAAGCAACGATCACTCGCACTTATTGACATTAATTACTATATGTTAAATATCGACTGCCATTACAACTGAGCCTGTTAAATATTATTGATGTGAAATATCTTTTGGCGCGCTTCGGCAATAAAATTAGCTGGTTTGCCGTCACGGCTAACGGCATGACGATCTGATGCCATCATGCCACCTCCACGCCACCGCTCAAGACTCCCTTGTATGTGCGTGCCCGCATATATTACACGCTTCGTGGCTTCTCCGTAAAAGCTGCGTACTATTTTTATTTCATTACCGTAATTCTACTTTTCATTAATTATTTTATGCCATATTTTCTCTATTAATTATATTTTAAAACATTATTTTATAATAAAAACACGCACTGGTAGCAATCGGATTTGAACATATGACTGAAGGCAAAAGGCAGTACTTCTTAGTACTGCCTTTTGTCTTTTCTACAACATACTTGATGTTAGTGTTCTTAATCTGTGTATAGAGTTAGCTGATGGTCAAGTCTTTTACGTAAAACTTATATATCCTCTAAATCAACTGAAATGGATAATTCCATCTGTAACCCACATCCTGAAATCTAATTTTCATCACAATATGTTTCGTATTGAATAACAAAACATAGAAAAACCCTTACTTCTCAAGATGGCTACTCTCGGGCTATTATGTAAAAATACAAGGAATATCTGAATCCTTTAATATATAAGTAAGTCCTTACACTGAAGGCGAACCCTTTGACCCATATGAGCATTTTTCTATACGCAATTTGCCTTTGTGAAATGGAATACGTATCCGAATGTTATGTGTATTCGATAACTATTATTATCCGGCTTTGTTTTGGGTTCTATTTACGCATAACTGACCAGTATATAAGGTTAAATGTTTAATACATTTATTGTCTAATACCGTCCTTTTATATAACTTTGATATACTATATTATAAAAAAATTGTGGGCATTTTAACAAAATTGTTAGTGCATATTTTATTTGATACTTAAGTTTAATTATTAGTAGTGTAATTACCAGCCTATAAGAAGAAAAAATCTCTATTTTGACATTCATATCGTAAATGGCAACAATTACGATTCTGGGGAAACAGTACTGGAGAAGAATCTATATTCTTAGTATTTGCTTTCTTGTAATGCCAGTTTGAATATAAATATTATTATTATATATATAATTCTTAGGACAAAAATAATAGATACGCGCTATGTAATCTTAAAACAGATTCGTGTAAGTTACATTTCATACTACTTTATCGATAATAATTGAGTTTCTTCTGGCATATAAATATACATATATACGACGACTTACAGTACACTTACAGCCCTACAATTAAGATTTTTACATAAGGTAGAAAACGGTCTTAGGGAATAAATTATATTTTTTAGTCTTTACACGTCGTTCGTTGATGTACATTATAGAGTATGATCACACAGCTAAGCTTCTCCGAGCCTATTTATTTTTCTGTGATTCCTTCTTTTAGAGCAAGGACCACAAAACTTACGACAAGTATTCTTCGCATTTTTTGAACTAGCTAAAAGTGTTATCCGCTTCTTACATTTTATGGTCTAAGATATGACTACACATATTTTGAAACCAATGTACATGCTTTGTAACTTTTTTTAATGATATGACTATAATACGTGGAAGATATGTAAAAATGTTAGACTGGTATTAAATATTCATGTAAAAGTGACGGTCTGTTATTCTTTGCTCGGGGCACAAAGGTCGGCTTAGTTAGTTCAAACTCTATTTGGGTTAAATAATGAGGAATGTTTGTTTGAGGAAAGTTCATACAAATGAATAATATTTCTTCAGGGTTAATGAATAATGTTTAATCATGTATCCTTATGGTACAGCTGCGTGTTCGCGATGTCACTGGCGTTGCAAACACCCATAGGCGACAGTAACTGCTAAATTCTAAGCGGGCCGTCAGCCTGTCTGCTATCCTACAGCAATAAAAAATAAAGAGTTTCTATGTGGTTTTACTTGGTGATTTAGCTATTGGTACCGGCTAAAATAATGGGACTACCATATAAATTTATCTAAGACTAAATTTTATTTTGTTTTGGAGGAGAATAAATGTATTTAGCACTGAGGAGCGTGTGGAGTCGCGGCATGTGCGTGTGGGACTCACAGGTATATCAGATACCTGCTAAAGCCTCCCCCAGGATCCTTTTTGTCGTTGATACCCGGGATGCTAGGAAAACGGCGGCAGCCGACTACTGCCACCCCGAGCAGCGTTGTCCCGCACGGGGCGCGGCCTCTCTCGGGAGGAATTAATTTCTTCAGGTCTCTTCTGCACACGTAGAGCAAGCGCAGGTCTTAGTGCAGACTTACCCTTGCTCCGAGGTGCTACCTTCGAAAATTAGCTCAAACAGTTAAAAGTGTCTACTTTTAAACATTTTTTTAAGTGTGCGCAGTCTGTATCTTAATAGGTTGGTTTCCGAGTGGGGTACTACTTGCATGCCACGTTCTTCTTTTGTCATATGTATTTCATTCATTTTTTGTTTTATGGTTAAGAAGAAGAAGGAGTAATTAAGATACATTTACGTAAAAACGTGCGCATTGTGCTCTACGTACAATAGTATTAAACTGGACCTCGAGCTCCAAGGAACAAGCTATAGGTGCAGCCGGGATGTAAGACGTAGTTCGAAAATATGAATTTGAAATTTTAAAGTTGGTATTTTAAAATAAATTTATCAAGCATACATATGAAGTATACATTTTTAAAATAAGCGAAATATTCGCCTAATTTAGTATTATATGCATGTGTGCTGATTTTGCAACGAGTTCTCAGTCCAATGGGAATTTTATGAAACTTTATGATGGATGTGCAAAATTTATATCTTTGAAGCAATTTCAGTAAGCGAGGGTAAGCGTTTTATACATGTATATGCGATGCAATTAAGTGACGTGTGTCGCTGGTTCGTCAGTTTGTCTGGTAACAAAGATTATAAAGGTAACTATTTTTTTTATGTGGAACAGTAGACAAGGGGACGGCTCTCTTAATAGGAAGCAGTTACCGATGTTTGCGGCACCTACAGATGTTTGCGGCGCCAGGGGCATCACTAACACTGCCGTCCTCGTCGGTGAACTGGAACCTGGGTCACTTATGAACACAACACAAGGTAATTATAGTGATAAATTTGGAGATCAGGAGCAACCGCTTCCTCTCCAACTCCTCTACCACCGTAACGGCAATCGCCATTCAGAATTGGAGCCCTACCACCTAGGGTGGTTTTATCGCATTTTACAATAGGTGACTTCCAGCTGCAGACACCAGCATTCTTTCTCCGCCCCTGCACGGATAAAATGTATATTACTCGACCGACTTTTTATTAAATATAAAATGGTGAAGCTGTGAAACATATTTACTATATTTTTATTTTAAATAACTTCGGCCTAGGCGTGTGTTAGTAACAAACATCCACCCAAAACTTTCATATTTATAGTAGTTTAAGAAAGGATAATGCCATTGTATCTCGCACCTTAAGTGTATGGTAAAGCGACACTGGAATGCTCTTTTTCTCAAACCAAAGAACGCTAGCAGCGACATTTATTATTTTTTGTGCCTTTGTAAATTTCACACAAAATACAGGACAAAATGAAAGAAAAACTACCTGAAAGGAGATATAATTTCCTATACATAAAATGAAAAATACATTTGTAATAATGACGCCAATTTGTAAATTGGCGCCGTTATGAACTGTTCAATGGTAACGCAAGCGATGAATGAATGAATGATGATGAATGAGTAATTACAATTTAATGAAACGAATGCGCATTCAATAAATCATTAGTATGATATTGATGCAGCAGATTTTATCCAACCCCTTGAGATGGAATCAGTTGAGAATTTATAATTTATTTGTAACAATACTCAACCATCACCATTTACATGAATAACGAAATATTAAGTTAAATTAAGTTTTTGATCATATTTTTGCATACAAAGAAAATAAGAAAATATTGTCTTATTCTCATGTATATATATTTTTTTAGTATTTATGCAAAATACTGAATGAAAACTATTTTTATTGGATCAAATAATTTGTAATAGTAATTGTCCAACATTTATAATAATATGAATACTTTACTTTTATTGTTGAAACAAATAATATAATTTTTTTTATATTAAATCGTTGGATGGACTCGTTGGAGTTTTCACATTACCAACTAGGATCACAGAACTCATCTGCTCATATTTTAGATTAGATTTCCATCTATATATTGACTCAAACGATATCTCTGGAACGCTGGGGCTACATTAGCCGGCGGAGATTCGTTGCCGGGTTTCTTTATATATAATTTTCTACTATATGTTTTTATAGAAATAAACTAACAGCCCAGAGCGTCCCACTGCTGGGCTCGGGCCTCCCTCTAGAGAATACTAAAAATACTAAAAAATACTAAAATATAGAATACTAAAAAATGGACAGTGTAAGAAATATAATTGATAAGTGGAAGTGAAATATATTTGTGGTGATTAACGTTCACGTTGGTTTTATTTTCTAACTTTTATACAGGTTTCCTCAAGATGTTTTGAAATTTAACGAAATATGAAATTTTAAAAATATATAAATTCACATTTCACAATATTAATACGATATTAAAATAAAACTAAATTAGTATATAAAATCAGTTCAACAAATATATTAATATCACTTTGTTATTTAAAAATGTTAGAAAATTTTATTTTTAGATATCGTTTGATTAATATAATATAAAATACTGATTCGTTTGTAGTAAATAAATTTGATGAGTGCGAAATGGAGATTGATGAATATACCTATATTATCACAAAAGGTGCATGACCGACAAAATTTACGAGTTCATTGAGGGTACCTCACAGGACGTAATCAATGTTGAATATTTGATAGATGACTATTACGTCATTATTATTATTATATTTAAATATTATTTATTTATTAAATTAGAAATATTTTTAGTTATACTGTTGTCACTCTATAAAATAAAATACTACAATATTAATTGATGTAAATATATGTATATAAAACACGTAAATGTAAAGAAGAAAGAAAAAAAAATTATTTAAGACCCACATATTAATACAAAACAAATCATACGATAAGAATATTTCGCACGTTTAATAACAAACTGACCTAACTCAAAAAACCTGTTTTTTGGGAAATCGCAAAAAACGTTATGTCATTTACGACTTATCCCATATATTGATTTATATAACTAAATAGCGGTAACTCAGTGTGGGAAAGAGATATCGAAATAAATCTTAGTTTGGCTGATAGAGGGCGTCGATACAATGATGCCCCTTATATTATCTCACTTTTTTTTTTATTGCTGTAGAACAGCAGACAGGCTGACGGCCCGCTTAGGATTTAGCAGTTACCGTCGCCTATAGGTGTTTGCAACGCCAGTGGCATCGCGAACATGCTGCTGTCCCATAAGGGTACAAAAACTTGGGTCACTAATGCCGGAACACAACACAAGGTTATTATGGCGGCATACTTAAGACCATCTGGATGGCAACCACCTTTGGAGGTGGTCGCCATCCAGACGGGCTTGGGGCCCTACCACGTAGCTAGGGTGGGTAGTTTTATCGCCTTTTACGACAGGCCGACCCCGGCCACAGAGGTTAGTATTCTTTCTCCGCCCCTGCACGGATTACCTAAATCGTAATCGGTCAGTTTATTATTAGGCGTGCGATTTGTCCTAACGTAGACACATCTCAGCATAAACTGGTTTTTTGTTAACACATAAAAACCAGCGCTCTTCTTCCGAAAGGCCCATTGAGTGGCTTTACGGAAATTCGACACTTGTAATATGTAATTACGTTGCAAAATATTTAAAAAATTACACACATTTAGCACATAAAAACACACGATGATTAAATATAAATTAAATATGTTTTAAAAGTGAGAAAAAAGTAACTTTAGAACAATAGAATGTCTTACTTGTCTACACTTAGTTGTGGAACCTCAAAGCCTTGAGCTTCCTGAAAGAGATTTCTAAACGAATAACACAGTTTTCCATCGACTTCAGCATCGTCTTATTTATTGCTGTAGGACAGCAGACAGGCTGACGGTCTTTTAGAATTTAGCAGTTACCGTCGACTATGGGTGTTTGCAACGCCAGTGGCATCGCGAACACGCTGCTGTCCCATAAGAGTACAGGAACTTGGGTCACTAATGCCGGAACATAACAAGGTTATTATGGCGACATACGTAAGACCAAAAGTGGTCGCCATCAAGACGGGTTTGGGGCTCTACCACGTAGCTTGGGTTGTTTTGTAGCCTTTGACGATGACCCAGGCCGCTGAGGTCAGTATTCTTTCTCCTTAATCCTCCTTAAATTTATTATTATTTGTTTATGATTTATAATTTTATTAATTTTATATAAACATGGTATACTCGTATAAATTATATATAGGCATGTTGTATTTCACAATGTTTGCAGAACTTTCAAGATTATAATATTGTATATATCGTCGGCATATTGCAAGAAGTCATTATGTGATATTTCATTATTTTGGGAAAACAGCATTTTAGTTGGAATTAGCTAGTGGTTATGTTGATTAGCCAAAGACGTAACGTCTAAAATTGGCCAGCTAGAAATTAGTATTTTTGTATTTTGTAGAATATGTAAAAGTGAGCCCATTATAGATAAAAACGTATTTAGTGATTTTTGCAGTTAATGAGTTCTTGCAATAAGCCGACGATATATTATATATATTTATACGGTGGCAAATAAATATAATATGGAATAAAAATTCATACAGTATCATACAACTATTTTTGCACGTAAGAACCTGTGGAGGTCACGGTTTTCATTCCCGTCCAGAGTTTGGGTTTATTATAGACACTAAGTATTTATTGACAAAAAATATAAGTAGAACATTGTCCCACCCATAAGACAAGCACACTCCTGTTTTTTTTATTGCTGAAGAACAACAGACAGGTTGACGGCCCATTTAATAATATGCAGTTACCGTCGCCTATGTATGTTTGCGATACTACACCGCGAACACGCTGTTGTGCCATAGGGGTACAGGAACCTGGATCACTGATGCCGGAACACAACACAAGGATGACCTTGTGTTGTGTTCCGGCATAATAATATGGCGGCATACGTATACACCAGAGATGGTTGCCATCCAGACGGACTTGGGTCCTGCCACGTAGCTAGGGTGGTTTTATCGCTTTTTACGACAGCCCGACTCCGGCAGCAGAGGCTAGTCTTACTTCGTCCCTGCACGGAGAAAAACTGCTTGCTTTTGGAACTAGATGGCGCTGTGTGAATTGTCCCAGTATATTTATTTATTATTTAGGGATCAAGCGTTCAAGGAATTCGTACCGTATTTCATGCATACTGAATTAACCATTTTGGAAATTATTAAGCCATCCTCTTGTCCTATTATGTAAAAGCGTGATTTTACTAAATTTATTTTTAGGGAAATAGGGATTATGACAGTCTTATCGCAATATATCTATAATATCAACTAAATAAATAAAAATCTAAACAAATATTCACACTCATATAAATTTTTAAGTCTGAATTATGTGTATTATAAGTTGTCTTATATTTCGCACTTTAGCTATTGTCCAATTCTTAAATCCTACCTATATTAAAATTATAATAAAGGCAAATTTAAAACTAAGGAAAGTATACTTTCATTACATATGTATAAAATTAGACGTGTAGCTGGAGAATTTCTTGCTACTTCTTCTCCTTGTAACAGCCAAACACGGGCGTGTTGGCACGGAGTAAGAATACTAACCCCTGCAGCCGGGGTCGGCCTGTCGTAAAAGACAAAACAACTCTAACGTCGTGGTAGAGCCCCAAGCCAGTCTGGATGGCAACCACCCTTGATCTATAAGTACACCCTCATAATAACCATGTGTTGTGTTCTGGCATTAGTGACTCAGGATCCTGTACTCCTATGCGGACAGCAGTGTGTACGCGGTGCTCCTAGCGTCATCGAACATATGTAACATCTGTAGGTGACGGTAACTGCTTATTACTAAATAGGCCGCAGCCTAAGCTGTTCTTCAGCAATAGAAAAAGAAAAAACTAAAAATACGAGTTTTATTCATGTCAAAATATTCATATTTCAGCTTTGAAAAGTACGAACAATGTCGTTTTTCAGAAAAATAACACGGCTGGCACTGTTAAATATTGGCTGACCTATTGTGCACGTAATGAACAATCATTTTTCTTTTCGAATACGAAAAAATTGATACAAAAAATAAATTGCACACATAATATACGGGGAAATTAAACTTTACATCGATTTTTTAAAGTACAACTGCTGTTACTTGAAGTTGGAGTAAGGATCTTTGATTCACAAGACGGAGGCCGTGGCGCGGGCGACGAGGAGGACACGGTGGACCACACTGTCGCCGTGTGCCCTGCGTGGCGCGAGGAGCGCCGCGCCCTCGTCGCCCAAATCGGCGTGGACCTGTCGCTCCCGGCCCTGGTTCTGTCCATGGTCGGGGGTGATCCTGGATGGACGGCCGTCGCCTCCTTCTGCGAGGCAGTCATGTCCGCAAAGGAGGCGGCGGAGCGGGAGCGGGAGTCAACCACCACACTCCCCTCCCACCAACGCAGGCCACGTCGGCGGCGCCGGAGGGCAACTAACGACCTCTGGCCGCCGTAAAAAGCGGCCGCGGGCGGCCCCTCGGGGGAGGACCTGCCGCCCGCACTATTGCCGCAAGGGTGAGGGCTGCGTGCTGTTCCGCGGCCCTCCTCAACTCCTAGAGTTATTACAGGAGAGCGCCAGGGGGACGAAAGCCTGACCCCCTGGCGCCAACACTTAAGAAGAGGCCCGCCTTAATACAAAGGGCGGGCCGGCGCCGGCCCGGGCCACGAGATCGGCAGGCCATATATCCGTAGGCCCGGGCATAGGTGATAGGAGAACAGCGGGGTTTTTTAGTGGGTAGTCGGATGTTCGAACATCTTTCCCGGAGTCCCACATATCCCTCGGTCCCCCCGGACCGGGGGAACCCGTCAAGAGTGGTTTTTCCCCGAGACCAAAAAAAAAAAAAGGATCTTTGATTCATTATCGTATACAGATTTACTTCGACGAATTTTACGAAGTATAAGTAACTTTAAGTACATATCAGGATTTTTGACATATATATATATATATATATATTCTATTGATACATTATCTATTGACTGCAGGCATTTCTCTTTTGGAATGTCAAAAGTCAAACTTACTATAACACAAAAATGTGAAGTCAATTTTCTATACGGGGATTGCAGATGCTGAGTTCCACACATGAGTTAAAAGAGATTTTCTATTGAAATAATTTCAAAGAGTAATCTCTTTTGGTTTCTAGTTACACTTAATAGTTAACGGTTCTGTTTGTACACTAAAACTCTGTTAAACTTACGCTGACTTCTTAATTACCAAAGATAAACAAGGTCAGGGAACATTGAGATTGGAAAGGTCATCCTTTCAGTTAACTCAAACAAAACTGAAAGCTAGCAATTTTGGATGACTGAAATTTGAGACGATTTTTAAGCGATCAAATCAATGTTCCAAATCAAAACAATATCTTGAGAAATTGTGCGTTATCTAAAAGTTCACTCAATTGTATCAAGCGGAAGAAAACGCCGGTCCTAGCCAAGTTTGGGACATTCTTAATTTGAAAATTAATAAATTATTAAATTTAGACTTGTGATACTGGTCAGAAATAAGAATAAAACGTTATACAATGCGATAATTCCTACTTTTGCTTCCATAGACAGGAAAAGGACACTAGTCGGTTTTTTATAGGGATCGCAGGGCATGACGGTAATCATTCATGTAAAGAGTAAAATTAGTCAAACCAATTTTAGAAGAGTTGCCCACCACCACCGAAATAGACTTGCTTGCGTATTTCCTCACCTAACTTTGTTTTTTGTCTTGCGTACAAAGTCTCCGTAATAGTGGCTCTATGATTAAGTTATACGATCATTACCGCCCCTTTGGTATGATCGACAGTAGATTGGTGGGATAATCTCTCTATTAATAAATCCAAAACGAAAGTCATGCTTGTGAACAGATCCGGCCGACTCTCTAGAACTGGAGAATTTTCGGACTTGTCAACGAGTTTGTTTATCTCGGATCTTTATTGTCTGACCAAGGAGGAAGTATATCAAAAATCAAAAGAAGAGCACAAATTGCTAAACCTGCAATAACCAAACTGACACGCATATGGCAAAATCGAAAGGTATCCAACGTGACCAAAATGAGACTAGTCCGAACATTTGTATTTTCAGTTTTTCTCTACGGGACAAAACCATGGACAATTAGGGCATCAGAGCACAAGAAAATAGATCTACTCGAAATGATGACGTTATAATAATATTTTTAATGTAATACTTTTCTCAGGCGGCTAGAGTATTTCTCCTTTACCAGCTGTTTTATGTCATCGTCATCGATACCCAATGACTGTGATATACCAAGGTATTTGTAGGTGTCACCTTCAAAGAGAGATCTGAAGGACATACGATGTTCATTGGTGTCAGTGTCCCGCATGATGGTAACCTCGTGAAAGTAGAAACTGACAAGATTACAAAGTATTTAGATCTCGCTCACGAGGTTACCGCCATGTGGCGCATGGAATCAACGAGCATTGTACCGACAGTGGTGTCAGTGAACGGACTTATGAAGAGGCTCGACAAACACCTAGAGAGGTTTTCGCTAGGGTGAAGGGTCGGATACAGAAGGCGGTTCTCCTGAGTACAGCACGCATATTGAGGAGATTCCTGTCTCTGAAGCCTAAACTACCGGTAGCTTGGGCCTTGGCCTCTCGCTTCCAGCGATAGACAGTTTTTTATATTTTTTAATGTAATTTATTTATAAGTATCGTTTTGTGAAATAAAGTTTTTTTTAATATTCATATTTTATAAAATGATATGTTAAAATTAAATTAACTAGAAAAGAAAATAAATAAAGATATATTAATAAAACATCTTTATTCCATAATACATTGTTACAACTAGACTTAAAATTTAAAAAAACTGTGTGTGTCAGCTCCGACGCACGACTGGAGTTTACTACTTAAGTACGATTGTCTAAACATACGCAAAAAGAGTTTATTTAACTGAAAAAAGATTAATACCATATGAAAGGGTAAATTAACAAATTAATGAAAATAATATACATATATAAAAATATACATATATAAAAACTATTATTGTGTTGATTATATAAAAATAAGAAAATCGTTTCTTAAGGAGTAAACTCCAAATATTATACCAATAAGACGACACAAGGTCGTTCGAGCGTGCGTCGCGCGTCATCTTGATACAAAAAGTTTTAAAAAAACAGTTTTAAGTTCAACCTAATTACAACTATGGCACCTAGTAATAAAGTCACAAATCTCCAAAACATTAGTTAATACTTACGATCATTCGTCATATAAAATCACTTACAAATGAAAAGACATATGTTAAACAACATTTAATGTGAAATCAACCTTAAGTTGTAAGAAATAAAGTAATTATTGCCTTGCGCACCAAAAAAGGTAACGAGGTCATTCATTAGTAGATTTTACTCTCACATTATTCTCATACCGGGCGCCTTATATATGAAAATCGATTCTTAGGGAGTAAACTCCAAAAATATAGTGAGTTTAGGTATGCATTAATTATGGACCCTTTTCCGGCTAAAACCCTCCTCCATTTTGTTCCAAGTTTTCTTATCTAGCGCCTTCGACATCTAGTTCTTTCCTAATGCTTTGCCAATCTCATCTACCCAACGGGGGATTTCTCTTTCCTTCTAGGAGGACACGGGACGTTATGTACTGTTATTATTTATTTTCTATTAAAGACATGCTATGTCATCTTACCAGATTAGATTACTAAACTAATTATATACAAGTATAAGCCAAGTGTTTCAGTGGTTTTAACTTTGGAGCGGAATTTATTTAATTTGAACGGCAAAGACAAGCATGACTTTGAAATTACTTTTAAACTATTTTGTAAGTTGTTTGAATATAAACAATTTCATTCAGTTTTGTTTTTGTTTTATCTATTGTTTTGATATTTTGTTTTATAGCTTTATGTTAAGCCTTTATAACTTTATGTTTCGTTTTAAGTTATGGGACGTTTAAAAAAATATTATGATAGTAAAATTTTTACAATGCGACATGATGTGGAGTTCATATCTCTTAAATGTTACGTGTTGAACTGTGTACCGCATTAACTCGTTACTATTTTCACTGTAGTCTCAAATATTCATATATCTACAAAGTATACAGTATTAAACATAATTCGGAAACTATTGCGCGATGTAAAACGACAGTGCTGCCATATCATCATCATCATCTTTGCGTTGTATCCCGGTTGCAGCCCAAACTCTCGCTTCGGCGCCCGGGGTCCGCTTTCCGACTTTTTCTTCTCCACTTCGCACGATCTTCAGCATCCCTGGTAGTGAGCCCATTGGCACGCATATCACCCCTTACAACGTCAAGCCAGCACTTTTTGGGTCTACCCCTCCTGCGGGGCCCGGCGAAGGCGGCATGGCCAGACATTTGTTACCCACGTAAGCATCCGGTTGCCGTAAAACGTGGCCGTAGCAACGGAGCCGACACTCCTGCAATTTATCCGCAATGTCACGGACATGAAGACTGCCGCGAATGCGGGAATTCCTAACGCGGTCCTTCCGCGTCACTCCACACATCCACCGCAGCATATTCATCTCCGTGACACGCAGCTCTTGCTTGTGTGAACAGTGCTGTCATCAGTAGTATCAAATGGTACAAAACTATTCTAAATGCATGTATAGACTGATATAGATTTCAGGTTAATTGTCGGTATGTATTATTTTATTTATTTAAATTATAAATTACATTTTATTAATTTATCATACCTTTTACAAACAAATAACTGTGGCATACGGGATGAAATCTTTAGCTATTGTTCTATTACGCCAAAGAAGTATAAATACTTGCGTACGTACATAAGTACACTCACATAAGTTTTTATATATTTGTTTTATTTAGGAAACACAATTTTACAATATATAATTAGTACTTGATTCTTACATACAAGTAGCTTTTCATAATCACAATTTATTTTGGAATTTTTATACCTTGATTTTTGATTTTGATTTGATTATTAGAATCTTTGAAGAATGGAATGCAATATTGGACTCGACCTTTAGAAATCAATTTCTACCGGGTTTGATTCCTGTCCATAATTTGCTTGTTTATTATTAGTATATTGTATTAATTTACTACGGAAAAGTATATAAATATTATTAATTAATAAATTCTACGTGGTAGGATCCCAAGCCCGTCTGGATAGCGATGGCGGGTGGTTCCCTTGGTATAAAAGTATGCCGTCCTAATAACCTTGTGTTGTGTTCCGGCATTAGTGGCCTAGGTTCCTGTACCCCTCTGGGACAGCAGCGTGTTTACGGTGGTCCCACTGTCGCAAACATCCATAGGCAACGGTAACTGCTATTAAGTGGACCGTCAGTATGTCTGCTATTCCTCAGCAATAAAAGACAAATTGTCTAGTATCCATAAAACAAGCACTCTGTTGCCTTGGGACTAGATGGCGCAGTGAATTGTAACAGTATATTAATAAAAAAACTTTGGTTAAGGCTCGCAGATAATAATGGCACTAGCCAACAGAACTATAAATGCCGAAAAATATAAACATATGTATAATACAAATATGTGCTGTAATGAATGCAATTTGCTATAAATAGAGCTAATTTTAGAAACAGATATTCCGTAGTGCAAAGCGTGTTTATTTATATGAAGATAACGTTAACCAGTACTTACTAACATTTACTAAATAAGCAATGCACCGAAGCATTGAATAAATATTTGCAACAACGAAGTTGTTTGCTGTAGTATTTTAGAAATAACAATGTTACGAATGCATAAAAATATGTGGACAATGTTGTTTAGTCTTCTTTTCCATACCATTTCCTTGGGGAGGTTTGGGGTCTCAAGTTGGTACTCTTTATCCCGGCATGAACTCAGAGAGTTCCGACGCTCTAGTGACGTGACTTGAACCGCGGGAGCGCATTTCCACATGATTGGCGTGGCTTCACCGCAGCTCTATGTTGGTCGTCTCGACTTGGTTTTTTTATTGCTTTATTGTTGCGGTATTGCAGACAGGCTGACGGCCCACTTAACAGTAAGCAGTTACCGTCGCCTATGGATGTTTGCGACACCAGGGACATCGCGAACACGCTGCTGTTCCATAGGGGTACAAGAACCTCGATCACTAATGCCAGAATACAAGAAGGTTTTTCCAGCATACTTATAAACCAGGGGTGGTTGCCATCCAGACGGGCTTGGAACCCTACCCCGTAGTTAGAACTGTTTTGTCGCTTTTTACGACAGGCTGACTCCTCTCGCAAAGGTTAATATTCCTACTCCGCCCCTGCATGGAAAGAACGTTGGCCATTGGGTTCTGTTGGCCTGTCTGTATCTTAGTGGTTCTGCGAACTCAGTTGATCATTTCCTAGGTCAAACAAGCGTACAATTAAATCTCTGGGGGTCAGTAGCCAAATGCCGCGGTGATCTGTGGCCGGGTGGCACAGTTATTTCTTTGTCTTTCTTCTTCTTTTATCATAGTTACTAAATTTGTGTAAAATACGTATTTGTATCAGAAAGGAGAGTCACTAGCGTCAAATGGCTAATCTTTCAAACGAGAAAGATTACGCATATCGTTGCCAAATATAATTTTTGCAACAAAAAATTCTTGCTAGATTTTATATAGGGCACAGGCTACTTAAGGCTTCGACCAGAAAATTATTTTCTACTCCATCAGAGAGGTTTTTTACGTATAAAAATTAACACTATGAAATTATTTTACTTTCATAAATGTGTGTTATTATATTTTAAATACTATTTATATAGTCTAGTTACGACCGTTATTTAAGGCACCGAAAGGAAATATTTTTACACTGAGACTTTATAAAAATTGACTGCACGATTTATATTATGTATTCTATGAGAACCAGTAAAGTTTTAAATAGAAAATTAGGAAATAAGTAATTTCTGTTTTTAACATGATACAATCAGACAATTTATTATGTTATGTGATATTGTATAGCATGCCGAGTACAGGTAGGCGAATTATATAATTAGATATATTACTTATGTAATTTTAAGTTAAGTATTTTACGGTATGAAACAAACTAAATACAGTTGCAAGAAGAAGCTATTCAAGTTTCATGTCGATTGTATTTGAACCATCACTTTATAGTGTAAGTAGTTTAGCGTTTTGTGTGTGGATAAAACTTCTACACATCTTTGTGTTTGTGTCTTCCCGTGACTATCTTTATGAACAGACGCTTCAAATTTGTTTATTTTAAAATTTGTTATTCTAATACATTTCAAAATAAAGGTATTGATAATTTTAAAATTCTCATTCGAAATAATTTAGATCACGTAAAACAGTATGTTGTGATTAACTAGATAGATTATTGCATCGAGAGATGGTGCTCTGAGTTCAGAAGTTACCTATCGGCGTTATTAAATTCCAGCAGTCCGTTGGAATACCTTAAATGACAGCTGGACTAGAAATTAGTTAAATTTAAGATCACTGGTATTTTAGTAAGAATTGATATAAGGTTTTCGTTATAAAGAAGGTTTTATTCTCATATAAAGAATTCTCATACAAAATGCTTAAATTTTATCTTTGTTGAACTTGGGTGAAGGTCTGGTAAAGAGAGAAATTATCGACGAACCGGAACTGTAATATGCTCCGATTGTTTTTATCCATTCCATTCTAGTTTAATTTTTTATTCATTTATAGAGCTTCCAGTTTGTAGAGATACATGGTTAACTATTATTTGACAATTAAACCACAATGCTATAGGGAATACGACATAGACAGAAGAATAAATTTAAAAAAAGAAGGTCGGGTAAGTGGTATTTAATCCACATATTTATTTAAAAAAAAAACTGCATATATTTCTGCTCAATGTTCTGATTTAGCGAATGTTTTGAGTGTAATAAAATTCCAACGGTAAGGTGCATTTGTCATCAGGCTGCTCACGCTTAAATATAACAATAATCTGATTAAAACTGAAATTCTCAGCTTTGGGTGCTACTCAATTATTTTTGTTTGTCAATGGGAGAATTGAGTTTAAAGTTTTTTTTTTTATTGCTGTAGAACAGCAGACAGGCTGACGGCCCGCTTAGAATTTAGCAGTTACCGTCGCCTATGGGTGTTTGCAATGCCAGTGGCATCGCGAACCCGCTGTTGTCCCATAAAGGTACAGGAACTTGGGTCACTAATGCCGGAACACAACACAAGGTTATTATGGCGGCATACTTAAGACCGAAGGTGGTCGCCATCCAGACGGGCTTGAGGCCCTACCACGTAGCTAGGGTGGGTTGTTTTGTCGGCTTTTACAACAGGCCGACCCCGGCCGCAGAGGTTAGTATTCTTTCTCCGCCCCTGCACGGATAAAAAACGGTTAAAATTATTATTAGCATTTACTCTTTCTTAAAATATTTTTTACTGATTTGGAAGAGAAAAGTGATTATGTAACAGAAATGCACAAATTTGCGCCAGCATTCAACAGTGTATTATGGATTAAAAAGTAAACACTTAGGAATTAACCATGTGGGTATTGATAAATAGATAAAATAACCGGTTCATATCTATTAGCAGAATATTTAATTATATTCTCTTTGATTGATAACGCTCTGTTTTCACATTCATATCTGAATTGTTGGACTATGAAAATTATTTCCGTCACCAATATTTCGACGCTATCAATATTGGGCGGGAAATTAAAGGATTCGGTGACGCGCAAATAATGGGAAATGGTAGACAATTTCAAATTGGAAACGGGATCCCAGGAGTGTTTGAAATTATGTCAGCCAATGTGGTGATGACTATCTGATATTTCGTCGACAATACTGGCTTGTCATTAATATCCTTCGTTATTATTTTATATATTATAAAAAGATTTACTATGCCGGTTCTAGTAAGAAAGGGGAGTGTTGCGGAAGGAAGTCCACGCAAATGGCGCAGTGTCTCACTATATATTGGAGCATACAGAAGATGAAATTGTGATTAAATGGCAAGATGATATTAAAAAAAAAAACTACTACGTATGTAAAAATATTAGGAAGAATCTACATGTTTCTTTGTAAGAAAGTTAAAAAATTATTATATTTTAAACATTTTTCAAGATTTCTAGTTGATAAAAGGTTTTGTAATTTATGAGAAAGAGAAAATTATGCATTTTGGTTTCCCATATTAAGGCAAAAATAATCAATTCTTTACATTTTCTTCGTGCAGGAGTGGGGTAAGAATATTGACACCTGCGGCTAGGGGCGGGCTGTCTTAAAAGGCGACAAAACAACTCTAGTCATGTAAGGCTCCAAGCCAGTCTGAATTGACACTGGACAACCTTGCGTTGTGTTCCGGCATAAGTTATTTGGGTTCCAGTTCTCTTACGAAGACGGCAGCGAGCCCTCCGCTCCCCTCCCCTTTCCCTTATGGGCGGCTTACTATCAACTGGTACGTCAGTCTGGCTGCTGTTCCACAGCAAAAATTAAATTGCTATAAGTTGGCATCCGCTTTTTCAAAATCATTTAGCCCCACTGATCATGTATTTTCGTTGAGCTATCTGGACCCGAAGCTCAAAAATAATCATTTGTTTTGTATTAAACATTGTATTTGTTTTGTATTAAATTAGTAAATGGTGAATTGGAATATAATGTAAATAAACAAAATCCAAACTAGAAATAATAAAGTTTCGTGTTTTTACAGGCTTTTAAATTAATGCAAAATAATACTAACTTTGTTCAATCAAAGTTACAATGGTTTAGCCAGAAGCTATTTGATTAGTTCGAGAGCTTTCGGGTTGACTAAAGAAGAGTTTCAGAGATTTCATCAAACATTATAAAGGATATGGAAAGTTATTTAAATAATTAGTTGTTTACTCTGTATATTTTATACATATTACAAATAAATATCAGATGACCACCACAGCGCAATAGCTTTCGCATTGTTGGAACGCCTGCGGGAGTCACTGGCTCAGTTCCCGACTCCCGGTGTTTAGATATAATATGTATTTATTTACAAAAGTACTGGCGGATATGTCAAATATTATTCTGTACACACGTCTTAAATCCATAAAAACAAATAAAAAAATATAGTGAACCAAATTGTGAATCTAAACCATTCACGAATACACACATAAAATCATCAAAATCAGTCTAGCTTTCAAGGAGAAGTTCAGTCACATATCACACGCAAAGAAGAATTATATATACATTATAAAGAATGTAAGTAGAAAAGTATATTAGTTGTCCTATTAACCATAACACAAGCGCTTTGTTGACTAATTTGGAATAAGATGGCGCTGTGTAAATTGTCACATTGAAATTATTTATTATTATTAAGTGGTTTTATAAAGGAATAATGGTCGAAAATATAAAATTATCAAAATTCTAGTGGAAATTTATTTATTATGATATAAAATTTACAAAAGAAAAAGACGTAAAATCTAAATAAAAATGGCGTGGCCCTGAAGACTGCGAGCAATTTGCAGTATGTCCGATGTTAGTGGCCCCTTGTCCAACAACATGCTGTGTAGATCCACCTATGTGCTATCCCTGCTTGGCACGATGTCCTTCGCCGAAGGTTATATATTGTTGTGAAAAGAAGCCGTGAGTTTCAAGGCCTCTAACTTGTCAAGAGGAAGATTGCTGTGATCCACCACAAAAATATATGAAGATGGACGCATTGTGTGTAAACTACCTATGTCTGCATTCACGCGCAACGGAATGCAGGATCAAAAGCATTCGAAGACTGCGAATTTCCTATTTCGAAGCACTCGTGACGTAGTTGTCGAATGTGAATTGTGCACGGACCCCGTAAAGTCGGCGACCCGGCAAAAGTGCCACACTGCACACACAAGAAGAAACCAATAAAAGTGTCGCTTGAGGATATATTAGATGATTGACAACGAAATTTTATGTCCTAATTTCAACGTGACATGAGAAAAATAATTTAAATAAAAAGGATGACAGATTTTTCCCCAAAAAGAGGTTAACGTCAGACAGGTGGCCGGTTGTAAAAACTTAGCCACAACTATTACACATGTAACGTGCCGACCCCATATAATGTGGGATAAGGGCAAGAGGATGAAGATAAAGGATAATGGTCGCTCGGTAATTTAAATTATTATAAGTTTAAAGCTTTAAAATTATTAAGGTTCTATTGTCAAAGTGATATACTTTATAATCACAGTTTTCGCCTAGACTCCAAAGTCAATTTGCCTATTACATTTAAATAAAAAACAATCAATTAAGACTGAAATAAAATCTACTTTTTTATATAATTTTTGCTGAAAATATATGTTTACGATTTTTTAATTAACGATTAAAAATTACTACTAAACAAGAAAAAATATATTCTTGAAATCTTATTTCATTTGCTAAGTGTTCTCGATCTTAACATTTGGTAATAGGTATATAAATTTCATCCAACCATCGAATGATCGAGCTCTACTTGTGACATACAATTGCTCAATCACAGACCATTATCAAATAGTATTTGTGCTTACATCTATTATTATATGTGTGCATGTGAATGTCAAAAGCGTGGTAGTACGAGGGGTGTTCAATAAAAAGTGATAATGAGTATTCGCAATTATCTTTTACGAAATATTATTTTATTTTTCGACGTAGTCACCTTTCAAGTTTTGTATGTAGATATACACTTTGTATACTTTGTAAGCTAAAATTCCCTTTAAAAAAATCTTCTTCCTGATCCCTTAAACAATCGTGTACCGCGGCGACTACTGCGTCATCAACTTCAAATTTATGGCCCCTGAGATGTTCCTTTAACCTCGGAAATAGGCAAAAGGAAATCACTAGGAGATAGGTCCGGTGAATATGGAAGATGTTCCATTAATTCGAAGCCAGCTTCTTGAGTGGTAGCCATCGCAACTCTGGATTTCTGTGCGGGGGCGTTATCTTGGTGAAAAAAAAAAACAACTTTAGCGAGTTGCCACGCCGTTGCTTGCGTATTTCCTCACGCACTTTGTTATTTGTCCTGTGTACAAAGTCCCCGTAATAATAGCCCCATGATTAAGGTATTCGATCATTACCACTCCTTGGCTGTCCCAGAAAAAACAGCCCATGATCTTACCGGCGGGCGAAATAGCTTTAAAGTTCTTCGGAGTTAGAGATGGCAGTCTCTTCCAAGCCATGAACTGTTTGTTTCCGGGACATAATGGTGAAGCCATGTTTCGTTCATCGTTATGAATCAGTCAAGACCTTGTTGGAACAAACCCAAACAGCTTTGTGAAATTCTCAGTCTCTTTTGTTTCTGCGCGTCAGAAAGCATTCTGGGCACCCAGCACGCTGACACTTTTTTCATACCCAAATAGTTGTGTAAAATATTATGCATTTTAGTGAAAAAAAAAATCTCAAAAATATTGAAACAATATCGTATTTCGTCTCGCATTTTTAAATTTGGACCAATAATTGTTGTTTTAATATTTAAAAATCATCATCGCCATCTTAGAGTTGAATCCCGCCGCCGGTCCGCTATCCGACTTTTTCTTTTCCACTTCGCACGATCTTCGGCATCTCTGGTGGTCAGTCCATTGGCGCGCATATCAACCGTTACGACGTTAAGCCAGCACTTTTTGGGTTTACCCCTCCTGCCGGGGTCCGGCAGAGGCAGCATGACCAGACATTAGTTTCCCACGTATGTAGCCGGTTGCCGTAAAACGTTGCCATACCAGCGAAGGCGACACTCCAGCAATTTATCCACAATGTCACGGGTATGAAGGATGCCTCGAATGCGAGAGTTCCTAACGCGGTAATATTGATAAATAACCAGTGTTTAATCGTTTTTATAAAACAGAAGAATAAATGAGATTTAAATTGATACTTTTTTAAAATAATTTTTTAGTGTTGCATTTTTGACTTATTTTGAAAAAAGCTAAAAAACATGATAACTCAAAAATGGTCCACTTTTGCGTAATCCCTATGGGGGTTAAAGTTATCACAGTCACCCCTATCAATTCCTAACGGGAATTCGTTGAATTAGTAATAACCCTGTATATTTTAAAATAAATTACTATTATTTAATCAAGAAAAGAAGTCTCGTGAATGGACGCCTACGTAAACAACATCTGAGGCAGTGCTTAATAAAGATTGAAAATTTCGTTAATAATGAGTTAATAAATAGCATTTCTTTGTAAATATCAAATGTACAGAAAAAAACGACTAAAAATAATTTGTTACTCAAATAATGTCGCTTATACACTATTACAATCTACAATATGAGCAAAATTGTTGTATATACACCAAATTTGGCCAAAATCTGTTCAAGGGTCAATTTGTGGAAACGTAATACACTAAAAAATTATGGAGGAAATCATTGAACGAATAAGAATAAAGTGAAAACACATACTTTAAAACTAGATTAAATAAAAAGATTTTCAAGTTCTTACCAGTATACAATGGAAAACTGGATCTTGAAATGGAAAATAGTTTTCAAATCAAAGTATTTTCATCACGTACGAGAGAAAACTGCTGATGGAAAAATCGAAGTTGTTCTTCGTCTCGCTTTTCTCGGATACATTTTCAATGGAAACAAGCGGCAATGAAATTCTTACATCAAGACTACAAACAAATAAATCTTGTAATACTTTTCGTGAATTCTTTTTTAGAACCTCCAAAATGTGAAAAAGAAATTGATATATGAGAAACTCTATTTAAATAATTTAACCGCAATTAAAAATTTACTTGAAAATGTTTCGACTGGATATTTACTTCTGGAACACACCAAGTATCAAAACAAGTTTATTTGATGACTTCTTTGCTTTAAGTGCTGTAAGCACTTTGTGTATTTTTAATATCTGTATATACTTGTGTGTATTTTTGGTTCTTTTTTCTTGTTTGCAGTAGTCATCTTTTACTTATATTTTTTATTGCTAGGAACAGCAGAAATGCTGACGGTCCACTCAATAGTAAGCAGTTACCGTTGCCTATGGATGTTTGCGACACTAGGGGCACCGCGAAGACGCTGATGTACCATAGGGATACAAGAACATAGGTTCCTAATGCCGGATCACAACACAAGGCTATTATGGCGGCATACTTAAGAGCAAGGGTGGTCGCAATCCAGACGGGCTTGGGATCCTACCACGTAGAGTACAAGTAGAGTTTACAAGATCGTATATAACATAATTTCTACGTATTGACCAAGAAAGAAAACATCACGAGGAAAACAATACTGAGATCACCGGTATATAATTCGCCAAACCACCTTGGACAATCGGGGTGGATATTATCCGTTCCATGTAGGGGAAAGTCCAAGCCCTGGAACGTTCGGTCGGTATTTTTATGTATATATTTTTTCTATAACGCCTTTTTTGAAAAACCCTCTGTTGTAGTGCAATAGGAAAACTTTAGCCAGAAGTTCATTGCAAATCCGCAGAGTACGCAAAACGTTCTTGACAAACCGTCTCGTACAAGATAAAAGAGGCTCCAAGAAATGGAGATGAACGCCCAGCCGATGACAAGCAGTGCATACTTCTTCAAATAATAATTATTATAAATAAAATATTCATTGATAATAAGAAACACGTTTTTGTACATAATGCATTTGTTTCAAAGCATCGTAATATAATTGTGAATCCTGTAAGCCGCAACCGACAGGCGAGGCTTAATTTTCAGGGAGATGGTAGCGCCTGGGGCAATCTAAATTCCATGTTAATGAGCTCGTAATTGCTGTTAGGTTTATGAATTTCACATGTCGTACCTTTCTACCTGTTGGACTTAACTACTTGATATTTGTTTAGTGTTTGGAGAATAGACACGTTCTTATGTTAAAATACACATGATTAATAGATTGTTGTTTCTTGAATTTTCTGTTCTATTACATATTGAATATAGTTGAATATTTAACGGAAATACTGAGACGAGCGATTAAACTAGACGAAGTTTGCGAATCAACTTGTTTTTTTTTCTACTTGCATTTATAATAATATTTCGTGACTATGTATGGAACATGGTTTCTGAAATAAATGATTATTATTGTTATTATTAATATTCATTATATTATACAGTTGGTAAAAATAATGACAAATACCTCATAAATATAAAATATGTAACATAGATAAAATATGATTTTTCCAGAACCTTTTATCGTGTAACGTATTTTCGTCATAATAGAAAGAAATAGCTTGTCTAACTTTGTTCGATGTCAAAAGCAAATCTTTGGTGCTGCATTCAAACACATTTTTTAAGCATGAGTCGATATGTAAACTTGGCAACCACAGAGAAAATGCACTTACACGCTTCGCAAAAAATAATATATTCCCCAAGCGTGACGCAACTGGAACTCGTAAGAGCTGTGTGTAGAGATTCTTTCAATTGGATATAACGTTAACATTCAAACGAAATATAAGAATGGCGCGCGCGGTAGACATAATAAAGGGAAATCAAAGCTATTGTGCGTTTTATAGTGTCCTAAATTTCTTTTATCGCCCAGAGGTGATTTACCGCTTGTTTGTAACACAGAAAAACAAATATATTTACTAATCATAACAGTTATTAGTAATGGTCGAACTTTGTAATTCACGACTTCTGAGGCGCAACGGCGTTCTCTCGTTGGAACGCCTGCAGAGGTTATGGTTTGAATTCCCGTCTCGAGTCCGGCTGTTTATGTATAATTTAATATATTATAATTACATTTAATTTTTTTTTATTTATTTAAAGAAACCAACAGCGTTACAATATGTATATATACAATTAAATATGTCACTTATTCATAAGGCCAATAACAGGTTTTTCTTATTTTATATAACACTTATAGACGTGAAGCAAATCATAATTCTCATTTTTTTACCTATAGCGAAGCAGAAGCGAGGAATAAAAAAAAATATTTAAAATTAAACAGATATAAAATTAAATATAGTATAAAGATATCATTAGAGTACATATTATATACCTACATATAAACTAATGGAAAAATGAAAGATATATAAGGCAGAGAAGAAAAAACAAACATTATTTAAGAACTTAGTTTGAAAAATAAAAGTGTATGCGCATTGCGATCAGTCTGAGCGCACGACTCAGAGAGTGAGTCTCAGGGAGGTTATATTGCGTGCATTATATTGAGACACGCGATGCTACTGCTCGTCCCACGCTCGCTTTACCTCGCGCTAGAGCGAAGATAGTTATCAAAATCCTCTTCGTGCAGCGACGGAGCAATACGACTAATACTGACCCCTGCAGCCTGGGCGGCCTGTGGTAAAACTTGACAAAATAACTCTAGCTAGGTGGTAGGGCTCCAAGACTGATGGAAACCCCTGGTTTTAATATACTATCAGGTAAGCCGTTTGATTGTCTGTCTGTACCTGCTATATACAAAAAAAAATCAGGTGGCGAGATCTTATCTATTACTAGCTGACCCGGCAAACGTTGTTCTGCCATATAAATAATAAAATGTCAAAAAATTAAAAAAAAATTTTGGGGGTGGGTCACCCCTAACATTTAAGGGGATGAAAAATAGATGTTGGCCGATTCTCAGACCTACTCAATATGCTCACAAAATTTCATGAGAATCGGTCAAGCCGTTTCGGAGGAGTATGGCAACGAAAACTGTGACACGAGAATTTTATATATTAGATTTATGCAAGGATCTAATAATGGTATATAAACGGGTTGCAAGTCTTAATTGGAGCAAATACACGCTCTCTTTGTTACTAGAAAGCTACGTATAATTAAATATTATGATTTTTACCCAATATTTACTGAGCAAATATTTCCAACACCATTCCATGTTTCATTTTTAAGGATTTAAAATTAATAATCATCTTAATTATCTATTCAAAGGAAACTCGCAGAATAGAATTTTAAATTTATGTAAAGAGACTGTTGGAAAGGCGAGTAAATAACAGCGTCCTACCAAAAAATCAACTCTAAGCAATCATGATAAAAATACTTCAAGCCGTACCCGCGTTATATCAAGCATGTCTCAAAATTATACAAAATCTTGAAATATCCTTCTTAAATATTCTACGAAATTGAAATAAAAGGTAAACTCATTATCATCATCATTTTAATATTATGTATAATATTTAACATATGAATATATATGTATAATGTATATTATATGTGCTCATAATATTATTAGCATATTTCTACGTTACAATGGATTCAGACAGAGCTGAATCCGTGTTATGTATGCAAAGTATGAAGATGAGCTTGTTTTAAGACTACTAAATAAATGATACTACTTACAATATCTATTGTTTGTATACTACTTACAATATGTATTGTTTCGTTTGTATGTACGAGTATCTACTCGTACATACAAACGAAACTGTCCACCTGGCGCGGGGGAGACTTTCGGTCAGCGGGGGCGCCCACGGGCGGAGCTTACCCCGCACTGTCTTGTAGGGTCGCCCCCAAGGATCTTGATCTAAATTGGCCAAGAGCTCCTCCCACACCGCCACCTTCGCCTTACGGATAGCGAGGTGGAGGTAGTTTCTGGCACTCCTTCCCTTTAACAGAAAATAGACTCTCTTGTCTAAAACTTCAACGAAAGCCGAGGCCCAGCCGACCGGGATGTGGCCAAGCTTCCGTAAGTGACGCCCCTCTCCGTTGCTTCAGGGCGGATGGTCAGCGTGACCTCGGCGGTTTTGGGGACCCCTCCTCCTCCGTTTCTTCTCAAGAGCCTTTGGCGGCAGCCTCGACCCGGATTGTATGGCCGATGCCACCTGCCTGGACGCGGGAGGCTTAGGGCCGGTCTGCGCCCTCCTCTTCTTCGTCTTCTTTTTGATGATCAACAGTGGAGGTGGCGGAGGCACTGCTGTCCTACATCGCGGCTACATCTGTTGTCTTTCCTTGGTCCACATTCTTGTCCTTCTTCAGGCGCGGCAGGTAGCCGTTTCCCACCCCATTTGCCCCATTGCCATCTTTTTCGGATTAGTCGGTCCGGGTGACCGCTGCTGCCTGCCGCACCTCACGGGCCAGTGGTGGCTGGTAGCGAGGGGCTGGAAGCAAGTGGTCCTTTAGACCCTCCAGCTTGGCGTCGATCATGGTACCCAATTGGACTAAGATGCCACACACGATGAGCTGGTACTCGTCCAACTCAACGTGCGCTGCTTGCGGGAGCTAAGTTATCCTTGTCCTGTAGTGGCGACGGAAACTGGGCGGCTGGACTTATCCACTAGTACCGTGAGACAAGCCACCTACTGCCGGAGATCGGCCACCTCGGCTTCCATCTGGCGGTTGGTAGCTGCCAGCCGTCCCACCTCTTCCGTTTCAGTGCGGGACGCGAGATCGGAGAGCACCTTCCACACCATCTTAACGGAGTTCTCAAGAGCCTTCTGGTAGCTGCCCTAAGTCTTTTCGATATCCTGAGGACTCTCCGCTCTGTTGGGTGATACCTCCATGGGGTAGTTCTTTTTCATTCGGCGACTGCATTTTCATCTTGTTATATGGTGTGGCGCTTGGGACCAGGCCCCCCCACGGCCATGCAGCTTATCGACGCGCCACACGAGCTTAGGCTTCGGGTGGGCTGTTATAGGCCCCCCAGCCCCAGCCCACAAAGTTGGGAGATTCTGGCGTAAGTACCACTACCAGACGACACTCCAGAAAAATCAGGCAGTCGCCTAACGTCGTAGTCAGCCCAGCAAGACCAAACGACAGCCAGGATGCGATTCCCGCCCCAAGAAACACTCTCTGTGCAGACCTAGTCGAAGTGGGCATAGTCTCTAGTACCGAATCAGGATTCGGGACAGAACACGGGACCCAACCAGCATTCGCAACCAACCCACCGAAGACCGCGCCGCGCCACGCACAGAGAGCGAAGTTGGGAAAGGATGTGTAGACGGGAAGAAAGGTAGGACTCCGTCGCCTCGGACGGGAAGGGGAATAAGGCGGCGGATGCTCGGTTACCTCGGGTACGCACACCCGTGCATTCTTCAGACAGAGGAGCGTCCCTGAAGGGATATCAGTTGTCTTTTTCTTAGGTCTCGGGGAAAAACCATTTCTTGACGAGTTCCTCCGGTCCGGGGGGACCGAGGGTTATGTGAGACTCCGGGAAAGGTGATCGGCCATCCGACTACCCACTAAAATCCCGCTGTTGAGGGGTTGCATCTAACGTAAAACTGCGTAAAACTATCGATGTTTTTACTATCGAGTATCGATATATCTTGTCCAAAAAATATCGATAGTAAACATCGATACTTTAGAAAAAAAACATCGATATTTGAAATATCGATAGATATAGCCCATCCCTACCACACTCACGCGCCCCGTAAATATACATGTATACATAGGTGTACATTCAAAAAGTGTAACTTGAATTAATATCAAAGTAAAAACTTGAATTAATATCAAAGAAAATAACTACTGCATAAATAAAAAATAAATGAATAATTATAATTGCATAAGTTGATTAAAATGTTTTTCAATATCGCCCATCCCTTTTTTTTGGTCTCGGGGAAAAACCACTCTTGACGGGTTCCCCCGGCCCGGGGGGACCGAGGGATATGTGGGACTCCGGGACAGATGTTCAACCATCCGACTACCCACTAAAAAACCCCGCTGTTCTCCTATCGCCTACGCCCGGGCCCATGGATATATGGTCTGCCGATCTCGTGGCCCTGGCCGGCGCCGGCCCACCCTTTGTCTTAAGGCGGGCCCCTTCTCAATAGTTAGCGCCAGGGGGTCAGGCTTTCGTCTCCCCGGCGCTCTCCTGTAATAACTCTAGGAGTTGAGGGGGGCCACGGAACAGCACGCAGCCCTCACCCTTGCGGCAATAGTGCGGGCGGCAGGTCCTCCCCCGAGGGTCCACCCGCGGCCGCTTTTTACGGCGGCTGGAGGTCGTTAGTTGCCCTCCGGCGCCGTCGACGAGGCCTGCGTTGGCGGGGGGGGGGGGAGTGTTGTGGTCGACTCCCGCTCCCGCTCCGCCGCCTCCTTTGCGGACATGACTGCCTCGCAGAAGGAGGCGATGGCTGTCCATCCAGGAACACCCCCAACCATGGACAGAATCAGGGCCGGGAGCGACAGGTCCGCGCCGATTTGGGCAACGAGGGCGCGGCGCTCTTCGCGCCACGCAGAGTACACGGCGACAGTATGGTCCACCGTGTCCTCCTCGTCGCCCGCGCCACAGTGGTGGAACCCCGATACAGTCGTACCATATACATACACGTTAAGCGAACGCTCGGCCGAGCTACATGGTAGGCGGAGTGGGGGGTGTTAATTTTTTTTCGTTACGGAATTTCTTGCAATAGCTTAAAAATCACATCTTCTAAAATAACATATACAGTATATCCACAATTTAAAAAAAATTAAAATATCACAAAATGGCGGCATCATAGCTACTGGAAGTCGGCACCTCAGATCTGCGGCGGGCAGTCTACAGGTTCCAAATCCGAAGTAAAATCCAAAAACCAAATTTTATCTTTAAAATACATCAATACGCTTTGATTGACGTCGAAAATTTAAAAAATAAAAATAGTACACGAGTCAATACCATTTTGAGAAAAAAAACCCACGTTTCTGTATGAACAATTGGTGTGAAAAAATATAAATATTTTATTTTTCAAAAAACTCGAACGTCATGCAATAGCCGGAGAGTTAAAGGATTTTTCTGGAAAGTTTCATCAAAATCGGTGGAAAATTCGCTAAGCTACAGTGCACGGCGCGCGAAATTTGACGTTCCGCGAAAAACGCCTTCAAAGTTTTCGGTACAGAAAAGTATTGTTCAAGGCGACTTACGGCTATTAACGCTTAATCTGCGATACCAAAGCCATGCAATATTCCTTCTTCTGCAAATGCATCGATTTGAGCGGCTTCCTCCTGCTTTTTCGCCGCTTTTGTCCTGCTCTGAGAACGACGATCCTGTCTTTGAATTCGGTGTGCAGTTTGCTAGTCTGCTAACGTCTTGCACTGAACACCAATTTGCAACTGCAGGTCATTCATGATGGTTAAAATGAAGTTATACCATTGAACATGCCTGCAGCCAAGAAGGCAGCGATTTCTACTATTTTCCAGTTACAATTCAGATGCTTAGGAGCTAAACGCCTTACAGTAGCATTGAAAGATTCGTTCGCGTTTTGCGTATAGCCTCCCAAACATTTCATAAGCGAATCATCGCGAGACAAATATTTGTATATTGGCAAGATTTGCTTCTCCAATTCAGAATGTAGAGGAGGAGTATGTTCATACGACTGCGTAGCATTGTTAGCCTCAGCAGCACGCTGCTTCCATGCGCTCGGCGCTTGAATAAGTGAAAACACGCTAAAGCTTGTTCGGAGCATGATAACCAACGCTATAGAGATGTCTATACTTCGAATTTGGATATGAACTTTTGAGAGCATATTCTATAAGTGTTAAACTAACTTTCTAACCAAAAGAAAAGAAATTATAAAAACATTGAAATTACAGGACTTTCCCCCATTAACAAGAGTGTTCTCATTTATTAACTTAGGATGGCATTATCGTTAGCATAGATCTCGCTCGATCCCGAAATTACAGATAGAGTATATTTATAACAATTTATTCTCCTGAAATAATAATAATAAATTTTTTGAATAAACGATATCCATTTTAAGTTAAAAAAAGTTTATTAATGTTCGTAACACCTACATTTTCCCCATACTTACTGTCATTTGCAATCTTCGATGTTGACGCCTCCGAAAAAGTTTGATGGTGCCTCAGGCTAATGAGCTCTACCAATGCCGAACCACGTATTTTATAGGATCACGTAAAGATGGTATCTTAACAAAATTTCAATATGGCCGTAAAAATGTTTGTGTTGGTAAAATTGGTGTGTCTCACAGGAGAAACCTTGTGACAAAATTTTCATAATTAAACAATTAGCCCTTTGTCTTTTCGAGAAAGAACGTCAAATTATACTGTTGCTGTAGAATTAATTAGAATAAATAATTAAAACTAACCTCTGTGGCCGGGGTCGGCCTGTCGTAAAAGGCGACAAAACAACCCAACCTAGCTACGTGGTAGGGCCTCAAGCCCGTCTGGATGGCGACTACCTTTGATCTTAAGTATGCCGCCATAATAACCTTGTGTTGTGTTCCGGCATTAGTGACCCAAGTTCTTGTACCCTTATGGGACAGCAGCGTGTTTGCGATGCCACTGGCGTTACAAACACCTGAGGGCGACGGTAACTGCTAAATTTTAAGCGGGCTGTGTGCCTGTCTGCTGCTCTACGCAATAAAAAAAATAACTACCGTTTAGAATCTGACCTGCGTTAGTAAAAGTTATTAATTACTTCTGCGCATCTCCATTTAAAATATTGTACTACCAATGGATTCTCCCGCTTAGATTTTAATCAACAATGACAAAAGGAAAGATGTATTTGAATGGGGGATAGGAGGAGGAAGGGGTTATGGTTGCAACGGGTGATCGCTAAAACTTGGAAACATTATTATTGGTTATTTCATCATCATCGCCCTAGCGTTATTAATCCCAGTTGTTTACTTGTTTTTACTGCTTCGGTGCCCGGGGTCCGATTTTCGACTTTTTCTACTCCACTTCGTACGGTCTTCAGAATCATTGGTAGTCCATTGGCCTATCACTCCTTACGACGTCAAGCTAACACTTTTTTTTCTACGTCAGTCCACACATCCACCGCAGCATATTCATCTCCGTGACACGCATTTCCTGCTTGTGCCGTTTTAGAACCGATCACGTTTCAAAGCCGTATAAAAGGACAGGCCTAATGATGTGTTATAGACTTGTCCCTTCAACTTAATAGGCATCCTGGTGGTCGCAGATGCACGAGTCACTTCACGCTATTTGGCCCACGCGGCAGCAACGCGAGCCTTGACGTCATAATTGATGTTGTCAGACGCGTGAAATACAGATCCCAGTATTTCACCCCGTCCGTGCGCTCGACGTGTCGCTGCCTATGCGTATGGGTATAGGATATGTTGTAGTTATAGGCCAAGTACTCAGTCTTTGCCACATTGAGCTGAAGCTCAAACGGTGTTCTGAAGAACACCGTTCTCAAGCGACTTTTTCCACGCCTTCACGCATCTCACAAGCCTACCCTTGTCGGCATCTGCCAGCGCGATGTCGTCAGCATACATGAGCAGCCATGGGGATGCTCATATGTATTAATGATGCTATTAGACAGGACGTCTAGTATTACGCTGGAACAGAAACGGTCTAAAGACGGATCCTTGGTACACTCGGATGGTGATGGGGATAGGCTTCGTGTCGCCAACAGCGGTCTGAACTACGGAATCGGAGTCGCGGTACATGTCTCGAATAATGTCAATATAAGTTTCTGGAACCCCTTTAGACCGCAGTGCCCACCGAGAGAAATACAGTAAAAGGCCAAAGGCATGTCTAGAAACAGGCAACGCAGAGGCGTATTCTTCGTCCTGTATTTCTCTGTCACAGTCCTTAGGGCAAAAACAGGGTCCATGTTCCCGCGACCAGGGCGAAATCCATATTGAAACTCTGAGACATTGTACTCCTGTCGAATCCGAGAGTCGATAACCCTTTCGAAGAGCTTCATGGTGTGGGACATGACCTTTATACCTCGGTAATTACCGTACTCCTGCATCGACCTCTTGTCTCTGAAAACTGGAGTAATGACACAATTATTATTGGTTATTTGTTGGTCAAAATTTCCATCGAAATATTCCACTTTTTGTTTCAGGGAGATGGATCGTGAGAACGTACTCCAAAGGTAAGTGTATATTTACTAGCCGAACCAGTTCTTCATCATAGGACGCTTCTATTAGATCACCCGTTAATTTCTAATTACATTAAGTTATTTAACGTAAGTCTTTGAACATTCTGTTATTATGTTAAATAGTTATTTACGCGCTAGGACAACATATAATTTTATACTTTTCTATTTTTTTTATTTATCAAATTTACACTTATTACATTGGCTTAATAAAATAACAGCACAAAAAACCACTAAGGTTTGTACAATGCCATCGATACTTAAGTCTACGCCCGTTCAAATGACTGAGTAAATTTAGATTACAATTTCTCTAAAAAGTATTTTTTAAGTGAGCTTACTTGTAGCTAGCCCACAATGTTACTTATACCATTGTTTAAAGATATATAAAATACAATAGTGAACAAAAAATAATAATATAGATACTGTAAAGAAGTCGTTTTATTTAAAACATAGTGTACTGTAGGTTGTTAGCCGGGTGTATAAGGTGCTTTGAACCGAAAGTTAATTAAACATTCATTGCTCGCTTGCTTTTGTTAAAAAAGCGAATTCAGCAAACCCCTCTTTGCTATAATGCCCGTAAATAATGTTTATAATTTCAAATGTTAATGAATTCAAGCAAATGTAAAGTTATTTTTTAGCCGTATAGTCTGACAGACCAAGTTGGTTGTGCGCGTTTTTAATGCAAGCAAATGTCTTTAAAAATTGATCTATTACTTTTATTTACCAAATCCCAATAAACAGAAATATTTATACGGTACTCATATATGAAATGTAAAGTGGTTCAAATGAAACCATTGAAAAAACAGCGAGATGAAACATTTGTTTGTCTCATATAACGGCGGTTTCGTTTTCGGCTTATAGAGAAATACGAGTAACTAGAACGATTTAGAAAAACTCTGCATGAAAGCGTGTGTTGAACATGGGAAGTTTTGATTAAATTTTCCTTCTGTACATATGTTGGATATTTACAATACATGGTTTTGTTTTTTTGCGGTGTTTTTGTAAACTGTTTTATGTAGCATTTGCTAGCTTTTTTAAAGCAACAGATTAAAATTTCCTACAAGGTATGTGAAACCTTACCGAGTGAAACAAGCCTAACACATATTTTATACTTCCACAGCTCACAAAAATTAAGGGAGCAAACAAAATTAAAAATTTTGGTTGATTTTCAACAGGCTATGCTTAAATATTATTCTGAGTATTTATACTAAACCTTAAATAATTAACTGTGATATTGTATAATCTTGTAACAAAAATATGTATCAGTTACATATTGCTTGATATGAATGTGTTAAGTTAAAAGCGTTAGATTACTGTGTCATTGATAATATGATATTAACTGGTGAAAGTATAATTAATGAACACGCTATGAGGGCAAGGAAGGAAAAGGACTTACCCGGCCGTTGATCCTCGCTCTTGAGCCCCGCTTTTTGTTGCTGATTTGTTTTTGCCTTTTATATGTGTTCACGCACGTACAGTTGCCGGGAGAGAGAGTTCTTGACGTTACTTATAGGTGACAGCTGCTGTCATTTCTTCTTCCCCTTTTTTTTTTTTTATTGGCCGAGTGTAATGGTTTATATGGAAGTTGGACAAGAGGATAAATGAAGGAAAGTTCAAGCCTAAACATAACCCCCCTCTAGAAATTCTTTAAGATATTTCTAAAAAAAAATGCTTTAGACTGAAAGGTGATACCAGTTTTATGGATATCCCAAAAAAAAAAGAAAGGCAAAATTACAAAATATAATTGAAACTATAGGATTAGTAAACAAATGATTACTGCCTGCTAGGAACTATAACTAACCATTACTTAGGGTGTCTATCTATCTAGTGCTTAAAGAAATCTTTATATAATTAATACTATACTATTTAAACTAAGCTATTTCTCTAACATAAAAGGAAAATAAAATAGAATGTTAATACGTTATAGGTAGAGGGCATACTTTTGCAACCGGCCGCCTCAACATGCCCCTTTCAGTGCGTAGTGTAATAACACGTACTATACCGTCCGAGCCAGGATGAGTAGCGACCACTTTCCCTAGCCGCCATTCCAGTGGAGAAACATTCTGGTCGACAATCAGTACGACTTGCCCAATTTCCAAATTAGCCCGGCCGCTGAACCACTTTGATCTCTGCTGGAGAGTATGAAGGTAGTCCTGTTGCCAGACGCGCCAAAAACATTGAGTGATTTTTTTTATCAATTGCCATCGCTCCGTAGCAGAGATGTGTTTATCTTCCAATCCAGGTTCAGGTAATGACACCAATGGACCCCCAGTCAAAAAATGTCCAGGTGTTAGAACATCTACTTCCCCAGGATCCGAAGAAATCAAACAAAGTGGACGGGAATTCAAGACAGCCTCAATTTTTGTAACCACTGTATACAACTCTTCGAAAGTGAGCACTTGCAAGCCCACTATACGTTTTAAATGGTGTTTCATTGATTTAACACCACTTTCAAATATTCCACCAAAGTGACTTCCCGTGGGGGGGTTGAAATTCCAAATTATTTGGCGTTTTACCAAACTTTCACAGATTTCTTCTCGAGATTTTAGTAAAAATTTATGAACTTCACTCAAGTACCTACGAGCTCCTACAAAATTTGTACCGCAGTCTGAAATTATCTGCTTGCAGAGACCACGACGAGATACAAATCTATCGAGCGCTGCTATAAAAGCCGGTGTCGACAAGTCGGATACAATTTCTATGTGTATAGCTTTAACTGCTAAACATACTATCACACAGACATATGCCTTGTTGATACGTGCGTTACGTCTACGACTTTCTTTTACATGGAATGGGCCTGCGAAATCGATTCCTACATTCTGAAAGCATCTTGAAGGTTGTACTCTGGAAGGTGGTAAGTTGCCCATCATAGGATAGCTGATTTTGGGGTTCACCTTGAAACATGTTATACATTTCGACAAACGCGACCGAATTACGTTACGAATGCCTAGTATCCAAAATTTTCTTTGAATTAGAGATTGTAAAGTACGCGGGCCACAATGTAAGTAAAGTCGATGAAAATAGTCAATTAACAATAACGACAAACGAGACCTTTTAGGTAATAACATGGGGTTCATTGCAGCTTTTGGTAGATAAGAGTGTTTAAGTCTCCCTCCAACCCGTAGAAGACCGATTTCATCAATATAGGGGTTCAGCTTCTGTATAGTAGGACTACAATTTACTTGGCATTTAATGTTATTAATATCTTCAGCAAATACTTGGGCTTGCTCTGTCTTCACTAGTATTCGAAGTGCTTCTTCTAATTCATCGGTTGTCAATCCATGTGTATTGTGTGTTGTCTTATCTATACTACTATTATAAAGAGGAAAGATTTGATTGTTTGTTTGTTTGTTTGTTTGTTTGTTTGTTTGTTTGTTTGTTTGTTTGTTTGCTTTGAATAGGCTCTGAAACTACTGACCCGATTTAAAAAATTCTTTCATTGTTGGGAAGCTACACTATCCCCGGGTGACATAGGCTATATTATATTTTCAAAAAAATTAGGGATCCTTACTAAAACTCTAATAGTGTAACCCAAAGTGTAAAAAAATTACCTAAAATATTATTTAAATCGCGTGCGTTGCGAAAACTATTGATGATAGAATAAAATAATGTACTACAACTTTGCAGAACACATCATTATTTACAAAAAGTGTCGCGACAGCATATGTCTAACTATTATAGTTATGCCACAATAAGTGTTCTTTTATTTTAAAAATTTAATTGAAATGCCGCCCCTAGAAAAGACTCTTTATTTGGATCTTGGTATTAATCCTTATCAAAATAAATTACTTCATATTCAAAACTGTTTCAATACCTTTATATAACTTTTTGAATTATTCAATTCGGATATTCCATTCGAAAGATATCACGAGTTTAAAAATGTAAGTATTAGAAAAATGTTGCGTGGTAGCCGCTCACCCTGTTCGGCTAGCTAAGCAGCACCTTATGCAATGTAGGCGTGCGTCACTGGGGTTTTTACAAAAATTAGAATACTTATTAAAAAATAACGAAAAATAAATAAAAAGTAATAGCAAAAAAATCATTAAAATAAAAGCTCATAGAAATAATAATATTCAAACTTTCTTTATAATTTTATTTTTTTAGTAACCTGATGCAAATAGAAGGGTTTGCCCCCAGGGGCGCTCCTCTGTCCGAGGAGTGCACGGGTGTGCGTACCCGAGGTGCCCGAGCATCCGTCGCTTCACTCCCCTTTCCGTTCGAGGTGACAGAGTCCTACCTTTCTTTCCGTCTACCTCTTACATCCTTTCCAACTTAGCTCTCTGTTCGTGGCATGGTCCCCGATGGGATGGTTGCGAATACTGATTGGGGTCCCGGGTTCTACCATGGGACCTGATTTGGTAGTCAAAACCATGCCTATTTCGACTGCGCCTGCACAGAGAGTGTTCCCGGGGCGGGAATTGCATCCTCGCTGTCGGTTGGTCTTGCTGGGCCGGCTACGACGTCAAGCGACTCTGCTTTTTCTGGAGTGTCGTCTGGTAGTCGTACACACGCCTAACTAGCACGCAACGGGGATGCGAGTCCCGTTCGGAATTGGCCGCGGACCTGTCGCTCCCGGCCCTGGTTCTGTCCATGGTCGGGGGCGATCCTGGATGGACGGCCGTCGCCTCCTTTTGCGAGGCAGTAGTGTCTGCAAGGGAGGCGGCAGAACGGGAGCAGGAGTCCGCCACCGCATTCCCCTCCCGCCAACGTAGGCCGCGTCGTCGGCGCCGGAGGGCGGGCAACGATCTCCGGCCGCCATAGAAAGCGGCCGCAGGCGGCCCCTCGGGGGAGGATCCGCCGCCCGCACTATTGCCGTGAGGGAAAAGGCCGCGTGCTGTTCCGCAGCCCCCCTCAACTCATAGAGTTGTTACAAGAGAGCGCCGGGGGGACGAAAGCCTGACCCCCTGGCGCCAGCACTTTAGAAGGGGCCCGCTTTAAGACAAAGCGTGGGCCGGCGCCGGCCCGGGCCACGAGATCGGCAGGCCATATATCCGTGGGCCCGGGCGTAGGCGATAGGAGAACAGCGGGGTTTTTTAGTGGGTAGTCGGATGGTCGAACATCTTTTCCGGAGTCCCTTATATCCCTCGGTCCCCCCGGGCCGGGGGAACCCGTCAAGAGAGGTTTTACCCCGAGATCGAAAAAAAATAGAAGGGTTTAATTTTTTGTTAAATACCCATGCGAAGCTGGGACGGGCTGCTAGTTCCTTATATTGTGAACAAAGCGCAAGCACCAAGCTACAATGCGCTGGACGTGCGAAAAGGATGAAGTTCTGTCCAGTAGCAGGGAAATTAAGTTTGTCTCTTCAGAATTGACAAGAATAAATGATGAGTTAGATGATGGCTTCTTAAGTTCCGGTATATTATCCAAAGGTTTATTTTGTTTCTTGATGGGCCACATCCCACTATCATTGGTTAGCCATTCTGGGCCATTCCACCAGATTCGAGATGAAATAGTTTCTGAACAGCTCAAGCCTCGGCTACACAGATCTGCCGGATTGTCCTGTGATGAAACATGTTGCCAATTTTCCACTCCAACATTGTCAGTAAGCTTTATAACACGATGAGATACAAATGTTTTCAGATTGTGAGGAGGAATTTGTAGCCAACTTAACACAGTACTGCTGTCTGTGAACGCCGTTACTCTAGAAATAGCAATTAGTGGGCGCAGCAATTGGTACATGTGTTTCAAAACTCGAGCCAACAATACAGCACCCAAAAGCTCCAAGCGGTTAATGGTTAACAGTTTTAAAGGTGCTACTCTAGATTTGGCGATCAGCAAATGAGAGTACGCTCTGGCGTAATCAGATGAACGCAAATAAATGCAGCATCCATAAGCCTTCATGGAGCCATCGCTAAACCCAATGAGTTCGAAACTACCTATATCGGAAGCGATAACTCTACGAGGGATCCGTATCCTATGCAAATGCTGCAATTCAGCACAAAAGTTTAGCCATTGCACTTGTACTTCGTCGGGCACAGGTTCATCCCAATTCACTTGAAGCTGCCAAAGTTGTTGAATCAACAACTTTGCTATGAGTACTACCGGAGTCAACCAACCGAGAGGGTCATATATACGAGCGATATTGGATAAAATAATACGCTTCGTGCACCTTCTGTCCAATTCTGACATTGCATATGTGAAATGATCTTGTGAGGGATCCCACTGGATGCCAAGAATTTTAAGGGTATGCTGATTGCTTTCATCACAAAAAGGCTTCGGTGTTTGGCAATGTTCCATGGGTAACAGTGATAAGAATTCTTGTGAATTACTACTCCACTTCCTTAACTCAAAACTTCCACATTGCAGTAGGTCAGTCAGTTCTTTTCTTAGTTTGACAGCTTCTTCCAAGGAAGCCGCTCCTGCTGTAATATCATCCATGAACGTATCATTCTGGAGAATGGTAGCTGCCCGGGGCCATTGAGCTCCATGGTCATACGCTAGTTGATGTAATGTTCGGATGGCTAAGTAAGGTGAGCTACTCACACCATATGTAACGGTTGTAAGTTCAAATTCACTCACCGGATCATTTAAAGAATCACGCCATAAGACATGCTGATAAATTCGATCTTCAGGCCTTAGTTGAATGTTTCGATACATTTTCGAAATATCTGCTGTGAACACGACTTTTGGCATTCGAAACTTTGTTATTATATCAACTATATCGTTTTGAAGTTTTGGACCAATATAAACAAGGTCATTTAGTGCCTTTCCATTTGAAGTCTTAGCGCTACCATCAAACACAACTCTGAGTTTGGTGGTCAAACTATCGGGCCTCAAAACACAATGATGAGGAATGATATTTGCGGCCGGTACCGATTGCTTAACACGTTGCATGTGGCCTAAATTTAAGTATTCCCGCATAAAGTTGACATAATCCTCTTTCAACTGATTATCATGAATCCACCTTTTTTCAAGATTAAACAAACGTTTTAAGGATGAGTGATACGAGTCTCCCAATATGTCCCTTGGTTCTTTTAGTAGTATAGGAACGACGTATCTACCATCTGGGTTCCTTGTCACTAATTTGGAATACAACTCTTCACATTTTTCATCATCTGGATTTTTAGTCTTCACCACCGGAGGTTCTTCTATTTCCCAAAACCGCTTTATTGTCTGGTCCAAAGCAAGTGTTGTTAAAAGAGAGGAGGTTATAGTCGGTGGAGGTCGATGAATATAGTTCAATTTACCGGTAATCACCCAGCCAAACACACTATGCAATGCTACGGGAAGTCCAGGACCCAATTGGAGACGACGTCCATCGTAAAATTCGGGAAACAGTTCGGCACCCAAAAGAAGATCAATATCATTTGGTTTATCAAATTCTTCATCCGCAAACACCAAATGGTTACATGATTTTCTAACATGAGGAGGTAATACTATAGATGGCATTTTATTAGTTATGGTATCCATAATTATTGGGTTAATATCAAAGCTTGGATCTTCAACTTCTTGTGGTTGTATAGAACATGACGTTATACCGCGAATTTTATGAACTTGGTTTTGACCCAAGCCTGCTACTGTAATATTACACCGTCGAATCGGTAGACCGAGATGCCTTACGCAAGCAGTCGTCATGAAGCAGTCTTGCGCTCCGCTGTCAATAAGAGCACGAACCTTCAGGGTGCCACTCGGACCATGCACGCGTACCATACAAGTGCCTAGAATAATCATGGGCCGGCCCTCACCAACATGTGCACTAGTGGTCGTAGAGCTCATAGTACTAGTGGTGTTTACTAGCGGCGTAGATGGTTCCAATTCAATAATACTTGACCTCTTTGTTGTAGCTATCACTGGAAGGGTCTCATGCAACAAAGTATGGTGACGTGCATTACACTTCGTACAGTTAGATTTTGACTGACAGTTTTCCACACTATGGTTTTGTCGTAGACAATTAGTGCAAAGTTGTTTTGCATCAACAAATTTTTTTCTACTTATTAAATTATAGGCAAAGAATAATGGGCATTTATAAATACTGTGATGAGAAAAACCACAACACACGCAGTCAGGAAATTTACTGGTATTATACCTAGTCAGGTCATAAATTCTGTCACATGTTTAATGTAAAATAATTGTAACAAGTTTATTAATTATGTAACCATTCATATACCAAAATGAACTTAACAAAACATAGATTCTTATGACATTAAAGTTTATTCAAAATGACCTCCGTGATTTTGAATACAAGCCTTCAATCTGCGCGGCCAGTTGTCTATCGCAGCACGAACGAGGTCCATGTCAATATCGGCGGCTGCCTTAATCAAGGATGTCTTAAGTGACTCCAAATTGGGATGAGGCTTTGAGCACGCCTTTTCCTCCAAGTGTTGCCATATCTTGTAATCTAACGGATTCAAATCTGGACTGGAGGAGGGCCAGTCTTCGTGCCGGATGAAGTCGATTTCACGCGCCGCCAGCCAGTCTTGTGTGCTCTTCGCTCTATGAGCTGGCGCCGAATCTTGTTGGAATACCCAGTGCCTGTTATTGAACATGGTATGAGAAACAGGTTCCACAAGGTTCGTCAGGACTGTATTTTGATACACAACAGCATTCGTTTTTACACCTTTCTCACAAAAATGTACCTCTGTTAAGCCCCAATAAGAAACTCCCGACCATACCATGAGCGAGGATGGAAAATGACCTCGTTGGACACGCGGAATACGGTTGCTCGCTTCTTCACTACTGTGTGCGTACACCTTATCATTTTGTTTGTTGTAGCTCTCTTCTACGGTAAACATTTTTTCATCCGAAAAAAGAATTTCCCGATATTTTTTTCCCGCGTACCGCTTCAACAAAGCGCGGCATCTCTTCAGTCTCAGGTCCATTAGACGAGCATTCAAACGATGTCCTGTTTTTCTTCGATATGCCCGAAGCCCTAAGTCTTCATTTAACACCCTTTTCACCGTGGTTCTGCTTAACCCCATCTGAAAGGGCCAATAGTTTCTGCTTACGTTTGGGATTTCTTTGAATTCGTGCCTTCACAGCTTTTATCACTGCTGGAGTCCTAACAGACCGAGGGCGACCACTTCTTGACCTGTCATCTACACTAGAGTCTTCATTGTATCGTTTGATGGTACGATAAACGAATCTTTTGGTAATATTCAAATTTTTCAGTATGTTAAAAATTTGAATTGGCGCGTAACCGCAACGATGCAACGCAATAACTGCAACACGGTCTTATTTAAGCGTCCACTCCATATTTAAAAATGAGTAAAATTCTAAAAGTTATACATTTTTATTTTCATGAACAATTCGAAATTCGAATTCAATAAACTTTTTTGTGGCCAGCATTCTAAAAGAAAAGTTTTTACTGTGTGACAATACTTATGACCTGACTAGGTATGAAATAGCAGCCGAGTATGTTCCTGTAAACGGACACTCATTGATCAAATTATAGTTTGGATTTGCTTCTGGATCTTGTTTACACTCCGAGTAAGGCCCTGTACTATCATATAACATAGAATCCAAGTATGGCTCTGTGTTTTCATGGGTTGCATAATCCAAATATGGCGCTACACATGTATGTGATTGTGTGTCACTTGTGTTCAGATCTGAACAAAGACTTGTGTGAACTGGCAAAGATAAAGATTTTTTTTCTGGTCTGTATATCCTGGTACGAAGATCTGCATTTCTATAATTAGGCAATTGCTGCTGAAATCTATGCAGACTGGTTGTATGAGGTGTTTGTAAAACACTAGGCTCACTTGCCTCTAATATCTTACAATAATTTTGTAAAAATTGTAATAAATTTTCAAAAGTGGGTAGTTGCTCATGATTTTGTGATTCAAAACATTTACGGGTATTATTATCTAGGTTTCGAGAAGCTAAATAAAACAAAATGAATTCACCCAAGTTAGGGATCCCAATAACCTTGAGAGCATTTGCTGATTCATACAGTACACTGGTCATGTTTCTCAATTCAATTAAATTACAAAATTTCATTGCTGGATAAGCACAAATTTTATTTAAATAATTAGTTGCCAGAAGGCGTTTATTTTGAAAACGGTTCACAAGAGCATCAAACACTATGCTATAATTATTGGTTGTTACTGGTATCCCTTTTGCCACTGACAGAGCTGAGCCTGTAAGACTGGATAACAAATAATGGAACTTTTCAATAGCAGATAAGTTATTGTTATCATGTATTAGTGATAAGAATGTATCATAAAATGTTTGCCATAGCTCCAAATTCCCATCAAATTTAGGTAATTCAATCTTAGGTAACCTGGCCTGGGCGCTAGGTTTTAAAGATGTGTCTGTTCCAACAGCAGTGTGAGCATGGGCAGTGGTGCTGGCAACGTTTGCTAGGGATGGCGAAGGAGGCAATATTTCCTCGGCAGCAGTATGAACGGCATAGTACAATGTATCGAAGGATTCTACACATTTGTAATCTATTGTTTCCTCGGGATTCATTTTTAAAATTAGCTTATTAATCTCGTTTACAACTTCTATAAATTCCTTACGAATAACTTCGATACGTTTGTACCTACATTTAAATGTTCCTATACTAGCCTTATTTTTTGTTAAAATATCGTTAGACAAATCGTATAATATTTGCATATCACGAAATATGTATTCTTTTCGCGTAGTAAGAAGTAATAATTGAGCATTATCATTTGGAGCCATTGTAATTGCAGTATAAAATTATTAATATCAAAGTTAAGGTAGATATGATTTTCTAATTTCTTTAAGCACAGGTTGATGAAAAAATAGGTAAATACACTTAGAAAACGTTAATTGATTATTGTAAATTGCTTTTAGAAATGTTTGCAATGATATTGAACTGTATAATGGAGTTTTCTTAGGAAATTGAACCCAAAATCTATAGGATATTCGCGCTCGAAGTAACCACAAATTATGGTGAAAGTATAATTAATGAACACGCTATGAGGGCAAGGAAGGAAAAGGACTTACCCGGCCGTTGATCCTCGCTCTTGAGCCCCGCTTTTTGTTGCTGATTTGTTTTTGCTTTTTATATGTGTTCACGCACGTACAGTTGCCGGGAGAGAGAGTTCTTGACGTTACTTATAGGTGACAGCTGCTGTCATTTCTTCTTCCCCTTTTTTTTTTTTTTATTGGCCGAGTGTAATGGTTTATATGGAAGTTGGACAAGAGGATAAATGAAGGAAAGTTCAAGCCTAAACATTAACTTTTGGTAAATATCTGATGGTAAACAGAAACAAACGATGCTAGTCACAGACTCTTATTAAAAGCGTTCCAGAATTTCCTTTGAAGACCCGATTTTATCACCCGGCCTTAATTACATGAAACTCAATGTAGTAATTATCCATGACGCCTTACTTAGCATTAGACAATTTGCTGAGTGTATGGACTCTAAAGTATCGATTTTTAAATCTTTCAAATGACCTGCCTTTCAACTGCACAGATGGTTTACACTACGCTTACGCATCTTTCTATCTCAACTGGAAGTCACAATCAATATTTACGTCGTATAATATCATCATTAAGAGGGTACATACGTCCAGCAGCGACAAAAATGCGCCAAAAAAAACTGTTTTTAAAAGGGATAGTAATAGAAATTAATGAAAATAATTTTTACTAATTGTTTGATAGCATTTAAACTTTATAAGACAACTTTTTTAAATTTTTTTTACAAAAATTACATCGAAAAAAATTACGTTTTTCCCATGCACTGTGAAAAAAGATGCTCAACGGTCTGCGTCATTTCCATTTTAAATGGATCTGTAAAACGTAAAATAATACTTGTAAAATAAAGTTGTAGTTGGTTTGTCAAGCCGGATTTTAGAAATTCCTAAAACTTGGCAATTTACAGCAGTTTAAGAGAAAAGTATGCATTTTGTGTCATAAATATCACACCTTCATAATTTTTATTTAAAACATTTCTTTAATCTCAGTATCAAAAATCTGGCTTCACAGACTATAGAGAAAACAGATTTAAATACTAAAAAAAGCATTAATAATATCAAAAACTGTATAAGTTATCATGCAGACTGTGCCGGAAAAAGTAGTTTTGAGAAAAATTTTAAGTTTCAAATGCATTTCACTCGACGCCTCGTGCAGCTAAAACTTTATGAATTTTTTTATTTATTTGTTAACTTACGTCAAATCTCCCATTCCAGCTTCATATTGCATGCTTTCCTTGTTAATAAATAATTGTTGCTTATTTTTTTTCAGTCAACGAGTTGTTCTGGCCTCTTTTTTTACCTGCGTGCATCAGACTTGTTGGGCAGTCACGTTTTCTATAATAACTTTCGATCTATGGCGAATTTTTAGAACCTACTTTCACAGAAATATAACTAAAACTATAGAACCTGTAAAAACATGTTTTTTTTTTGATAATTCTGGAAGTATTTAACCCCTTAAGTATTTTGATCACATTATGATCAAGTGAACTAAACGATCATCAACATTTGGACTAAACTAAAATTATTTAGTGAGTTTAGTCATCATTATCTCAGCATAAAATTACGGTTGCAATCCAAAGTATCGCTTCGGTGCCCATGATCCGCTGTCGGAATGTTTCTTCTCCAATGCACCGGCACTCCTGTCAAGTAGCACTTTATGGGGTAGTACTACTTTATTATCCCTTTTTGCCGGGACCTGGCGGAGGCGGCACAGCTTCCCCAAGTAACTTAGATGCTTGATGTAAATCGTGGCCATATCACCGAAAGGGTCTATCTTGCAGTTTGTTTGCACTTTTACGGACATTATTAGTGACTAGCGTGTACAAATAAAATTATCGTATTTTTTCTTAATGATAAGTATTCGTAGTTTTTATTGCAGTATTTGGTTTGTAGCTTATAGGTTTTGTCTGTTTGCGAGACAGAATAAGAAAATGAGATATGTTTATCTTGGACAGTAGATCAGCTTAATAATCCAAAAGGCATTGCTAGCTTATACTCAAATCTTTTTCTAAAACCAAGTAGTTACTTAAAATATATTTCACCTGTAGTCTTAACATAATCATGATTTATTCCTCTATATTTTTGTAAGTCAATGAACATTTGTTCAAATAAATACATATAGAGACAAGTACATATAGAGATTTAAAAATTATATCCCTAGCTTTAATACACTTTCATTGTTATTGTATACAATTTTATGTACGTATAGGAAGGAGTTCGATTATTATGACTTAAGATCATTTTTTTTATTACTGTAGGACAGCAGACAGGCTGACGGCTCACTTAGAATTTAGCAGTTACCGTCGCGTATGGGTGTTTGCAACGCCAGTGGCATCGCGAACACGCTGCTGTCCCATAAGGGTACAGGAACTGGGGTCACTAATACCGGAACACAACACAAAATTACTAAAGTGGCATACTTAAGACCAAAGGTGATCGCCATTCAGACGGGCTTGAGGCCCTACCACGTAACTAAGGTGGGTTGTTTTGTCGTCTTTTACGATAGGCCGACCACGGCCGCAGAGGTCAGTATTATTTCTCCGCTCCTACACGGATAAATATGTGACCAACTAGTGATATAACTGATACTAAAAAACTCAATTTGATTCCTACATTGCAACTTAAAGATTACTTCTATGAAGCGAGATTACTGGTATGTCAAAGTAAACTGGACAAATGTAGTTATTATATATTGTCCGTTTTCTTTAGGACTAGGTCCAAGCTCCCTTACCACGAATCGCTAACGTTTTCGTCACGTAATCGTACCGAGTATATAAACTAGGTATATGATAGCACACGTCAAAAATATTCGTGCTGCCGATTTTAATATAAAGTTTGAAGAATATTTAATCAAAATTTCAAGTCAATCCGAAAAATATTGACGAAGTTTGGAGCATTGAAACCAGATCTGTTTCACTGTTTCTGTTCAATGGATAAAACTTTAAAGTGTTTTACTGTAACTTGTGATTTTCGAAGTCCGTGTTCACAATAATTCAAAATGTACAATACCGATTTCTTTGAAATTTTGCACAGTAATTCGTTACGAAATTCACCAAAACATAAAAAAAAGCTTAAAAACATCTCCTTTAATGAATACATTTTGATTTTTGCTTAAGATGATTAAGTTGTAAGTTCTGGTGAACAACGTAAGATTAATATATATATATATATATATACACATATATATATATATATATATATATATATATATATATATATATATATATATATATATATATATATATATATATATATATATATATATATATATATATATATATATATATATATATATATATATATAGCGAATTAAATCATCAAGTCATTATAAATCAAGTATTCGTGATAAGGGTTCTATAGTGTACAACACAGTTAATACGTATATAAACTAAGCAAATCTTCGAATATTATCGAAGCAGCTTCTTGATACAAGTTTCCTATTTATTAAAGCATAAAAATGTACAAACAAAACCAATAAACAATGCAGGAATACTTCATGGAATGAAAAATTGATAAACGCGTTGGTAACCATTTGAATTCACGCCGGAAAAGCCATGAAAATCGCTTGAAAAGTTAACATCGGATGCTTGAATAAAACATGCCGTGCCGCTTGTACACGATGATCGTAAAAACGACAATTTATTAAACAAAACACGTTTATGTTAACTCCTAGAGATGCTTCTATTATAAAGGAAAATTTATTGTACATATTGGATATACACATAACAATTATTTTATATCTTTATTCTATATCTAGTTATAATTTCATACTATATCAATATCTGAATAAGAAAACATCTTTTTTATTTTTAAGACGAAAACGAACCCCACTGCCCTCAACCACAAAGGGTCTTATGAGAACTAGTGCGGGGAAAAGGACTTATTCATCGATACGTTTTAATTTTAAGTAACAGTTTGTAAAAACAATTTCATAATCAGTGGGTCAGAAAAATAATATCAAACACCTTTAGAACAAACAATATAAATATACGTGACAGTTCACAAAACGCCATTTAGCCCTAAAGTAAGAAGAAGGCGCTTGTGTTATTCGTATTAGACCACTGATGTACTACTAACATATTTTTCTTTTTTGAATAATTACGTTTCAAAAATACTAAACTCAGCGAATGATGTGAACGAAGATTGAAAACCATGAAGTCCCTGCGGCGGCTTGCACCATGAACGTCAGTATGTTGCGAATGTTTTAGTATTTAAGAATTTAAATTCTGGTATTTTAATAGAAGATAAAAATGTAATCAAAATATAATCGTAATTGTTAATTTAACAGTTTAATTTATACCTTTTGAAATAAACTAATTACCGAATTTTCAATGGAAACCAGTGTAATTGAGCAACATGCAAATCTCAGATTAAAGTAATTAATCTTGCAGGCTGCTACATTGATACTGAAGTTTTAATGTTTTATGAAATAATAGACTTACTTGAGACGTCCTTGTGAATCCCACTTAAAAAATTTAACACTGAAAGAAATTTTTTAAACAGTAAGAAATGAAATGTAGATATTTTTTAGTGTACAGCGGTGGTTGAACTGTATTTGTCCCTTTTCGGGGAGACCCGAATATAGCCGTTTGTGGTTAACATAATATTTATAATATAATAATATCTAAATTTTCTATTTAGGTTTATTTATTACTGGTGGGGCTGAAGGATCGTAAATTATGTGGGGTTACGGACCCATAAAAGGAATGGTGCGGCTTAGGCTTTGAAATATGGTAGCTGCGGTGCGGGAAACAAAGGTAGTGCGGGTTCGATAATTATACGTGGAAAGGAGAGGAGACGGAAATAGCAAGTCAGAAAGAGCGGCGACTCACCTGAGATTCGCCGATCTGCTACACTCCACGACTGGTTCTGCGGTTTGTAGTCTAAGACTTTATAGTCAGCAGTTCACAATATAATAAACACAATAACACACATATAAAAACTTGTGCGGGTTTAATTAAGACTCAACGGTACGTGTCGTCGGCGCGGGTGCTCGTCAAGCAGAGAGAGGGCGGCGTGGTGGTGGTTGAGTAGTTTTATCGAAAACCACAGTCAGGCGCCGCAGCATCTAACTAACTTGCGGGTAGGCAGGGAAAAAAGGATAAGATGAGGCGCCTAACCAATTACCTTTATTCAGATTTTACTGTCTTCTGTAATTTTCTACCTTGTGAACCTCTGTATGACTTCCTTATCGACTTTTTTACTTCATTATGTACTGAGAAAATTTACAACATTGTATTTCGTTATAACACTTCTTTTAAATAACTAGCTGCATATAATGCAGCGAATTGTTGTTTATGATTTCTTATCTTTTTAAGATATACACAGAACATTTTTTAAGTTTATTATGGTATTGGTAAGAACTCTTGGCCAGTGTTTTGTAGAAATTATGGATTGAATTTAATGATCCACCTAATAGAAACCGGTCATCGTCGCCTATGGACGTTTGCAACACCAGAAGCATAGTCATCACGCTGCCGGAACAGGATAAAATATAATATGTTGAAATTTTTTATTTTTTTGTATATTTTATATGCGTCTTTTTTCTGCCAATAAAAATTTTCTTTCTTTCAAGTTAGGTCGGCGTTCGATCAAAGATCATTTACGAACGCTGTACAAATCCGATAAAATGAACATTCACAAAATAAACGTACTTATTTTAGAAAATACACATCCATTCTTCCTATTTCAAACTGTTATACTTTCTTAATATCTGTTCTATTATTGGAATTTAATAACTGATCCACTTCTGTGACAATAAAGAGGGTGAGGTAGCAATCAATTTAATTTTACAATCGTACTAGGTCAGTTGGCTACGGTGGCGTATAGTGTTCGCCATTATTTACAGACCACAGTTTCTAGAGCTTTAATAGTGAACTGGTACACCTTGTTTGTTCAATAATGCAATTAGCTAAAGTATATAAGTTGTTGTTGTCTTTAGTTTTGTTTCAATTTTTTTTTGCATTGTTTCATATTTTTAAATTATTCGTTGTAAGTTTTAAAATGTGTTTGGTATACGTTACAAATACAGTTTTATTATCTAAAAAGCTTTTTAAGAACTTGTACTTACTTGTTATTTTTAAAGACACAAAAGTTCAATTAAATAATAATAAATATACATACTGTGAATAATCGCACAGTGCCACCTAGTCTCACCATAGCACGTTTGTTATGGGTACTAGAGAACTAATATACTACATATGTATATACTTTTTTATTGCAATTAAATAAATATTGTTATACAGAAACACCCAGACGCGGTACGGGAATCGAACCTTTGACCTCTACAAAGGTACCGAAGTGCATAAATTGTTACGTCACGGAGGTTGTCGGTCTTGGTCTTAGTCAATTGTATGGTCATAAGACCTTTTAATGGGAACATTTGCAAATTATGGAAAACTCCTACAAGAAGAAGATTTCGCAGTACCAAATTTCACCGTGCACAGGAAAATTTCTTTAAACTACCTATATACATATTTATATTTTACAATGTTGTGTTCGGAGGATCTATTCTTTCCTTATGTTCTTTGCAAAGACGTGTTTTATGATATTCAGTATTGTAGCATTCGCTACAATAAACCATCTATTTTGCAATACTCTGCTAATTTTAGCAATTTTTTTATTGTATATTACATTAAACCTTAACAATTTTGAGAATTCACGCTGCCATCCCATAGGAATACAGGAACCTGGGTCACTAATGCCGTAACACATCACAAGATTATGGCGGCATACTTATACACCAGGGATGATTGCCATCCAAACGAGCTTGGGGCTCTACCACGTAGCTAGGGTTGTTTTGCCCCCTTTTACGGCAGGCCGACCCCGGCCGCAGGGCTTAGTATCCTTACTCACTAGTATATTACTTAATACTCACTACTTAGTAGTATATACATTACTACAATGTATATAATCCAATGTATGGTATATATTAATTGAAATATAAAAATTATCATATAGTTACAAAATCAATGCCGTAACCTTTGCAAATGAGGTTTGGCTACATCAGCATTTTGCTGCATCAAAATTGTTCCGATCCAGCGTTGGTTTTCAACGCCAACCCCGAATTCTGTGGGTATATAAATGGATCAAATGCTTTTTAATTAGATAATTTTATATATTTGACTCGTGAATTTGTAACAATATAAATTGAAACTTTCAGTCATAGACTATGTGGCTCCAAGTCCGTCTGCATTGCAACCACCCTTGAACTATAAGTATGGTCTATTACTATTAATAGGAATCACTTTTAATAATTTCACTGACATACGAACTACTGCAAGTATTTTACTCGTTTAAAACTTGGAAAATAATACTCCACAACAACAGAATATACGTCGAAATGGCTCACGTATACCGAGTATTCCGAGCGTGTCCGCACCGAGTGCTATCAGGCGAGAAACTGGCATCCCATCGCCAGGTGCCCTGCTTTTATACGGATACTCGGCATAGAGCTTCAGTAGGATGGGGGGTTCGTCTAATACGGCCTCTCCTGACAGCTGGTCGTCCTCGACCTTTGGATGCATAAACCCACCTAGTGGTCTAGAGTCTTTAGTCCAGTAGTGGCATCGATAGTCCAACTCCTCCGCTCGTAGAAGGTACCGGAGAGTCGACGGTGTTTCAGTGTAGCTTGTAGACAGCGGTACAGGTGCTGCTGCATCGCTAGGACTGTCCTTTTCTTCTTGTAACGATGTCGGCGTGGATGGTTGAGTAGGTGATTTGACAAAAACTCAATACTATAGACTAGTGAGAAAAACTCACTACGAACTGATAATACTGAAATATAATATAATTCATCCGAGATTAATAGTTCCATTTGCGTATTATCATGTCGGTTGAATGCACATAGAAGACCAATGTGTGTGGAAATACAGCCATTACCAATGAGGTGTGAACTAGGGATGTCCAATCGCAATCGAACTTTTAAAAAATCGATTTCTTTTGCTTTACGATTTTAGTAAACAATATAAACCAAAGATGTCATCATTATCTTTACAGTAAATCTTGCTTACAATCCTTACCCTTTCCAGTTAAAATTCCTACATGACAAAAGACCCATCACATTCTATGCATTTATTGGCTTCGTTTGGGGAAGTATTACTGAACTAATAGATGAGATTTTGCCCTTCAGAACATCAAAATATCATACAGAGGTTGTAAGTGGACTCGTCTCATTTTGGTAACAACTTTCTTAGTAGTTATATTTTTCTCGATCTGGCAGGTGAAAAATTTCACAAAATTGATCTGGCTTCTTGGGATTATTAGGAACATTTAAGTAGGTACCATTTTAATCTCCTAAAAGTTCAATGTACCGCAAAACTAATGAAAAAAAAAAATTAATCTGGTACTTAATCCCTACTGATTACTCTGGCAAATTTATTTTTCAATTACTTGAATATATAATTTAAAGGTACAATAATATCCAAAATAATAAAACAAAATAAATGGCCAAAATAATGTTTTAACAAAAACAATTCCCGTTTCCAAAAATTCAAGTGTATGTGAGATACCGCTACCTTTCAGACAGAATTAGATTTTCTTAATACTTCAAGTACTATAACAAAAATGTTCACACTGCCTCAAGAACCCACCATCAATTATTCACCAGTTCTCGAACCACAAGTTAAGAATCAATTAAATAATAATTGGAAAAATAATATCAAAACATTGTGCATCTCTAGTACGAACTTTTGTCTGACAACGCATGTCCCTGTTCCCAAGTTTGCCACATTATTCCACTCAGAGCTTGAACAAGTAACATTCAATGAGATATAAAAGATTCTATGTATGTATAAATGTATGTCGACTACTTTACTTACACGTGACCAATTAAGAAAATATTGTATACTTTTTTCGGTTTAAAATACTCTGATTTCATTTTGTGCGTCAGAAGGGCAGCCTTTGTTAAAAAATTGTTATCTTTACAAATAAAATAATCAAACGATGTTCTTTGTAGTGCGTTCGGATATGTTGACAGAAGTAATTCGTAAGGCGACATTTTTTATTTTTGACATCAGTAAAAATATTAGTCATTAGTGATAGGGAATTAGTATTCCTCCTATAACTGACACAGGCTGTGAAATTCTATCTATTTAGGTATATCTAGTATTTGATCTATTTGGTCGCCCATTTGATTGATATTCAATTATAATTTATCTTATCCGTGCAGGGGCGGAGAAAGAATACTAACCTCTGTGGCCGGGGTCGGCCTGTCGTAAAAGGCGACAAAACAACCCACCCTAGCTACGTGGTAGGGCCTCAAGCCCGTCTGGATGGCGACCACCTTTGGTCTTAAGTATGCCGCCATAATAACCTTGTGTTGTGTTCCGGCATTAGTGACCCAAGTTCCTGTACCCATATGGGACAGCAGCGTGTTCGCGATGCCACTGGCGTTGCAAACACCTATAGGCGACGGTAACTGCTAAATTCTAAGCGGGCTGTCAGCCTGTCTGCTGTCCTACGCAATAAAAAAAAAAAAAAAAATCTTACTGACCAATATTTAATTTAGTACACACACACACACACACACACACACATATATATATATATATATATATATATATATATATATATATATATATATATATATATATATATATATATATATATATATATATATATATATAATAAACGATAAGCTAATATTGTGCAAAAATTTAAACAATTTAAATTACTTGAAAAGCTATTCTTAAAAATTGTTCGTTATGTTGTGAGAATATTTTGTGTAGTACGGTGTTTTATGTCACTCACTGCAATGCAGAATAGAGTACAAAATAAAAGATGGACGAGCATGAGGCGTACAGGGCTTTGCACACAAATTATATATTTTTTTATTTAAGACAGTCTTAGTGTTTATTCCTAGTAAATTTTTAAGCTTTACCTAGAGTTATCTCCTAGGCAGTCAGAAGGTAATTAAATTACGCGTCGTTTGATATTGCTGTCTGCCATTCTCGTTCACTTACATACAGTAAAGTTCATCCAGCTACGTCATAGGGGCAAACTTGGAAGAGATTCTGTTGCTAAACTTTACGAGGGTGGTCACGTCTGCGACGGCTGCGACATAATGAAGAGGAGGAGGCTAGCGACACCATCGGATCCGGCTATTTTCCGATTCTCCATGAGAATGAAGATGAGAAAGACAAACACAAAATTCTTGTTCTGGCACAGGCTGCTTATATAATGACATTTTCGTAATGATCTATTTTCTTCTCTAAAATACATTTTGTAGCGTTGATAACAAAATTAAGAGGTGAACGTTACGGTATTGAGCTAACTAGGTAGGTATTAAGAGCTTCAACATCATCAACATAGTACAATGTACCTAGTCAGGTCATAAATTCTGTCACATGTTTAATGTAAAATAATTGTAACAAGTTTATTAATTATGTAACCATTCATATACCAAAATGAACTTAACAAAACATAGATTCTTATGACATTAAAGTTTATTCAAAATGACCTCCGTGATTTTGAATACAAGCCTTCAATCTGCGCGGCCAGTCCTCTATCGCAGCACGAACGAGGTCCATGTCAATATCGGCGGCTGCCTTAATCAAGGATGTCTTGAGTGACTCCAAATTGGGATGAGGCTTTGAACACGCCTTTTCCTCCAAGTGTTGCCATATCTTGTAATCTAACGGATTCAAATCTGGACTGGAGGAGGGCCAGTCTTCATGCCGGATGAAGTCGATTTCACGCGCCGCCAGTCATTCTTGTGTGCTCTTCGCTCTATGAGATGGCGCCGAATCTTGTTGGAATACCCAGTGCCTGTTATTGAACATGGTATGAGAAACAGGTTCCACAAGGTTCGTCAGGACTGTATTTTGATACACAACAGCATTCGTTTTTACACCTTTCTCACAAAAATGTACCTCTGTTAAGCCCCAATAAGAAACTCCCAACCATACCATGAGCGAGGATGGAAAATGACCTCGTTGGACACGCGGAATACGGTTGCTCGCTTCTTCACTACTGTGTGCGTACACCTTATCATTTTGTTTGTTGTAGCTCTCTTCTACGGTAAACATTTTTTCATCCGAAAAAAGAATTTCCCGATATTTTTTTCCCGCGTACCGCTTCAACAAAGCGCGGCATCTCTTCAGTCTCAGGTCCATTAGACGAGCATTCAAACGATGTTCTGTTTTTCTTCGATATGCCCGAAGCCCTAAGTCTTCATTTAACACCCTTTTCACCGTGGTTCTGCTTAACCCCATCTGAAGGGCCAACAGTTTCTGCTTACGTTTGGGATTTCTTTTAATTCGTGCCTTCACAGCTTTTATCACTGCTGGAGTCCTAACAGACCGAGGGCGACCACTTCTTGACCTGTCATCTACACTAGAGTCTTCATTGTATCGTTTGATGGTACGATAAATGAATCTTTTGGTTATATTCAAATTTTTCAGTATGTTAAAAATTTGAATTGGCGCGTAACCGCAACGATGCAACGCAATAACTGCAACACGGTCTTCTTTAAGCGTCCACTCCATATTTAAAAAATGAGTAAAATTCTAAAAGTATACATTTTTATTTTCATGAACAATTCGAGATTCGAATTCAATAAACTTTTTTGTGGCCAGCATTCTAAAAGAAAAGTTTTTACTGTGTGACAATACTTATGACCTGACTAGGTATATATAAGGGTACTTCATTTAAAATAGGTATTTAATAAAATTCTCTATCATCAAAATATTAAAAAAAAATCATCACATTGAAATTAGGTCTTTTACATACATTTATTTCAGTTAGCTTCCAATTTGATATCGATAAAATACAGTTAAATGCAGAAAGCCGTTGTTGTTCGTCTTCTTAATTTGTTGCTATTCTATAAGTTCAATGCTCTCATTCTTAACAGCTGCTATACTTAATAACCTATGTTTCTTATCCTTTTTTCCTAGACAAGACAAACTCTTGTAAAAACCCCCATTGTTTATCTATATATAAGCGAAATACTACTCATCACAAGATTTCTAAAAGTATCCACCCGATTGACTTGAAATTTAAAATAGTTATATCACAATATAAACGCTCACTAAGACCGGATTCTATGAAAGAACCAGTATAACGTTTTCCTGGTCAACTAGTAGATATAATTATCTTATTATGAAGTAAAATTCACAAACATAAAAATCAATACACAATGTTAACTTAAAAAAATCCCGTAAGCAATTGACGATTTAATTTACTGTATATTTGACCTGCTAAGCCATCCATCACTGATGGTATCAGGAGAAACAATATTATTATAAAAATATCAAGTGTCTCAAACGAAAACTGATGATAATGAAATGGTGCACCTATTTTATTCGAAAAAACTGGAATAAAATAAGAATAAAACAGAATTTTATCTTTCCATGTTCATGAATTCACAAAGAGATATAACTTGGAGTAATTGTTCCTTTGAAACATTGGAATTCTGGCGTTGGGCTCTAAAACTGCTTTTGTGATTTGTCTCTGTGTAATTCAGATCAATCTTAATCTCTGAAACGGCTGGACTGATTTTGACGGGACTTTCACTGGCAGATAGCTGATGTAACAAGGAGTAACTTAGGCTACTTTTATTTTAGAAAAAAAAAGGTTTTAGTTAAAAGTAATGTTTCGGATTATAAAATCCAATTTAAGTTGACCTCGGATTTATATCATCAATCATATAAAATAGGGTTCAGCTTAGGCTGGACTTTGCAGGTTCGAACGCAATTTGTATATTTCATTAATTTATATTTTAGGGTTTATAGACTTTGTAATCCAAAATAAACCATAAGATATATCCAAAAAAAATGCGCCCCAAAGTCACTATTCCACGCGGACGGAGTCGCGGGCACAGCTAGTATATATATATATATATATATATATATATATATATATATATATATATATATATATATATATATATATATGAGGGATAATAGATAATTATATCTATTCTATTATGATATAATACTAATTAAACTAACTATAAAATTCAACTATAAAATCACACTTCGTAAGCATAAAGTAAATTTTTCTACATACTTAAAATATTACGAGAATTATCTTATATTCTTTCTGCAATAAATCAATGTACATTATTTATATTATATTCTTAGAGATGGGATATAGGAGATGGGATGCCTGCTTCATCTTAAGGATTTAAGCAATCTTACTTATTAGCACCTTTTTTGGATGAAAATGATCTGTCAGCACCCTACTAAGTATTACACGGGACTTGCAAAAATGTTCCCCTTTAAAAGAGTCAGAATAACCTTGTAAAGGCCTAATATATCATATGTTTATACGTACAACATCGAGCTCTCCAGTCATATTTGGGAAACTTATAAGATTTATTGAAAAATACGTATCTCCAGTGTTCCAATTAAGCTACTAATAAAATCTTAGAACATTGTTATAAATATAATCCAAGTTGCTTCAAGCGTTAACAATTCTAAATAATAGTTTCTAGACTTGCCTTATTATATCTCATTGTTAATGGGTAATCACTGAAGGGGAAATAGCCTATGATAATCCTCGTGAATCTCTATTCAGAGAGAATTTTCCGTGAAAATCTATTTAATAGGCTGCCCTAATTTGCTTATTTATTACTTTTTCATGCCGTTTTTCACGAGTAAAAGCCAAATGAAATTTTTAGATAAGACTTTATATCAAATATTTAGTGATTTAATATAATATAATGTTATTATATAAAGAAATTAGTCTATATCAGGGGATTTATCAAAAGAAAACAATCATGTTCTTTTAATTACATTCAATATTCTTGTTTAATAATAAATTATTACTGAGACTAGAGTTCATCTCCACTCAATAGCAGGTGGTCAGCGTTGTCTATGGAAATTTGCAACACCAGAGGCATTGCTAACACGCTGCTGGTCTTTAGAATAAAAAACTTTATGACACATTTTCTGAAAAACCCCATATCATAGTACCTCAGCTTCATTCGAAATTCGGAGAGTATGTAACATAAACGTTCTTGAGAACCTTTTCGTACAGGAAAGAAGAGAGAATAGATAATACAATGTTATTGTTAAAATAATTATAGGTACTTAAATTTAAATAAGTATACTAAGTACATAAAAAGAAGAAAGAGAAAAGAAAAATTCTGACTCACCTGCGTCAGAAGGAAAAGACACTAAACGAAAAGAAATACAGTAGATAGATAACCTTGTATTGATCAACTATAACATTACAAAAAAAAATAACTATGTAACAATATTAACTAAAAAACGTTGGTAAATCAATTGGCGACCTTATCACAACAATATAAAATTTTAACAATATAATTTTATAATAAAATAATTCTATATAAATAGTATAGAAAAGTTGTACTAAGCGTTTACGAGAATTAGTTTTAATCTTGTACATGCATACTTTTTCGTCACATGAAGAAGAAAAGTACTTAATTAAAACCTACTTTAATATTTAAAACATTGAAACTCATAAATACGATGTATATATTAAGGTCTGTGATATAATTGCAAGTCTAATATACAAGTACTTTAAAAATTCACACCAATTAATGAATTCGGTGAAGATGTATGAGATAATTACACTTAGGATGAATGAACAACATTAATTGCGAAGTTCCCGGAACCGATTCACTTCCACCGCGTCTTATATGAGTCCTGAATTAATTAGTTCTTGAATTCATTACCCGGTAGATGTACAAAACTAGAGATTAAGCGAAGTTTAACTGTCTGTTTAGTTTAGTACCTATTTATACGTCATGTCTTCTTAGTCGTTTCACTCTTTACAGAGCGGTCGTGATCAACTGGTAGTACTATTAGAGGCAGATATTGTTCGCTGTATGGTTTTACGCCATTTCTCGAAATTCACAGACATTCCGGTGCACTCATGCAAAGGCCCGCCCACAGCCGATTTGATCTGGTCGGTCCATCGCATGGGTGATCTTCCACGTGATCTGGTCCCCCCCACTTTGCCCTGGACAACGAGACGCTCTATGGAGTCATTGTTTCGCCTTGAAACGTGGCCGAAAAATTTGAGAATACGTGACTGGACCAAAGCGAACAGATGCTGCTTGATGCGGAGTTCTTCACGGATGGAGGCATTGGTCCGAAATTCTGTCCATGATATTCCCAGCATTCGTCTCCAACACCACATTTCTAAAGCATCTATCTTTTTTTCTCAATGTCTCGAAGCGTCCACGTCTCTGCAGCGTATAAAAATATGGTGAATATAAGGGTTTGCACGAGCCGGATTTTCGTGGCCCTTGTGATGTGTCGGTTCCTCCATACTTTCTTCAGCTTGATACGTCATGTCAGTTCGTTGTAATTAGTCTTGACCATCGATAGTATCCGACCACTAATGAATACAACCAAAACGACTACTTGATAACGATTATAACGACCTCTAGGACCGCTAAACCCACTACTAAAACGAGCAAAGACACATTGCGTTTAATTTCCCTATGGGTTTACAATGCATCACTGGGAAATGTTAGCGTGAGCTACTATAATATTGCCATAAGCTACTACTAGATGGCTCTTGTGGTATAATTGCTTATCAACATTGCGTACAATTTCAGTTTAGGCGCAAACATCGTGTATTTGAGCTATATTCTAGCTGTAAAGTTGACTGTGTTATTGAAAGTCGAAAATCTGTATATTATTTAACGTTATTTCATAATAATATATTTATTTTCCCTTAGTTTTGATGATACAATGAATATATACATTTTAAACATACGTAATAAATGGTAGAAAGTTGTATATTTTTGTGCAAAATTACTTTAATATTTTAAAGGACTAAGCATAGTAAATGAACTTTAAACCCACGTATTTTCAGGCGCCGCCACACGAAAGATTATTCTAAACATTTTATGACTTTCCTCGGAAAGCTGGAATTGAACGGTCTACGGATTATATCATAGAATTTCTAATGAAGAACTGTGGTAATAATATGCTTAATATGTGGTAATAATTTAAGAGGAATTATTTAGAAATTTATCAGTTTAATTAACATTTCATTGGACAATTATATTAGTTTAGTTTCAATTATTATAAACAGTATAAACTAGTCTTTGATTAAGTGTACCTATAAGTAATAGGATATCTATAAATAATATTTTAGTCAAAACTAAAAAGAACTTAAGAGCCATGTGAACTCAAAGAGATCTCATAAAGCTTTGTGATTTAATGTGCCTGTAATACATTACTACGTAGTGACGAAAATATCCTTATGAAACTTGTAACCTGAAATTACTTTTGTCTTCTTCCAATCAAACTTGTATAAATATCACCACTTTAGACATTTTGCGTTTGTTTGGCCATAGATCTAAAGAGGGATAGTTATTATAAATCTTATTTTTAAGCATGACTAATTTATTGATGCCACACTTCAACCGTCCAGAGGTTTAGTATGCAAAATTTAACATAATTTCCCCCTTATAGATGACGAAGGAAAAATCGCACACTAGAATTATTTTGTTTAACTCGCTATTCCGCATTTGACAAGTACGCTGGATCTACTATCCGATAAAGATGGGAAGCTAGTAGTCATTATGATCTTTATATATTCTTTATCTATTTTATTTAATGGTGTTGTTTAAGTATTGTAAATAATTTGAAAAACTTACAAATTCTGTTTTTTATTGCGAAAAAGACTGTTATGAGAATATAAATTTTAAATAAATGATTATGTGTATTTGAATAAAAATAGTATAAAACACAAAAATCAAGATATATTCGTCCCTGATGTTCTTTAACGTCAGCAACACTAGCAGTGGGTCGTTGTGGACCATTATTGATGCATATGCGTTGAAATACATACTGTATGCAAAACCATTATAGTGATGGTCCTATTATGGATTCAGTCTCGCATCAATAAAGATACTCATCATCAAACATGAGTACCAAACGCTAACGGCCAACCTTCAGGATTGAAGAGGCACTTGAAAAAGAAGAAGAATAGGGACTTGAATACCATCCAAAACTTTCAGCAAAAATAAACAAATCTGTGAAATATTTCATAATGGGAACACAGAATAAATAACGCTTTAAAGAGCCCAGATTTGACATTTCAGCAAAAAGTTAGCTTAAATAAGGATCACAGCATAAAATTCTCCCTAGTTGAGAGTTCATTTATTTTTAGCATACGGCCGGCAATTCAAAGGATTGTAATATCACATGGAAATACTGTTCACATGGAATTTCTGTTTTCAGCGATGGAGACAACTTTTACTGTTCAAATAATATAAACATATTTCAAATGAATTTTGTTATAAGGATTTTAGACTTCAAATTACCCTAAAATATGAAACAATTTATGATTAAATTTAAAATGTAATTTAATTTTTTCATCATTCATTCATTCATTCATATTTGATGCGATAGTTTGGAATGAATGACACCATCAAACATACTTAGAAATGTTTATTTAATGAGTTATATATATTTTATTGGATTTATTACACATGAAAATGGGGTTACATAGCATTTATTTCTAAAATTATCATTGTTCCGTTACGATACCAAAAGTCCATTTACTAACAAAATTTCATAATTTTCTAATACATTTCTGACCTTGCAATACAATGACTATTTACTTTTTTAATCCTTTTAATGCGAAGTATAGAATTAAACAATAATTCTCTGCTACCATTAACGTAAATATATATTCAAAAATACAAAAGAGTGGATGTTTTTTGAAACCTACCATTTCATATCGTTTTTTAAACAAAGCTATCCATTACTCTGCTCGTATGTGGCGTACCGTTCTGTCGTTTCACAGTGATTTCCTGCCGTACTGGAACCATTTTAACCTTTATTTCATTTGTTATTTTATATTAATGTATTTTACTTACTTGGATTTTTTGTTACAATAATAACTTTAGTTAATGCTACATTTTGCTGTGGCTTTGGTAGAATAAAAAAAAATAATAGCCCATAATATTCCACCGCTGGGTTCGGGTATCTACCTAGAGGGATGGACAGTATACCTGCCATGCTTGTCCATGACAGATTGGTGGGTTACACACACCGTTGATTTCGGTATCCAGGTTTCCTAACAATGTTTTCCTTCGCCGTCCATTTATGGCAATTCTTCTATTATATAATATGCATAGGCGAAAAAACTACCTAGGTACATGGGTACATGCCATCGTAAAATTTGGTGGAATAATTTTATACAATTGACAACCTTCGTTGGGTAACGGTTAACGTACGTCGGAACGCCTGCGCAGGCCACGGGTTCAATTCGTGTCTGAGTGTCTATGAATGTGTCTTTGTTTAAAAAATGCATGTAAATAGTATATTAGTTACCTAATTACTCATAACACTTATTTTTATCCATGCAGCAGCGGAGAAAGAATAAAAGGTGACGAAAAACCCACTCTAACTACGCGGTACCACCATTTTTGATCTTAAGTATTCCGCCATAATAACTTTGTGTTGTGTTCCGGCATTAGTGACCAAGTTCCTGTACTCTTAAAGAACAGCAGCGTGTTAGCGATGCCATTGGCATTGCAAACACCTAAGGCGACGGTAACTACTCAATTGTAAGTGGCCCGTCAGCTGTTTTTCTACAGAAAAAAAAAACACTAGGTTATTTTGGGACTAGATGTCGGTGTGTAATTATCCTAGTATATTTATTTATTTAGGCATACATGTATGACGGTATGGTAGGCTATGTGACATCAGACTTGGAAACCTATTAAGAGGTCTACAACGGCATGCAACATAATCTCAGTTTTTCCCGCTGAGAGTGTTTTTTATAACATAAATCGGGTTACATTTGTTATTTCTCTATAAGTGAATATTTATATTTTTATGAGAAATCAATGTTTATAACTCGTGTAATTGACCAAAATCCACCTTGGCATGGTGGGTATTCTGCAAGTACCTTTATGGAGGGTCTCTGAGCTAAGGAAACATATAATTATTCTGTTTTCCTTGGACATCGCATCCACAATCACAATATAACCAGACTACTTCAAAATTCTCTTAGCCAGCCGTATCGTTGATTGTATGTCAAGTAACCCTATATATAACAATATCCAGCAGCTTAGCTTGAGCTGCAAAATGCACGTTTCAAATGAAAACAATATCAAACGCATGTAAGAAGAACGAAGAAATGTAAGTAAACGTAAAAATGTAAATCCTGTCTAAAAATAGAAAACTCAATCACAATGTAGAAAATTAAAGAACCCCTGTTGTTTATAAACGTACAATGTTCCAATTCGTGATACTGAAAATGTACGAACAAAAGAAATTGCTTCATAAAACTTTCATACGATTTCTCGTAGGTGTTTATAAGAGTATTGCTTGATCGTGCGGAATCGTATTGTTTTGAGAGCTTTGCGAATGTAAAATCATATGAATGAGATTACTTACGTACCTTTTAAGATGTTTTCATCTCCTCATTTATATCTGAAACAATAAGTGAGAATTCTTAATATGACTCAATACAAAATTACGAACAGAATGCAAAGAGAGGTGTTTGGTAATAGTCAAAGTAAATAATAATTTACTCAGTGAAATTAAGTCAGTAAAAATATCTATACATACATCTTCAAAATCCAAAAGGTTACTTCCGATCCACTAATGTGAGATACTCGTACTAGGCAAAAGTATGGTAATTTTCGTCATATCAGTGCCCGTCTGCAATTCTTCAGTTTTTTATGTCAAATTATCGATATAAAAAGGATTTGTTTAGATCGTTACAGAAAAGAACATCTTCTGACAAAGTGTGAAGAGAAAATATTGCGTCAAGGTCCTCGTATATTGTTTACCAGTGTAGACCAGCTAAATTTAACCCACACTGTAAAAGTTCTGTGTTCTGACACTATATTTAAAAATTCATTGTTAAGATACAATCAATCAGTTTGTTTTTTGTTTTAACTTATTTATTAATCTTAATTTCCTTTTTTATAAAATTGATTTACTAACCGCATTAATCCATTGTTTAATTATTCTGTCCACTAAATAAAAATTTAAAAACTGGATTAAAATTAAGTAAATATTTTTCATAATCCATTGCTGTAAAATTTTGTATTTGATTTGATTTGTTAGATAAGTTGAACTGGTTTTCGCACATACAAGCCTGTACAACTGCATGCATACAGTTTCATTCTAAATCCTTACTTTCGTTTTATTTGCAGATCATATCCGTGCAGGGGCGGAGAAAGAATACTAACCTCTGCGACCGGGGTCGGCCTGTCGTAAAAGGCGATAAAACCACCCACCCTAGCCATTATACGTGGTAGGGCCTCATGCCGTATGGATGGTGACCACCTTTGGTCCTAAGTATGCCGGCATAATAACATTGTGTTGTGTTCCGGCATTAGTGACCCAAGTTCCTGTACCCTTACGAGACAGCAGCGTGTTCGCGATGTCACTGGCGTTGCAACACCCATAGGCGATGGTAACTGCTAAATTCTAAGTGGGCCGTCAGCCTGTCTGCTGTCCTACAGCAATAAAAAAAACACTAGTAGAAATCCTGTTTTTTATATACGATGGACAAACATGCGCAGAAAGTAGATGGGTAAGATACACAGGTAGACGAAAAACCCAATGAAAATAATGTGTGATGAATTATATGAGGGTTTGTGAAATGACAGATAAAGCATGCCAGGATAGATTCAAATGAGTGAAAAAGATATACAGTATCGACTCTAAATTATTAAAAAATAGTCAAGCTATTGATAACCCAAGTTTATTACAGGGGGACGCTGACTGTGTAAAGCGAAACCTGGTCTCTGAAAGCTATTGCGATTGAGACAGAAAACAAAACCTAAACACAAGCTTAGTTCAAAAGTATTCTAATATATAACAAGTATTCTCATATATTCAAAAGTATTCTAATATAATATAACAAAAGTATTCGAATATTCCGTTGAATCAAAATGTCGAATATACAATTATGTACACCAAACCCTCTGGTCCGTAAAAGGGTTATTGTTACTGCACTTGTGTTTCAGGGTGGAGTGGTGCTGTCAATAGGAGATCGGGTCTGTCCCGATAATACCGTATTTTGATTCGGCTTGTCACCAAAATAAGTCTTATCGCCTATTACTGGCATTTTCGTTGGTAGAAGTGTAAAATATTTTTTTTATTTAACTGCCTATTTGGTGAGATCGTAAATACTGAATAATACATAGACTAGTAGAAACTACTTCTCATAACTATACTATAATGGTAATTTCTATAAATAATTGTCTTCTTTCTATTTTTCTTTTACACTTCTCCATATAAGACTTTTGTCCCGGTAGCGTCCGAAGTTTTTACAATGGATTTCGGAGTATTCTTATGTTTAACAGTTTATTAATATGGTTGAACGGTTTAGTATTTAGTATGGTTACTTATTAGTTTAGTATGGTTCATTGAGCAACGTCTGTATGGGAAAGGATATAATATTATTGAATATTATATTGACGACCATACAGACTGAGAACATTTATATTGACATTATGTTAACTCACATTTTTTTCTTTAATTTAGATATTATTTCCTAATAAAAGTGATACAGAAGAAAAATATTAGTAAAAACATCGATGGAGTTTGTTTCACTCTTTCTTCTCTGGCCAGCGTTGTGTTGGAAACGGTAGTCACTTCTTAACATTCAATAAGTATTCTATAAGGTTTTATATTGAGATTTATTACTTTTTGGTTTGATTTGTCTGTCTCACTGACCTAAGGTGAAAAAAGTAGCCTTCATTTGCAGCCTGTAAGTTAGAGGAATTATCTATTTATCGTCTTTTAAGTATTTCTTAGCGATTGATGATATATATAGCCGATAAAATATTTCCTATTCATACAAAATATTTTTTAAAGCAAAATATTTTTGTGGAAATTAAAGGCACACACATAGACCTAATCTTTTTAATTTTATTCAGTGTAAGCTGTGCCTAATTACGTCCACTTAATTAGCGTTTGTAGGACAACGTACTTTTTAATTTTAATTAAGGTTCTTTTCAGTGGAAGCTTGTTGGAAACATGATGCTCGTTCGGAATTAAAGTTAACTGGAAAAGGCTGTCATTAAATTAATTATACATGTAAATACTATTTATCTACTAGATTGGAAGTAATTTCAATATATTAATTTTAAAATTGTGTATGAATTTTATTACTTTAGTATTACTTATCTATATTAATACTAGATTGTGAAGAGAAGAACTAAAAGTCGGAAAGCGGACTCCGGGCATTGAAACGAATTTTGGGTTAAAACGAGATTTATCGCTAAGATGATGATTTATGCATACTAACATATAAATACAGAAATAAAACAAAAGCTCGCTTAAGGAGTTGTAAATGGGAAGAATACTTTTTCTACTTAGTAGGGCAGTATAAGAACCATCTGTGAATTAGCAAAAATAATAGCTAAATTCTAAGTGGGCCGTCAGTCTGTTGCTGTCCTACAGAAATAAAAAAAAACCCTACCTATATATAACATTGATTCATTTGCATCAAATCAATAAGATAAAAAAACATATGAAATGGGTGCCTCCTGATTTGACTGTATTGCAGAAAGAAATGCGTTTTGAAACGTGTTGCTTTGTTGAATCGGTACAGAAATGAAAGAATCAAATTGATCAAATTGTGACATGTGACGAAAAGTGGATTCCTGACAACAATCTGACCCCAGGTGAAATACCGCAAGCGTCCTAAAGCAAAGCTTACTAATAAAAAGGTAATGTGGTAAATGTTTGGTGGTCTTTTCATGGTATTATTCATTATAGCTTTCTCAGGTCTGGTTAAGCAAGAACAGCAGATGTAAATGTGCCGAACTTCGAACAGTGATGGCAACAGTTCCGTCTCGTGAATTGATCTTCACCATTATTGCACCATGATAACATAAGATCTCATACTGCAGAAGATACCGTTGTAACTGTACAGGGGCTGCAGTTAGAAACCATACGTCATCCACCGTACTCGCCAGACCTTGCTTCAACGGACTACTATTTTTACGTGATTTGGACATTTTTCTACGTAATAATAAATTTCTTCTCAGGAGGCAGTACATAATACTTCCACACAGTTTGTTGAATCTAGATCCCCAGAGTTCCATCGTAAAGGTATAAATCAACTTTCTATAGATAGCAGCAATATATAGATAACGAGGGTAAATATTATGGTTAAATATAACATACCACTTAGAAAAAAACAAATTTTATCTTTTCAATACAAATCGGAAATTTCATAAGTTAACCCTTATTGTTATATAATAAACTAGCTGTGCCCGCGACTCCGTCCGCGTGGAATAGTGACTTTAGGCAGCATTTTTTGGATATATGAGGTCAACTTAAATTGGAAATTCAACCTGCTAAGTCCAGCCTAAGCTAAACCCTATTCCATATGATTGATGATATAAATCTGAGGTCAACTTAAATTCGATTATAAAATTTCCGAAACTTATCATTTTTACCAAAAACTATTTTTTTTCTAAAATAAAAATAGCCTAAGTTACTCCTTGTTACATCAGCTATCTGCCAGTGAAAGTCCCGTCAAAATCGGTGCAGCCATTTCAGAGATTAGCCGGAACAAATAGACAGACAGACAAAAATTGTAAAAAATGTTGTTTTGGTATATATACGTCCGAATGCACTTAGTAAAAAGCGGTTATTTTAATATTATAAACAGACCCTCCAATTTGATTTATTTGTATAGATGTATAGATAATAAAATGTATAGGGCATGTATGAAGGGAATAATGAAAGTGGACGAAGCGAAACAAGTATGTAAGGATCGTAGCAAGTGGAAAGAAGTGGTCTCTGCCTACCCCTACGGGAAAGAGGCGTGATTATATGTATGTATGTATGTGTAGATAAAAAATGTAAGTTCTCACAATGTTTTACTCCGTGTGTACCAGGTTCTTCGGTATGTCGTTGAGTTATTAGTAGCAATCTTTGAGATTGACATAACTTTTCCTATTTTACATAATACGTAAAGCTTGCCTCTAGAACTTCAGCGTGATAATGCAATCTCCTCATTAAAAAATCTCTTATGAATCTATTGATTGAACGATGATAAAACAACTTCCGTGACGCAATGGCATTCACGTATCGAAACGCTTGTAAAAGTTCGATTCCCGTTCCGAGTTTAAATGCTTATATCAAACATGTTTTAATAGTATTTATTTACAAAAGAAAAATATATAAGTAGTATATCAGTTTCCTAGTGTGTTAAAATGGTTGGAAGTCAACATTGTTTCCATGCGACTAAGTTATTCACCTTTACACGTAAGTCGAGCATCCGCCGGACCCCATTTTCCATTCCACTGATCACTTTCAACACAAGCGCTGTAGACTCATCGTTTGATTCTGCCGCAATGAAAGCTTATCTTCCCTGGCATTGTTTATTCAAAACTGATATGTATAATTATACTGTAACAACTCATGCCGTCATCTAATCTCTAAACAGCAAACGCTTGTATTACTTAAGTACTAGACAACTGTAATGTAGGCAAATGTCATGTGTCATAGAAGTATGACACATGACATTTGCCTACTTAAAAATAATATAAGTTACAAAGATTTACTGTTAAAGGGATAAGGTTAAATTTAAAATTATTATAATAGCAAGAGTTGTGAAAGAGTGGCGAATAATTAACTTTAATTGTCGTTTCTCTTATTTACAGAGAAACTAATTTGGTTAATTTATTCGGACTATCCAGACTTCCAACATCTAAACATATTATATATATATATATATATACCTAGTCAGGTCATAAGTATTGTCACACAGTAAAAACTTTTCTTTTAGAATGCTGGCCACAAAAAAGTTTATTGAATTCGAATTTCGAATTGTTCATGAAAATAAAAATGTATAACTTTTAGAATTTTACTCATTTTTAAATATGGAGTGGACGCTTAAAGAAGACCGTGTTGCAGTTATTGCGTTGCATCGTTGCGGTTACGCGCCAATTCAAATTTTTAACATAGTGAAAAATTTGAATATTACCAAAAGATTCGTTTATCGTACTATCAAACGATACAATGAAGACTCTAGTGTAGATGACAGGTCAAGAAGTGGTCGCCCTCGGTCTGTTAGGACTCCAGCAGTGATAAAAGCTGTGAAGGCACGAATTCAAAGAAATCCCAAAGGTAAGCAGAAACTGTTGGCCCTTCAGATGGGGTTAAGCAGAACCACGGTGAAAAGGGTGTTAAATGAAGACTTAGGGCTTCGGGCATATCGAAGAAAAACAGGACATCGTTTGAATGCTCGTCTAATGGACCTGAGACTGAAGAGATGCCGCGCTTTGTTGAAGCGGTACGCGGGAAAAAAATATCGGGAAATTCTTTTTTTCGGATGAAAAAATGTTTACCGTAGAAGAGAGCTACAACAAACAAAATGATAAGGTGTACGCACACAGTAGTGAAGAAGCGAGCAACCGTATTCCGCGTGTCCAACGAGGTCATTTTCCATCCTCGCTCATGGTATGGTTGGGAGTTTCTTATTGGGGCTTAACAGAGGTACATTTTTGTGAGAAAGGTGTAAAAACGAATGCTGTTGTGTATCAAAATACAGTCCTGACGAACCTTGTGGAACCTGTTTCTCATACCATGTTCAATAACAGGCACTAGGTATTCCAACAAGATTCGGCGCCAGCTCATAGAGCGAAGAGCACACAAGACTGGCTGGCGGCGCGTGAAATCGACTTCATCCGGCACGAAGACTGGCCCTCCTCCAGTCCAGATTTGAATCCGTTAGATTACAAGATATGGCAACACTTGGAGGAAAAGGCCTGCTCAAAGCCTCATCCCAATTTGGAGTCACTCAAGACATCCTTGATTAAGGCAGCCGCCGATATTGACATGGACCTCGTTCGTGCTGCGATAGACAACTGGCCGCGCAGATTGAAGGCTTGTATTCAAAATCACGGAGGTCATTTTGAATATACTTTAATGTCATAAGAATCTATGTTTTGTTAAGTTCATTTTGGTATATGAATGGTTACATAATTAATAAACTTGTTACAATTATTTTACATTAAACATGTGACAGAATTTATGACCTGACTAGGTATATAACTTTTCGTGAAAATGTAAGACATATTTTGTATACATGATTTTATTGATTCCACGCTCATAAAATTTTTTGGTCTTCGCTGGCAACAATCTGGCCCAGGTGATTTTTGACTTAAAAATTTTTGTAGAGACGGAACAAATAATAATCCAAAAGTGCCAGATCTGGAGAATATGGTGGGTTGCGCAGTACATCCCATTCAAGCTGTAAAAGCTTTTGGCGAGTAACTAAACTTGTATGAGGTCTCGCATTATCTTGAAGGAACACTCCTCTTATGTTGATCAATTCTGGCTTTTCTGTTTGAGTGAATCATTCCAGTTTTTCCAGCCATGACAGAATGAAGTCCATGAAGAGGACTTCAGAATTGATCGTTGTGTTGCCCGATAAAAATTAAAAAAAAACGATTCCTTTGAAATCCCACCAAACAGGTAGCGTTACCTTTTTTTGATGAATATTGGCTTTCGAAGTTCTTTGAGCCGGTTCGTCTTTTTTACTTCATGATCGTTTGACGTTGATGAGCGTTTGACGTTGTTATAGATAACCCATTTCTCGTCAGTAATGATGCGGTTTAAAAATGGATCATTTACATGATATTAGAGAAGCAAATCACAGACGTCAACGCAATGTCACAGATTTCCCTTCACGAGAAAATATAACCCATTTGTCGAGCTATGATGTTAAATTTAGGCCTTTCAAGTTCCCAGAAACCGTTGAATTCGATAAGCTCAAACTCTCAGCGATCTCACAATTCGCCGGTTTGCATCAACTAATGCCTTTGTCGTGTCTATATCAGCTTCATCTGGCCTTCAAAAACGCGGAGCATCTACATCAAAATTGCCAGATCGAAATTTTGAAAACATAGTTACGAGTAGAATCCACCATCGATATAAATGAGGGTAGTATGATATTACTATGATATATTCATTATACCTTTTGGGGAAGATTGAGCATTGGGTCGTTAATGGGTTCTATTTATCATATGACCTCCCGGTTCGAGTGATTAAAGCATTGTTTTGTCCGACCAAACTCGAGGTTCTGTGTTTGATTAGGTCTATTGTATCCACACCACTAGCATAATTAGCATAGTTTAGGAGTAAATGATGTTGTGCAAATCTGCTAATAATTATTTTTAAATTCTAAGTTAGTTACCTTAAAACTTATTGATTTTTGAGCTAGCTAAACCGTGTAATATTATTTTTTGTTTAAACATTACTTACAATTTCAAATAATTTTATACATTTAAATTGCTTGAATTTTCTTAATTTCATATATATTTAATCTAAGTTTTAGAGCTTGTTAAAGTTTTCACAAGTATTTATATATCATACGTCATTTGTCAAAGTTACTTTATTATAAAATAACTTATAATTGTATAAAATACTAATGAAGTTTCAGATTATAATAAGTTATAATATTAGCTAAATAAAACTTAAATTCTGAGAATAAAAGTTGAATAATTAAGAACTAATAATTGTTTTTTATTGCTGTAGGACAAACAGGCTGACGGCCTATTTAGAATTTAGCAGTTACCATCACCTATGGGTGTTTGTAACGTCAGTGGTATCGCGGACACGCTGGTGTTCCATAAGGGTACAGGAATTTGGGTCACTAATCCCGGAACACAACACAAGGTTATTATGGCGACATACTTAAGACCAAAGGTGATCGCCATTCAGACGGGTTACCACGTAACTAAGGTGGGTTGTTTTGTCGTCTTTTACGAGAGGCCGATCGCGGCCGCAGAGGTCAGTATTCTTTCTCCGCCTCTGCACGGATACGAATTAATTAGAACTATTACGTATTATTTATATAACTTGAATATGTCAAATAGTTTAATTTTTTTATTAGCTAGTGATTTATTATGGTTGCTCCTTCCGCCTGCAGGTCCTCTCGGGACATAGTGGCTTTGGAAAGTACCTGTGTTGTATAGGGCCACCATGTCAGGGTGCTACTATTGAGCCACGGGTAGGATGGGCCAGTTTATCCATCAGCCCAGGCTGTATGTAGGTAGTAGGAGAACAGCGGAGTGTATTAGTGGGTAGTGGGATGTCGATCATATTACCCGAGTCTCATACACCCCCCTCCCGAGTTGAAGAAACTCGTCAACCATAATTTCATCTTATATATCATACATCAAAATTTTTTTCATGTCGACTGCTATCTTGTGCTTTCAGACATAACAGATGTAACGCGACACTCAAGTATTCTAAATCCTATTGCTGCTGCCCCGCAATCGTATCAGTATAAAAGCAGTTCTATATGGGTTGATGTTGGACAAACTGGTTTAATACCTTTCGGTGATACCTCATAAATTCTATATTTAAAAATAATTCCTGGAGAAATTTTAGATACAACTTTTTCTTCGAGTCAACATTTTAAGAGTCCCTCTCACTACTTAGGCATGTGGAAATTTACACACTTACGCAATAAAAATATGCATATTGCAAATTGCATGTATTGAAAGGTATTCAGTAATATTAATAAAATTATTTATTTTTTAATGCTCTACCATTTAATAATCTTTTGCAACAAGTTCAGGGTCACCGAAATTTGATTTCCCTTAAAATCTGTTTAGCGAGTAGTCGGTAATAGCGATTGGCGTTGAATCAACCGTTGATCTCCTGTCAATGTATCAACGTTAACTGCATATGAATCAACTAGTTGAATTCGTTAACGAATTTAATGAATTTAACTCGATACTTACGTTAAAAATAACATTATACTCGTCGATTTCGAGCGACGTCCGAATCTGAACTCTAAGTAGCACAGGCAAGAGTCAGTATTAACATATATCAAATACAATTTTTCAAGAAAAGGATGACTAAAGTAGAGAGACTCATTGAACGTCGTAAAGTTACAAATATTCAGTGAAACTATGCGCAGCGTTAAAAATAATATCAACTTGTAATGTAAACCGTTCAGGTTTACTCTGCGAGTGACATTAGTAGCACGATAACTCGTTAACAAATTTAACTAGTTGACGAACGTAAATCAACGTTAACATTACGTTAACAAAAAAACCGCCAACGATCTATCGCTAGTCGGTAAGTGAATTAACTTTAGTAAAATTCTATTTTAGTACTTGCCAACCTATTCCGATAATATCCGTTTGTGTCAGCTCCCCATTTATACAGATAATAAATTTAATTTCTGTATTCGTCATTTTAGGTGATTTCTATTAGAAATATATAATAGATGGAAATATAATGGTACAACATAAGGTATTTTAACAAATATTTTGTATTTCAAAATATGTTTTTGATTAATAACAAATAGAGATCACCTACAATAATTTTGATGTATTTCTAAGTGTCTTTTGATTTTTGTTAAAATTAAATAAATTTTCTAATAGTTATTTTCACCAATCTTCACTTTTAATGAAGATATCGATGACTTGTCTGTGATAGCTAGGTTGCTCCCTGAGTTTATATACTACTTAGCTACCACGAACTGTAACAAATAAGAAATAAATAATAATAAAATAGAAAAATATAATGAGCCAAGTAAACTAAAAACTCTGAGGTATAAAGTTAAGCTATTCTAAGTTAACTTTTAACACAACTATTGTTCTCTTTTAACACAATTCAATAGTTAGTCAATATGGATTGAGTCAATTTTTGGTGTAGTAAGTGTAGCGTTTCACTGTTGTAACGCCTACTACGCTTATGTTAATAATGCTACGCATTATTTCATAGTCTTTTTGTCTTTTTCGTCTTTTGTCGCCGTAGCTTGTATCCAGTACATTAAAATAGAGCTCTGATTATTAATTACTAGCAGCCCGTCCCAGCTTCGCATGGGTATTTAACAAAAAATTAAAAATTAAACCCTTCTATTTTTTTTCGGTCTCGGGGAAAAACCTCTCTTGACGGGTTATCCCGGCCCGGGGGGACCGAGCGATATAAGGGACTCCGGAAAAGATGTTCGACCCACTAAAAAACCCCGCTGTTCTCCATCGTCTACGCCCGGACCCACGGATATATGGCCTGCCGATCTCGTGGCCCGGGCCGGCGCCGGCCCACGCTTTGTCTTAAAGCGGGCCCCTTCTAAAGTGCTGGCGCCAGGGGGTCAGGGTTTCGTCCCCCCGGCGCTCTCTTGTAACAACTCTAGGAGTTGAGGGGGACTGTGGAACAGTACGCGGCCTTCTCCCTCGCGGCAATAGTGCGGGCGGCGGATCCTCCCCCGAGGGGCCGCCCGCGGCCGTTTTCTACGTCGGCCGGAGACCGTTGCCCGCCCTCCGGCGCCGACGACGCGGCCTACGTTGGCGGGAGGGGAGTGCGGTGGCGGACTCCCGCTCCCGTTCCGCCGCCTCCCTTGCAGACACTATTGCCTCGCAAAAGGAGGCGACGGCCGTCCATCCAGGATCGCCCCCGACCATGGACAGAACCAGGGCCGAGAGTGACAGGTCCGCGGCCAATTCCGGACGGGACTCGCATCCCCGTCGCGTGCTAGTCAGGCGTGGGTACGACTACCAGACGACACTCCAGAAAAAGCAGAGTCGCCTGACGTCGTAGCCGGCCCAGCAAGACCAACCGACAGCGAGGATGCAATTCCCGCCCCGGGGACACAGAGTGGACACAGAGTGGACACAAAGCAGGCGCAGTCGAAATAGGCATGGTTTCGACTACCAAATCAGGTCCCAGGGTAGAACCCGGGACCCCAATCATATTCGCAATCATCCCACCGGGGACCACGCCACGAACAGAGAGATAAGTTGGAAAGGATGTAAGAGGTAGATGGAAAGAAAGGTAGGACTCTGTCGCCTCGAACGGAGAGGGGAGTGAAGCGACGGATGCTCGGGCACCTCGGGTACGCACACCCGTGCACTCCTCGGACAGAGGAGCGCCCCTGAGGGCAAACCCTTCTATTTGCGTCAGGTTACTAAAAAAATAAAATTATAAAGAAAGTTTGAATATTATTATTTCTATGAGCTTTTATTTTAATGATTTTTTTTGTTATTACTTTTTATTTATTTTTCGTTGTTTTTTAATAAGTATTCTAATTTTTGTAAAAACCCCAGTGACGCACGCCTACATTGCATAAGGTGCTGCCTAGCTAGCCGAACAGGGTGAGCGGCTACCACGCAACATTTTTCTAATACTTACATTTTTAAACTCGTGATATCTTTCGAATGGAATATCCGAATTGAATAATTCAAAAAGTTATATAAAGGTATTGAAACAGTTTTGAATATGAAGTAATTTATTTTGATAAGGATTAATACCAAGATACAAATAAAGAGTCTTTTCTAGGGGCGGCATTTCAATTAAATTTTTAAAATAAAAGAACACTTATTGTGGCATAACTATAATAGTTAGACATATGCTGTCGCGACACTTTTTGTAAATAATGATGTGTTCTGCAAAGTTGTAGTACATTATTTTATTCTATCATCAATACTTTTCGCAACGCACGCGATTTAAATAATATTTTAGGTAATTTTTTTACACTTTGGGTTACATTATTGGAGTTTTAATAAGGATCCCTAATTTTTTTGAAAATATAATATAGCCTATGTCACCCGGGGATAGTGTAGCTTCCCAAAAATGAAAGAATTTTTTAAATCGGGTCAGTAGTTTCGGAGCCTATTGAAAGCAAACAAACAAACAAACAAACAAACAAACAAACAATCAAATCTTTCCTCTTTATAATAGTAGTATAGATATAGATAATAGTAGTATAGATATAGATATAAAGAGATTCGAGCTTTTTTACGGTCATCAAATCAGTCATCTTTCTTTTGTTTTTTTTATTATGAGTCCACAATGATATTGAGTGTAAGCAATATATTCTATTTAGCGTCTACCGTCTAAGAATAGGTAATATTTTTTTTTGTTCAGAGTACTGGACTGTCGCCTTTTTAAAAGACGAAAATGTCGTTTAGATTTGTTGAAAAACAAACAGTTTTCCACGACATTTCTGGATTCAACTGTAAATACAATCTGAATCGCCATGCTAATATCTATTACATATACTGATCATTCAGTATTTTAACATGTAACAAAATTGTTACATGACACGTGTACACTGACTGTCGCCTTAAGCAGCCAATCATACAGGATATTTATTTATTTATGGCTCACCAACAGTACACACATTATTAAGTTACATTACAAATCATTTAATATAAATGTTCTGATGTGTCGACCCATTATAGGAGTGCACAGCATTTACAATACAAATGTCGTCAATGGAGTAATAATTTAATTATATATACCTATAGTCACAATTATAATGTCAAGTACTAACACAGTCAAACATGAATCAATTTGGTATTATCAAGATTAATAAAAACAAAAAAAAAGAGTGTAAAAAGAATTAAGGCAATGAAATACATTAAAATTTAAAATATAAGCGGAAACATGAACCGGCCGGCATATCAATTATTTTACAGTCGCAACTGAGCTCAACACTTTATCCTTAAACCAATTATAAGATTTGTGAAAGATATCGAGATCTTCGAAATTAGAGTTAAGACGATTGTAAGTATTGAACATTCTTGTGATAGGGCAGCTGAGGCCTAAGTTGGTTTTAACCGGGGGAATGTAAAAGATTTTCGTTATAGCATGTCGTGCAATCAGACGAGGCACGTTTATTTTTATGTTTTGGACAAGATTTGGACAAGATATTGGATATTGGCAGATTTATATTTTTGCGTATTTGATTGTTTTCGGATATGTCTCTATATGATTTTGACGTGTATATAAATGTATTTATAAAATTATGGTATTTTTTTTTTATTTTTTATTTTTTTTGTATATATATAAAAAGTTTCAATGGTAAATAACAACTATGAACGATTAAGAAAGTATATATCCACCTCTTTCATCCGTGGCCGATTGCGAGTTTATAAACAAGCGTGTAATCTTTTTGTGCAGGTTGTGATATTTAACATATTGGTCTTTGCTGGGTTGAACTCGGAGACGACCGTAAAAGTACGTAGATGAAACAGCCGGGTTGTTTTATGTCTTACTGTATTATTTGAAAGTAAAGTCTTGAATATTCGTTGTAATAAGTGTCTAGACAAATGGAATGGTGCCAGTTTGGGGGCATGGTCCTCTCGATGGATGGATTAGGGAATCTCTAGTTAGATGATATTTGAGAATGCAATTCTCTAAAGTACTTTAACCGGCTAACGTGTGAAGTGTATATATAAGGTTTAACCTAAAAATTCATTAAAAATAATTAATTTTTGAGACTGTTTTGCAGGTTTGAAACTTTATTTATCAAAATAATATATACAACAACATTAAATTAATTGATAAAATTTAAACATTGTACATAAATATGAAAAATTTTAGTAGCTAGGTGAGCATACAGAAAACGTATCTAAGTTAAATTTTATTTGAATTTACGAATAAATATAATTGTCAAGAATTCGAAACGAAAATCAATAACGGTGGACTGTATAGAATGTATAATTCTTTAATCACTTTTAACACGAACAGCAGCGTGCAAGCGGCTCTCCAGGCGTCGGAAATATCCATAGGTGACAGTAACTTCTACTAGTAACTCCTTATTTTAAAATACCAATAAAAAGATTAACTTTAGGGCATCAGTGCACAACGACATTCAGAAGTTGACATTCGACATTCGAGCTTTAAAGGGAAAGAGGATAAAATGTTTTTTAAAGGAATCATACGTATGGGTGTCGACTTCCTTTCTCTACTTTACTGTCCTGTTTTTTCTTTACCCTTTTTAGGTTCAAAGCTTTGCCAAACTAATTTCTTTTTACTTTCTTGGCTATTTCTTCTCATTCTTTCGAACCTTCGTTTCATTTTTCGAGAACGATACTAGTAACGAGCTTCTGACAACGTACCTCATATTGGCCAGTAGTCATTAAGTAACAATAAAAAAATTAATAATGCATCCAAAAAATATGTATATCCTTGTTACTTTGAAAAATTAGGTCAATATGGAATTTATCACATGTGCCAACATATAACCTTTTTATTATAATAAAACTGTCATGGCCAATTCGACACGTGTCATGTGCCCGTGACGTTGTTTGTTAAATGTAGTGAACGTACTTTCCCAATAAAAGTCGGTCAACAAAGTTTCTTGAACAAAGGGTCACCGCCTTTTGGGACTTGTAGGCATCGTATCATGGGAAGGATTATTATGATTGAGTTTAGTCAAGCGTATGGAACAAAAAGTAAACTTAATATGGTTGTCTATGATAAGGACACAAATTAATTTCGTTTTTCTGAAGTTTCAGACGGGGATAACATTTAGAGAAGGATTTTTGTCTAAAGTAACGATGTTCGAGAACAACTTTTGTTAACTCTAACATTGTATTAACACAATTGAAACTATAGTGATGACACATTTTTTTGCTATAGTGCAGTTACAGTACTGTTTAGCTGCAGAAATATTTGCAATAGCTCCGAAAAATTAGATGTGCTAACTTAGTCTAAAGAGTAGCTCATGCCATGACAATATCTGGTGCTTTAGAATGCGCACGTTAAGTCAAAGCCGTATGGAGACTACTGCTAGTATTTATTAGCGAAAATATCTGATATTTTATCTGTTAGTTTAATTTTAAAGAATCCTACCAAAGAAAACACCACTTCGGTACTTGATGCTCTCAGCGATTGTAGAGCTTTTCATCTTTTTGAACTTTTACATAGTCTTGTATAAATATTATAATACATTTGATTTGTTTCTTTGTTACCAATGTATTTATGTTTTTTATTCTGAATAATTTTAAGAAAGCAACAAAAAAAGGACTTGATTCGCTGTCTTTGAGCTAGCGATAAGCCTAGTCCATTTGCGAGCTTTTACGGTTTTCTAGATTTTTATTCCTTCTTCTTCCTGACTTATCGCACCTTATATGAAGTTGCACTATAAGTTTTTTCTTCTACTTTCCTCGGTTAGTTTACATCTCAACATTCACACTCGTTTTTATCATGTCATCTGTTACGCAATCCATCTTTTCTTTGGTCTACCTCTCCTCTTGTCACTGTCCACTATCGTATCTATAATTCTCCTTGTTACGGCATTGGCATTCTTCTCTTCAGATTATATGGTCATATCACACTAGTCTTTTACTTTTTAGTTTTTCAATAACTAGCGCTACTTACACATCTACATTGAGATTACACGATAAAAAAATGCTTTTTTTACTATAACAAATTTTCTTACATCGAAGTAATAAAACATGGATAGATCTCTCTGGGCAACTTTGAGTATTCATCCCCATTTTCTGATCGCAAAAGTTAGCGAGTTCATAAAATCCTCTGCACTTATAATAGACCGATGAAAGCTTCTATAAAGCGTTAAAATTACACGAGAGTGCTGCCATTATTCTACAGAGTATAAAAATTTTACTATAAAGATAATATCAATGAAGTGCAAAATCCAATGTGTATTTTTATTTATTTTATGATATAGTTTTTATATGGCGTGTTTGGCTAGTAATAGAAGACAGTTCAAGGAGAAAATACTAGACTATTTGAAAGAATAGAAATTGATCATTTAAAAAAGAAATATTTTCCTTCGTTATTGATTGTATGCATAATAATTGCATAAATCATAATATCTAAAATAAATAAATCTTTTAAAATCTTCAACTTTTAACGTTTGCGACACATAGGAGTATTTTTTTATAAAGTATTTTGTAACTATCATTTTCTACTCGCTTACCAAATATCGAACTCAAATTGACCTATTAATTGATTAAATTGACACTAGTTGGCAAAAAGATGATGATATTGATACACCACGAATAAACCTTTTTAATGTAAACTGCCTATGACATCCTATTGCTAGGCTTGGGCTTTCCTAGAGATTTGCTTTATAGGGACATAGTTTTTCTGCCCCGATTATCCATTAGCGAATTACACATACGATACTCTCTGTAAATTTTCTCAACATCTTTTCTTAACCTCAGGAAATAACTCATTGCATGAATTAATATTATGTATATTAAGTATAAACTGCTAAAAGTACATGCTATCTTAAGAGTCGAACCTATGACCTTTGCGTTGAGCTTCGAGTGGTATACCACTAGGCTGCCACGTACTTGCAAATCACTTTGCGTTTAAGTAAATGACCAGTAAGCGTCACAAAGACGACAAAATTAGATGACTGCTGAGCTGTAGTTCATAATATGATAATGTTGGTCTATTTTAAGTGGGCGGACAAGAGACAGTCGCCGCGAGTTTTACACAGTTGACAGGCTCTTTTGATCTCTTCAGATCACACATTTTATACTTGTACACGCCTCTGTGGGTTCATTAAGATCTACTTTATTTTTATTAAAATAACGCTTTGCGTACGTAATTTTTATTCTTTCTGTGTCTATTTTTAAGTCTTGTACTATATAGAGTTTGATAAAGTCGGTATACCAATATGGTCAAAAATGATTAGATACTTTATTTAGATGAACTTGTGATTTAAATTTTTAAAATTTTTTCTTTTAGCATTTTGCAGTTTACTTGTTGTTGATAATATTAACGTTTAGTTCCCAATTGTGAAGGATTTTAGTAAGTAATTTAGAAAATAAAGTCTAGTTCATAAATAATATATACAGAGTATGAGCAAAAGGCCAAGGAAATAATAGTTTCATATTAGAATCACAACTCTCTTCTTCTTGCATATTTATCCCTTAAGTGGAGTCGGTATAACATGTTCTCTCCTTCCACTCTATTCTATAAGTCGTCATCCCAACATTCGGGGTCTCGAGTTAACACTCTTTACCCTGGCGTAAATTCAGGGGCAACGAACCCCCGGTGACGAGGATCGAGCTGCGGGAGCGCACGTCGATGTTGACATGGCGTCACTGCTGCTCTATGTTGTCCCGCCCATCTTAGCTCGGTGGACCAATCTTGGTTTCCCCTTTTTTATTTTTCTTCCATTATTATTTCTAACGTTCTTCTTGTAATATGTCATTCTTGCGTTACATTCCGCATTCATACAGTGCTAGTTTGTTGCTTTTCAGTTTATTAATCACGCGCTGCTTTTAAATTTACCCTGATATACTCATTTCTATGAATTTCTAAAATTTAAGGAATACATACATATTTGTAAATTTCTGATAAATGAAATAGATACAAAACATTCACAAATTTCTTCACATAGACTACATTTAAAAAAATGTTATTTTGGATACCATATTTTAATGCTTTCTTCTAAAGTCTTTTTATTTTTTAATTTACAATCGAATATATAATCATACCAGGAAAAACTCTTTCATTGTATGTACTGAATCGGGATTGAATTTGTAGACATGACCATACGAAATCAATTTTGTAGTCCTAAATTATGGATTTCACTAAATATTAGATTACAATATAATATTTTAATTATTGGTAGGCCCCCCACAAGATGGACCGATGATCTGGTCAAGATCGCCGGGATAGGTTGGATGAGGGCAGCGCAGGACCGATCATCGTGGAGATCTTTGGGGGAGGCCTTTGTCCAGCAGTGGGCGTCTTCCGGCTGAAATGATGATGATGATTTTAATTATGATTACTGAAATTTTAAAAATTCATAATTATATATAATAATTTACTAACATTTACTATGTTTCACTAACATAAAAAAATTAAATACACACCTTACATACAACCTTTGTACATTTAATATACTAACTATTATTTGTACATAATTCTCGTCAAGCATGTTCAAAGATTAAGAGTATGTGAGCCAAAGAAAGTTTTGTCGTACGCTTGCTTTTTCCAAGTTATTTTCCCGACGGCTACCTGAGGTAAAATGTTCAGTAACGTCGGTATAAGAGCATTGTAACCTTTTTCGCGACGTTTTCCTTTTACAACAAAGTAATTGAAATAAGTGCATGCTCTAGAGCCTTAGTTCCCAAAGGAGTCCAGGTGAATCCCCAGTGGTCCACAGGAGGGTCGAAAAACGGGGGTTCACAATTGGTAAGCCCCCCTTACACAAAATTATAAAAATTTATTTGTTTTCGATAGTGAAGAACTAAAATTTTGGCTTGAATTCACCTATTAATGTAGGCAAATAATATTTTAAGAAACTCAGCGACTGTTACTTGTAAAAACTTGTATATTCCATAATCAGTGCAACGTGTCTAGACTTGCTAAGTGCTGCCGCTGCCGCTGCCGCCATCCGCAACGCTTGTTCAGACGTGCAAAGGGACGAAATACGATTTGTGGTGTGTGTGATTGCAATCTTCCATGAACTTGTTTGATTCTTCACCAATATAAATACGAATGCCAGGATAAAACGTTACTCATTTGTTTCCGCAATTTCGAAAAGACAAGTTATGTGAATCGATGTATTTGTCTGTTGATAGCTTCATGTCCAGACAAAAACTAATGATACAATCTAGACAGCGAGCTATCAACGTCAACTAACGTGTTGTCAATCATATCATTTAAATAGGCCAATATATTAATGTGTAGAATCATTGTGTTATGCTAAAAAATACTGTGACAATTCACACAGCGCCATCTAGTCCCAAAGTAAACAGCAGAGCACTTGTGTTATGGATACTAAACAACTGGTATATGACTTTTATCTTGTCAATAAATATTTTTATATTTGTATACAATGTATTTATTGACAAAATTAAAGAAAGTGATTACTCTCTCTTCGTGCGGAGACGGAGTAAGAAAATTTACCCCTGCAGCCAGGGTAGGCCTGTTGTAAAAGACGATAAAACAAATTATTTATTAACACAATATGTTGTGTTCCATCCCAGGTTCCCCTGTGCCGTCCGCAGCGTGTTCGCAGTGATCCTGGTGCTGCAAATATCCTACCTGTCCATCGTACCACAGCGATTGAAAAATCAACAGCCAGACTCAGGATGGGAATGAAACCGTGACCTGGCGTCTGTATGCGTTTCGGCGTGAGAAAGCCGTTTAGCTACAGATGCATTTTCTGGGAGGTGGAAATGCTTGCCGCACACCCCGCCCCGTGGAAGTGAGAAGTGGGGTAGTGTGGGATTTTCCGCGTCCGAACGTTCTCCTCTCTACGCTGGTGGACGCAGGTCGCGGGTATACTCCAAAACCCTTGAGTGCCGTGTCTCAAGGCACTCGTGCTTTGAATGCCGAAGCCGCGGGATGCGACTTATTAGTACGGTCGTGGCCCCGACTGACCCGAAAGTGTTGACCCACTTTCGCGGGCCTCTTTAAAGCCCGGGTATGATGGACCCAGCATCTTCTTTATCACGCAGGGATGAGCTGGGCAGTAAAGTAGCCTACGAGTGTAAACTTGTATTCATGTATGAACTATTTCATTCTCTCACAGGCTAAATCATATTTATGAATATGTTTCTGTATTTTTGGTGACGCTTTTTTGTTTCATTGAATTTTCAAATCACAACGGTGCAAAAGAAGTTTCACTTCAATAAAAAACATCAATTATAATTTATAGGAGTATTTTATATTATTATATTATGTGTATAATATAAAATATTATTTTCGATTATTATTTAATTATATTATATACTCGATATTTGATATTTTATTAACAGAAGTTAAGATTACCAAAATTTAATAAGATGTAGACTTATTTTACTTCTTTGAAGGATCTCTGCTTCGTTTCAATTAGAAATCTTTTTCATTCGGCTAATATTTGATATTTAAAAATGACATTATGTGTACTTAATAATAAATTAATAATCTAGAATCATTCTCGAAAAATGAACATTGATCTTTTTAGATTAAATTACAAACACAATGTTGTTTTGCGACATCAATTTTAATTAATTTCTATGGCCTTGTTATTTAAGAAGAATATTTAGTTTGTAGATTCGTTTTGTAATTTCTGATTTCTTTCGGTTTCTTTAAATTTCGTAATTATCTGCTATAGAAGCTACTTTGCAAATTTTTTTTATATTTTCTCAGAACAGGGGCAGAGTAAGAATACTGATCCCTGCGGACGGAAGCGAACTGTCGTAAAAGGCGACGAATCAGCCCTAGGTAGGTCGTAGGGCTCCAAGCTTGTTAGGATGTCAACCATCTCTGGTAGATTTTCTTTTTTATTGCTGTAGGACAGCAGACAGGCTGACGGCCTGCTTAGAATTTAGCAGTTACCATCGCCTATGGATGTTTGTAACGCCAGTGGCATCGTGAACACGCTGCTGTCCCATAAGGGTACAGGAACTTGGGTCACTAGTGCCGGATACAACACAAAGTTATTATGGCGGCATACTTAAGACCAAAGGTGGTCGCCATCCAGACGGGCTTGGGGTCAGTATTCTTTCTCCGCCCCCGCACGGATTAAATGTGCCACCATACGGCCTAGTGTTGTTTTCTGGCGCACGTGACGTAAACAGGCTGACGGCTCATTTTATAATAAGCACTAACCGCCACCTGTGGATGTTCGTGACGCCAAAGGCACCACTTACGCGGAACTGGAACCTGAGCCACTTACGCCCAAATAATTAAAAGTTACAAAAAAGAAAAAAAGTTATGATGGTGGCATACTTAGACCAGCGGAGGTGCCAGATGAGCTTGTTTTATCACCTTTTACGACAGGTCACCCCCGGCCGAAGGGGTTAGTATTTTTACTTCGCCCTTGAACTGTGAAAATAACACATGTGTTTCTAATGGATGTTCTCTCATACAAACTTCTCGTACTTAGGACCACATTTGCGGTTGCAACCATGTTATGTTCAGTTAAGTCTCGGTTGAGAATTAACTACAACTTCGAGTTCTGAACTTTGCATTACAAAGTTTAAATGCGTAATGTTTACATAAATTAAATTTATACGATGCCTTATTTAGTATTTCCACGTGTAAATGTGGATAATTAATGCGCACTATACGAGAAATGAAATGTCGACAATATAAATAAATATACTGTGATAATACACATAACGTTAGCTAGTGACAAAGTAAGCAGCAGACCAATTTTATCATGGATAATGGAAAACTGATATACTACATATTTTTTTATTTCTCAGGAATATCAGACAGGCTTGACGGCCCAACCTGCTGGTATTTGTTACTATATAGAGAATTGATTATTGTGTTAAAATATCGCGGGTTAAAAATAGACCAAGCAATCCACACTATGAAAGTTCAGAACCGGCCTTATTCAGATCCAACATAATGAAAACCACCATAATCAATTCTCTATATAGTAACAAATATCACGCGACGCGAAGCCTGGAGTTAGTCTCCGGCTGTTGTTACTCTCTCCGAATCGTCATTTCGCTGATCCGCTCTTTGCGGCGTCCCGACTCCGAGTCTAGGGGGACTATTCTGACCTCATTCCTTATATGCTTCACCCAATACATAATATAGGATCAGATAGGATTTTGGTGTTTTTTTCATTTTAAATTCGAAAAATAAAACTAAAATAAATACTGCATACATTTTCATTTAAATAATGTATAAAATCGGAACCAATGAAATGGAAAAAGACTTTCATAAAGTTATGTTGTTATATTCAATAATTGCTAACTAATTCTAAAGTTAGCTAAAGTTCGTATAAGCATAAGGATCGTTAAAGTTCAATCGACTGAAAAAAAGTATCGGTTCTAAATTTAAAACGAATAAAAAAACTCTGGTAAGCTTTTGTAATGTTTATTTTTGGAATACAATAATGATTCAAATGAATCGTACTCATTTTTACTACGACGTGCTTGTTCTTTGTAGTTATTTGATCACGTACTGATGGCACTAAAATAATAATTCCTCAGTGTTACTTACAGCGCGTTTCCAAAATATCCCCCCTTCGTGAGTAAGAAGATGCCGGGATCCATCATAACCTGGCTTTGAGTAGGTTCGGGAAAGTGGGATGGCACCGATCGGGGCCGCGGCCTGACTAGTACGTCGTGTCCCGCGGCCTCGGCGGTCAAGGCGTGCGAAGGAACACCGGGTTGGTTTTAGTGGGTATACTAGCGACGTGCGTCCCCGCGCCCAGAAAAGGCAGGTACGGGCGCATTGCAAGGGGAGTCCACACTATCTGGCCGCCAGTTTCCACGTGGTGGGGTATACGGCAGGCATTTTTACTAAAAAAAATTTCGTTGCTGGTTTATTTCAGCTATTCATGTACCACTACGAACATTTTTAGAATGGTATTATAACAAATTAGTTATTATAACAAAATGTGAACTATTCCAGAAACCATTAAAAATACATTTTATGAAAAATTGTTTCAAAGGCTTATGACCCTTTCCGTAATGGACACAATATTTTGTACAAGAACTAATAATGAAGTAGTCAGCAGAGTCAATCTAACAGCTTTAACAAAACTGTTCGTAATTAATAGGACATGCGTGTGGGCGGGCACGTTGTAATATAGCAATCTAAGAAAAATATGAAAAAACTTATATAGTTGTTTTATTTCACGAAAGCGTGTGAGCCATACTTGTAGTTGTAATGCGCATAGACACGCGCTCTTGTGTGCGTAACTACAGGTGGTGTGTTAGCAAGCTCATCGCTAATGAACAAAATAATAAATTTATTAGATTTTTGCTGTGTATAGATCAGATATGGTACAGTAAAATATAAATATATATTCAAGAAACATTTATTTTAAACAATATATATTTTAAATAATACTTACTTAAATAAAACATAAATTTAATTCAAAATCAGTGTTATTTTTGTAATATTCTCTTGAATAAGTTTTTTCTGTGTTGGTCATGTTTTGACCAACTTTTTTTTTATTGCTGAAGGACAGCAGACAGGCTGACGGCCCGCTTAGAATTTAGCAGTTACCGTCGCCTATATGTGTTTGTAATGCCAGTGGCATCGCGAACACGCTGCTGTCCCATAAGGGTACAGGAATTTGGGTCACTAATGCCGGAACACAACACAAGGTTATTATGGCGGCATACTTAAGACCAAAGGTGGTCGCCATCCAGACGGACTTGAGGCCCTACCACGTAGCTAGAGTGGGTTGTTTTGTCGCCTTTTACGACAGGCCGACCCCGGCCACAGAGGTTAGTATTCATCTTCTCCGTTTCTTAAAGCAATGTAGTTTTTAAGGACCAATGTAGTTTTTATGGCATTAGTCATAGAGAAAATCTGGATGGTTCTTAGTATAGAGCTATAACTTGTTTCTTATTATAAGAGCTATTAAGCTCAGGGTGAGAAGGAGGCAGGCGTAATACTTCAAATCCTTTACTTTTTATGTAGTCAACGATTTTGTAGGTGATAAAATCACTTTTATGGTTTTTTACTATATCATAATATAACTCAACTTTACGTAAATTTAAGTCAAAATGTTATACCCTTAGAAGTGAGCCATTTTTGCATCTCAGATTTTTTTAAGGTTATCGTTGGCAATTTTTCCGCACGTGTATTGTGGTAGGGCGTTACCTATTACTGTTACGGAACGATCTGGCAAATTTGGCAGCAACTTTTCATTGAGCCATTTTACGTAAAAACTCATGTTGGAACAGTAATCTCCAACTGTGGAATTAGCTTTGTAGATTAACGAAGGGTTCTCAATAAATCCGGCATCGATTCCAGCGTGTACTAAAATAAAACGAGTACCTTTACTAAGCTTTTTTAAAAATGGAGATGGTTTATCTTTTTTGGCCCAAGTATTATTTCGAACATGTGTTGTCAATACACAAATTTCGTCAATATAGACAATCGGTATTTGGTTATTTTTTTAAGTATTTTAATCTCCACATATGGATGTCATGCCGTTCAACTGAAACTTTCCTTTTGTTATCGCTTTTACGCCACTTGTAGCCCAATTTATTCAATACCTTACATAGCGTTGCTAGACATCCATCAAAACCAATTTTTTCATATAAGACTGACCTTAGTTTTGCTAATGTTGGAATTTGTTTATGTACCATATGAAAATCTTGTATAGTGCTCCACATACCGTATAACGTCAGCTGTTAATCCATCAATATCTACCTTATTTCCTCTCTTTTTTTGGTTTTTTATCGGTGAAATAAAATTCGAAGATGTACTTGCGACATCTCTTCCCTCTTTTAATATTTTTGCACTGTTCTTTTACTAAGTAACTCCCGTCGCTGCTGCAGTGCACTTAGTAATATTATGCAAATGTGATAAATATCAATTTTTCTTTGAGTAAATGATAAATATTAGCAATCATTTGACGGCCCTAAAATAAACAACACATTATTAATATCACGTTTAATATGTTATTATTAAACTGAATTCAATGTATTAATTAATTACACAACATAAATCCACACAAAACATAAACATTAATTTGCCTTACCTCACTGCGAATAACATTTCACCGTTTCAATAAATAATTTTGGCGGGAACCAAGCAGCACTACTGACTCAGCCGGCGACTCAGCCAAAACTAAGCGCTCCCGAGCTTAGGCCGTATACAGAAAGAAAGCTGGAAGCCTACCAGCGCTTATAGGTACCGGTCCACGCAGGTAACCGGCGCAGGCATTTATATGAACAAGCGTCGATAAGCGCCGAACGTCGCCGACACGTTCCGACACGCACCGGACAGCGCTGGCATGCCCGCCATATAAAATATAATAATAATATATTATTATATATTACTAGCTGTGCCCGCGACTCCGTCCGCGTAGAATAGTGACTTTGGGCAGCATTTTTTGGATATATCTATTGGTTTATTTTTGATTACAAACCCTATAAACCCTAAAATATAAATTGCAAACAGTCAGTGTTATCGAATGCAATTGTTACGCCATGCGCCTCCGGAATACGTGTGTTCGAACCTACAAAACCAGCCTAAGCTAAACCCTAGTTCATATGATTAATGATATAAATTTGAGGTCAGCTTAAATTGAATAACAACCTACAACGTCCAGCCAAAGTTAAACCCTTAGTAATCGGAGGTCAACATAAATTGGAAATCAAAAATTTCCGAAACTAATAATATTTAGCTAAAACTATTTTTTTTTCTAAAATAAAAATAGCCTTAGTTACTCCTGTACTTCTTTAGCTTTGTTACAAAACACAATAGCTAAAGAAATTTAATTTTAATTTCAAATATTAATATTTATAAATGCTACCTTATAATATCCACAATTAACTGGCATTATTTATATTTTTGGTTAAATGTAAAAAAAATTAAAGTCATTCAAAACCAAATTTCAGGGGTGTTTCGATTTTTTTGATGAGAAGTGTAATTCACAGACTTATATCAGAAGATGTTACAATAATTTGAAACGTAATAGCATGTTAAGTTGGTCGTAGGCTGATAAGAAGAATTGGACCATGTCGTTCCTTTTCTGGTTTCCTTTTGGGGTTCCAACCTTTCTGATCCTCCAAGATCACACGGGGGGCTGAAACCTGGGTTCTTTGTGCCAAGGTTATTATGGCGGCAATTTACAGACCATGCCAGTACTCTTGCTGTCATACTTAACAGACTACATCACGGTCAGTATTCTTACTCCAACCCTTACCCCTTACTTCCGCCTCTGCACAAAGAGGTGGAATGGGTTGCTATAAAAAAACGCAGGAATTTCATGAAGAATAGGAAGAAGACAGAAAAGAAAAAGAAAAAGTCTTTAAGATAGCTTCCATATTTTTATAAGGTACCTCCTAACGTAATGCAATTAGCGAGCCAACTCAAGGTGTGACGAGGAACGCTGCGAATTAATCGAGTAAAAGCAATTAACGGGCTTGCCTGACATCGACACCCCGCCAATTACAACAATCGCTTTCTGCAGGTAGATCAAAGTTGATATTAAAAGGAATTCTAGAAATCGAACACGGAGAGATTGATACTTTGGTAATTGAATTATATTTTATTAAAAAGGGAATATAGGTGTGAAAAGAATTTAATCTTATTTTTTTATCAGTTTTAAAAATATAATACTTTTAATTAAAATTAATTAATTTACAATTTTATTCCATATAATAATAATAATAATGCCTATGATCTGCGTCATGGCATGAACCTCCTTTTCATTAAACTGGAAAAATCTATAGTGGATATTTCACCGGGGAGTGGTCCAAAGATGGTTATGTGGGACTCCCTTGGCTGCTAGTGCCCTAAAAAGGGCACTAGTGCAGAGTCTACCCACTAAAAACCCAGTACCAATCTATGCCATAGAAAGATGGGTAGCGTTGCAGGGTCAGTCTCGCGACTATTCACTGTTATGACCCCGTGGCGTTAATTCACTTGAGCTGTATGTCGGGGGTAGAGTTCTCCTATAAACTCCTTGAGCCTAGAGATTAAGGCGTTTGCGGAAGGAGGTGAGCATACGATATGCTCACCTGCTCGCATGTTGCATACAGTGCGTTTTCGACGCATTAGAGGCGCCCCGGGCATCTTTCTCCCGCTCTCTCTCAGCGGCCTCCTTTCGCGACATAACTTCCTCGTAGAAGGAAGCCACTGCTGTTCATCCCCTCTCGCTTTCGATCATTTCTTGTGCAAGACTCGGCAATGATATATAGTGTCTAACTGTGGTCTGTAAGTTCTACATTTGCGACTCCCATGCGCTACACTCGAACACGGTTTGTTCAACAGTGTCTATTGTGCACCTCATTTGTGGTAGATAGGTCACGTCTTGCGATTTGGTGCGGGTACTTGCTAAAACTACCATGGCCAGTAAGTACCTGCACCAGCCTGTAAATTAGGGTGCTATGTTCTCTTGACATCCACTCATTCAGCACAGGGTGAATTGCTTCAACTGTGCGCCTCCCAGATTAAGGTGGACCTAAAATATCTAGTCACTTACGCATCAGGGTTTTGTTAACCAAGATCCTCTGCATCTGCATCAGATACACTCTTTGGCTTTGCTCCGCTGCCTGGGCTTGGAATGTTGCTCCAAGGACCTCCGCTTACTACTCCCAGGGTGGGTCGCTGGCCAACAACGTTGCTGCTTTCCATATCACCGTACTGTTCTGATGGCAATTACTTGCAGCGGCTGTCGAAGCAGAGGTCTTTGCCTTAAGTGCGCTAACCCATATTGGAGCATCATACATTGTCATGGATCGAATGACGCGGGTGTACAGTCTCCTGCAGACTGCGCTTGGCGCCCCCAGGTCGGGTAACAATCTTTCTAAAGCAGTGGTACTTTTATAATTTTGGGAGCCAGTATTGTGAAATACACACGAAAGTTCTAACACCCATCAAGAGTAAGGCAGGTATTTCTTATGGGTTCTAATTTCGACGGTTGATTTTCAATTTGTGGGCCACGATGTTGTCCTCCACGGGGATCGTGAAAGAAAACCGCTTCGGGTTTGGGTAAAGATACCCTCAGTCCTAATTGATAGATCCTACTTACTACCAGCGATGTGCTGATGGCGGTGGAAAGGGCTGCCTCCACGAATGTAACCTCTCTGGACACGACCAGTGTGTCATCGGCATAACAGAATACCCTTGTTTCGGTTGCGACTGGAACCCTCAATAATCAATTGTACCCGATGTTCCATATATTCGGACCTAGCACTGATACCTGCGGAACGCCACATGTGACTTTGCGCTTATGAGTCTGATCGTCTATATCCTCCCATAAGACGGATAGGTCTTGGAGACATGCTCCCAACAGCCGAGTGCTTCTTTTATTGTTTCAAAAGACAAACTGTTAAAATCATTCTTGGTATTCAAGGAGCTCGCCAAAACCACCCTGCTGACTCCTCGGCCTCTCTGCAGAAGTTTTTCAAGTCTGACAGCGCATCCAGCGTGGACCTTTCCGCTCAAAATTCATACTGGGTTTTCGATACACTTTCACTACCTCGTCAAGTAATACGATCAGCCTGTAGCCTGTAGGATCGTCGGAAGGCCGACCGGCCGAGAATTCGCATAATATTTTATTGACCTAAATACTGCGCGAAAGGTCATATTGTGGTATTTTCATTCAATTATTGAATTATTATATTTATTTTGAGAGAAATATACTTATTATATAGATATATTTCGTAAATAGATATAAATATACTTAGACCTACACATACAGCGTTATTTAGTTTCAATAATCAAAGCGTTTGTGTTTTGCGTACTGGATAACTGCTAAACTACTTTATATACTATTATATTATAAATACATACACATTATACATAAAAACTCATATTTGGAACGGGAATCGAATCAGTGAGCTCCGCAGAAATTCTGACGTGCGTTAGCCCGTTGCATCACGGAAGTCATTTTCTTCTTCCTTCATCGATTTTATTATGAATTCTGAAGTCTTCTTTGAATACTTTCACAGGGCAAAACTAAAGTATATCGTTTACATTAGCACCTATTTGAATAACTTTCTTTTGTTACTAACTAGGCTAAAGACTAAATAAAATATATTTGTCAAAATTAGGTTTTGTAGAAGCGATTTTCGCCTGTCCAAACCCGATAGAAAACTGTGTGTCAGTCTCGTCTGTTGTTTAGCAGAGTGTGATTGATTTGAGTCACAAAGGTTTATATAAACTTTTGCATTACAAAACTTGTTGCCTGCTTTATAAATATGAATTATATTCATTATAACATTATTAAAATGTGGGTAACTTTTAACCATTTTAAGTAATTGAACATCATTTGTATCATCGATGATGATGACATCATTATCGTCAGCCTATTGAAGTCCATTGCTTGACGTAGGCCTCTCCCAAAACATGCCATAGAGCCCTATTTCCGGCTCGTTGCATCCAGTACTTGCCAGCTATGTTACGCAGATCCTCGCTCCACTGGGTGTCCTACGCTACGTTTGCCGAGTCACGGTCTCCACTCAAGAACTCGTTTACGCCATCGGTTATCGGTTCTGCGACAGATATGGCCAGTCCACTGTTACTTCAGCTTGTCGATTCGAGAAGCGATATCGATGACTTTGGTTCTCTGACGGATCACTTCATTACGAATGCGATCCTTCAGAGACACTCCCAGCATGGCTCCATACTTGAAAAGAGACCTATCTTAAAAGGAAAAATAACCTTAAAATCTGCGGTCGTCAGCACATACTTGAACTTCTAGAATGGCTAACCAAAGTCCAGCGGACAATGTCGTTGAGGCTGGGGTGGCAAAATGATCTAAAGATATATAGATATTACTTTATATTCCGAACATACGAGTATTTCAAACTTTAAAAGTATTTGCTTATTATTTTATCATTTGTTTATTATTTCATAAAAATCATTGTCACTCGCAATACATAGTCAAACAACATTAATGCTCTTACTTTAATATATAAAAATATATATCTTCAATTTGGTTAGTCAGTAAATTATTGAGTCCTTCCTTATTTTTGCGGAAATAAGTCATTTTTAATTTTGAGCAAGTAAGTAATTTCCAAAACGTGCCTCGTTTGTGCAAGAGACAAATTTAACACCTGGTTGCTGCGGTCAAACCAATGTTGCTTTTCCGCAGCTCAAGCATTCCAGGGTCAACAGGGGCACCGGTAGTTGTAGTGAGTTTACCAGTTATATGCCTCCACTTGCTAAGAGAGGAAAACGCACGAGAGCTTTACAAGGGAGTTCCAAACCCATTGCGATGCGTACGAAAAGAAATTCTAAAAAAAGTTTAAAAACTGGTGTTAAGATAGAACACTCAGTGTTAATTTATCAGTGTCCCAGAGCCGCATAAATCGATGCAGTTACTAGCATTATTGCTGTTGCTTCCATATTATATCCTCTGGGAAAATGGAAACTTACGAAACTACTGTAGATTACGCTATAGTTTCCTGTTTTAAATTAGTTTTATAGTTAATCTGGGAACTTTATTTGAGAATAAAATATTTTTTTTACCTTAATAACCTATTTGGGTTCCTCCTAAAATAAGAACTGTTAATAAACAGATTGTAATCAACGTGAGCTTAACTATTTAACATGCATATTCTGTTCTAATATCTGTTTGCTTTTCAACATTTTCTTCTTCACTTTGCAAGGTCTACTGCATCCTAGGATTCCTAGGTAGTAAGTCCATTAGCACGCAAATCACTTTTTGAGTCTACCCCTGCTCCTTACATAAGTGACTACTGAGTTGCCGGAAAATGTGGCGATTACGCAGGCGATACTCCTGCAATTTGTTCGCAATCTTAAGGCTATGAAAGCTGCCAGGGATGCAGGAGTTCCTAACACAGTCCTTCCCGTCAGTCAACATTCAACGCAGCATATTGATCTCCACAACAGATTCTAAGTTATACTTATTAACTGAAACATATTAACTCGAACTTTTCTAATTCTTATTTCAACTTGAAATATACACACTTCATATATTTACAGAATTGACACAGGCATTCTGCAAGCCTAATTTTGTTAGCGCCCTTTAATTCGTCTTTTAATATTTTAGGTCAGCACCAAATCTATGAGCTATATGAATATATAATATGAATTTTAGTGTCAGTCCACTAGTTTTAAATATGTATTTCAGTGATTTAACGGAGCTAGAAACAGCAGTAAAAAGTTACCATATTATTCCAATATAAAAAATATATTAACAAAATTTCTTTAACTATAAAATAAGAGAAACATTAATTTTGTCGGACGATATGTCAAGAGCTGGTTCGGCCGTAGTGAGGTCACTTCACACGTCGCCATCGCGATTAGTCAATGCCGTTTTTACTTTAATAAATTGCCTGTTTGCTGTAGACGATTATATTGATGAACCACGCAATAGAGATCAATTTATCATTCTTTTTATACTGTATTGGTTTGATTTACTGACGTATTTTGTAGTTCTTGAGTATATTGTATGTAATAAGCTTTTATATCTTCCGTATGATTTTTTTTTGTTTTCGAGGATAAACTGCACTTGAGTTTTCCCGAGCCGGGGGACGGGGGGATATGTTCCGGGATGTTGTATTACTCCGGGAAAGATGGTCAACATCCGACTACTCACTAAAAACTACGCTGTCCAGTAGGCAATAATCTGGGCTCACGGATAAACTTGGCCCGCCGATCGCATAGCCTAGGCCAGAGCCCGCTCGCCCCTTGTGTCGGGCGGGTCTCTTCCACGGTTGGCGCCAGAGAGTCAACGATTCGTTCTCCCTGGTGCTCTCCTGCATCAATCCAGGATTGAGGGGGGCACACGGAACAGTACGCGTGCGGTCACCTTCGCAGCAATGGTGCGGGTGGCGGATCCTCCTCCGAAAAGCCTCCCACGGCCACTATCTATAGCGGCCGAGGTTGTTTGGGATTGCGTCGTCTTCCTACTGTCTGATGCACTTCTCCTTTCCGCTTCCTTCGTAGATATGACTGTCTCGCAGAAGAAAGTAACAGAATTTCAATCCGGTTTGGCGCGCGAATATCGCTAGGATGATGGCCAAGAGCGAGAAGTCGAGTTCGATGGTAGCGACGAGGTGTTGGCGCTTCAATGTCCATGTAAGCCTAGAGGGTGTGAAGCGCCGTGTCGCTTGTTTCTTCTAAGTGAAGCGACACAGATACCGCCCGAAGTATCCGTGCCCCGAGAGTATGTGTGTAACGTGAAATTATAGAGTGCTGTGATGCCTGTTCAGCCATTAAGCTAGTTATCTATAGGGTCTATTGATAATAAATGCTTAAACTGTAATAATTCACACAGCCTCATCTAGTCTCAGAGTAAGTAGCAAAGTGTTATGGATAGTAGATAACTGATATCAGTACAAGTATGTACTTCTCATTTGTAAATACAAGAACTCGTCAAAATAAATTGAAATTAGTTAACATAACGAAGCTCTTCATCTCTCTAAAAAATATTATAATAAATATAACGAGGAAACCGATCTACCACTACGAGCCACCGTGGTTGTGTCAGCCTCGATGTTATAACCCTACGGCGGACGCCTTTGTGCTAGTTACCGAGATGAAAATGCCCGGGGCCGCAACGGCATGCCGAAAAAAACCTCGATTGTCCCTCATAATCTAACTATATTTTATGCATTGTATATAATACTTTATACAGGGAAAGGAAATATAGAAATATTCAGCTACTCTATGAATAGATATGGAAGGTATTAAATAGTATAGGTATGGTTTTGAACGTAAAATTTGTATCGAAACTATTGTACAATATGTACATATTTTCTTCAATAAAATTAAAATATGTACATATCGAATACATTCAATTTCTTTTTTCAAACTATTGCTATTCAAATTTAATACATCACCATTTCGTGAAAAGTGTATAAATATAATTTATGTAATTATTTCTTTAGACACAAGTTTAAAAGTTTGAAATTTATGGCTTGAACTCTTTAAATAAAACTCCTTTGAAATGTCCCTAACAATGTTCATTAAAACCCAAGCGACAGCTTTTTATTAGGTTAATTGGAAAGCAAACTGATTGGCGTGATTGGTTAGAGCTTTTTATCCTTTTTAAAGTTTATTTTTTCTAATTTGATAAATTTTTGTTTTTATATGTTTTCATTGAGTTTATGTTAATAATGATACATCTTATATCTAACATTCTTTCACTGTTTGAAAAGTTAAGTCTTTTTAGAGCATTGTACAATTTAATGTTTTCTATATTATAATATAATAAGCTTGCAGACTACCTATTAAAAAAAATATAATATAAATGGCTGTAATATTATAATTAAAAAATTATAATATTACAGCCTTGGCTGTAAATCACATCAAAATCATTTCCTTCGATATAAAATCTTATAGATTACTCATTGAAAGTCAAGAAGATACAACCGTTTTCAATAAATAACGGTTGTATCTTGGTATCTTGGTATTCTCGTTCACATCTTTGATATTCCAAACACTGGCTAGAGAAGAAACGGCAAAACAAGTATTTTCTCTTTATAAAAATAGTCCTGATCAGAAGGTAGTTGTATGTATGTATGTATGTAATTTATGTAAGGTAGAAGATATGTATATATTTTATGAACAATATTGATATATCTGGGCACCAATATAAATTGTTTAATGGATTATAATTGCAACAGAGCATTCACGTGGGGACCAAATGTCTAGCCATTCAGCCTCCGCCGGCAGGAGATGTAGACCAATAAAGTGCTGACTTGACATCGTAAAGAATGATATGCGTCGACTCTCTACCAAAGATACTGAAGACCGAAGTGAAGAAGAAAAAGTTGGTAAGCCGAAACGAAAGTTTGAAAGTTTATAACCGGGATTTAACATTAAAATAATAATGATTCACGTCACATTTGATGATGGACTGATCAAATACAGTCTACCCTGCGTTCCTAGAAATATTATTAAATTGTACCTAAATTACAAATATTATTGAAAATTTTGAATAATATTGAATAGTTGCCTGGTAAAATGTTTTCAAAGGATTGATATTGATTGATAGGGATTCCATTTTGAAATCGGGAGTTTTCCGATTTAATACAGCTGGTTCATGAATTTTAAATAGCCCCTGTTTATTTTTTAAATTAATTTCATTCAGTTTTAAATAATCTTTTTACAACTGGATAAAAGTTGTCACTAGCTATTTTTTTCTTTCCTTCTAAATATTTGATTATTCCGTTATTGCATGAATCAAATTTAGTAAAGTCAAATAGTCTTTAATCATTTATTAAGGATTATATAACTTAGTCAGCATTCTTCCTGAAAAAATATTTAATTTTTCATTAATATTTATAATATAATCGTATATAAACCCCGACTCATTGCATTTCCGTGTATCATAAAATACTGAACGGGAATAATAAATACTGAACATAATTTTACTATTAGTACATTCAATCGAGGGTTCGCATTTTCTTGAGGCTGTAGTGGCTTGTGATAGCTATCTGTGCTAGATAGGTCAATCTAATTAAATAAGCCTGCAACCGATCCAAAGGTCAGTGGGTTGTCCAAGACTGCATATACGAACCGCATAAGTATTGCATCATGTATAGGTATATTATTCTTATGGGTGTTATTCGTAATTAAAAGGTTGTAATGATTTTAGCCTATTTAGATCAACTCGTTCAAGGCATGCTGTTATGCTAAAAATAAACATGTTCTTAAGCTGTAAAACACATTTTGTTTTTGTATTTTTAAATTGTCACAATTACGTCAGATACTTAATTGTGACAATTACACATACACGTATACAATAGTTTTTTGTGACAATTACACATACACATATACAATAGTTTTTTGTGACAATTATACATACACATATACATTAGTTTTTTTTGTGACAATTACACATACATAATTATATACAATAGTTTTTTTGTCGCCTTTTACAATAGGTCGCCCTCGGCCGCAGGAGTGCATCTGCAGGGAGAAATTACCTACTTCCATAAAAGTTTTGTATATTTTGTGAAAATAGTACTATGTGTTCCGATTAGAAACAGGAAATAAATTGCGATTAAATTCATACTTAGAGGTAAGCAGACTGAAAAGCAAAAGTTTAATATGACTAGGTGTTGTCCTAGACCTTTACTATACATTTTCTCTCTTTGTTTAATTTTAATTTTGTAATTAAAGTTGTATATAATAAAAAATATAAAATAAGACTGAAAAAATATTCGCTGGGGGGTTTATTTCGCTGTTTCTACTCTAGCCAGCGTTTTATTAAGAATATTATATAAATGAAAAGGGGACTAATTGTATAAAGTGGTCGCGCTGAATTACAAAACAAATCTCGTTCGAATCCTATCAATTACCTAACAAAACAAGAGAAGCCTATAAAAGCAACAAACAATTAAATTTCCAGAATTAATTATACAAGAAAAAATATATTGTTTTTCTATATTATACTTTTAAGTAACCTGAAGCAATTTTTTCTATCTTCGCTGTTTCATACTGACATTATCAAAAATTACACGAAATTCGAAACATTCTGATGGAATGTAGGAACGCTGGCGTGGTGGGGTGTATATATATATATATATATATATATATATATATATATATATATATATATATATATATATATATATATATATATATATATATATATATATATATATATACAAATAATAATAGTAATATTTTGTGACAATTCACACAGCATCATCTATTCCCAAACTAAGTAGCACTTGTGTTATGGGCCCTAGACAACTGATATACTAATTATATGCTTTTTTTTTTGTAAATAAATACATAAACACCCAGACGCGAGACGGGAATCGAACCCGTGACCTCCGCAAGCGTACCGAAGTGCGTAATTCGTTACGCCACCGAGGTCGTTAAAATAAATAGACGATATGATAAAAGTGCCTGGACGTCGATCATCTTAAAGTTTGAAAAAAGGAAAATAATGTTTTCTTTTCTTATTGTATTATTATGTGAAGAAAAAGCTTTGTATTGCTGTTTACGAAACTTATGGGATTAATAGAGTATGAAATTTGGCATAAAGTTTTTCTATATGAAATAATAATTGAACAGGCTTGTCATTCCTAAATCCTTCCACTTTCCTACCTTTGAATCTTCGCGGCAAGACAAACTGATCGATCGACGCGACAAAAAAAGTATCTCAACAGCGTGTGCGGCGGTGCGAGCGTCTGCCACAAAAAATATCTTAAATAATATTAAAACTGTGCATAGCAAGTCCCGCGGGCAAAATAAGGATTAAAATAAAACATAAAATTGGTGAAGTGATGTCAAATGTGGAGAAACAATTGTGAGTACAAAACCCTTTTACTTATTCCGTCCATCTATCCTGACGGTCTGTTCTTCTAAACTATTATCTCCATTTAAGCCTAAACATAATTGTGGTCCATTTCGAGCGCGAATTCCCGTGGAATTTACAGTAAATCAATATTCAGTAGTCTTATTCGCATATATAACAAGTAAAATCTTATCAAATTTCATTGTAAAAAGTATAACCCGACCAAATATAGTGGGCTATACATTGAGGTGATACTATACGGATTCATTGGTCATCATAATTCAGTAGTATTATGCCGGTACGTTTTGAAATTAAAAATTAAATTTTGCATTTATGATTTATAACACCACATAAATACATTACGATATAATTAACACTTATTTACATTACTTTGGTTCGAGAGTAAATAAGTTACTTCATCCTATATAAACTTACACTTTACATATGTACACGTAACATATTAAACTCAACTACCTACCTGAATTGGTTTCATCCTTTTAATTAACAGACTTATTGTCTTACTTAAAGACTAACCATGGAATTAGATAAACTTAAAGTACTACGATCACGACGTGAATATGTTTTCCGTGCCATGCAAATCCTTTACGATCTTTCCAAAGAAATGGTTCAAGATCGCTCAAAGGTATCGGCGTTCAAGTCGAGATACACGCGATTACATTCAATTCATGATGAGTTTGTTCAATTGTGTGAGGATATACAATGTTTGGAGTTAACCATAAAGCCTAATCAGCAAATCGATCAGGAAGTGATGAGTTCGTTTGACGATTTGTATTACGCAGTAATTAGTGCGGCCGATACTTTGGCTACAACTTACAATACGAGCGTAGACGCCGCTGCACGGTCGGACTGCGGTTCGCCGGTACAGCCGTCAGCCGTCCACTCATTGAACGCGCGCTTACCTAAACTTGAATTACCCAAGTTCGACGGCAATATAGAAAACTGGCAAACCTTTTATGATACATACACGACTTTGATACACGAAAATAACTCAATCTCAGATATTGAAAAATTTCATTATCTCGTTTCATGTTTACAAGGATCCGCATTATCTATTGCGAAAGGAGTCCCAATGACTCAGAAAAATTATAAAGTTGTTTTCGATACTTTAGTCGAACGGTACCAAAACAAGCGTATCTTAGCCTTAACGTATTTAGATAAATTTCTTAATCATTCCGCCGTTAAATCTGGTAGCTTCCAAGAATTGCAAGCGTTAACGAACTTATTCCACGAGTCCTTTTATGCACTTCAAGCTCTAAATATTGAAAATTTAGGTGAGTTTATTCTTTTCCATTTAGCCTCGCGGACTCTTGATGCAGACACTCGCACACGTTTTGAGTCACAAAACTGTTCACCAGTACCTACACTTGGTGAACTTTTGAAGTTTCTTCAAGACTACGTAAAGATCTTAGAAACTAGTCGATTATCCTCTGGCAATCTTAATCTTACCCGGACCTTTGACGGAAAAAAAACCATCGCCGGCGAATAATAGGCAAAATAGCTGCGCACCAAAGCGCACATCTCATCTAGCAAAATCCACCAGCCCTACAACATTGTCAACAATTGTATGTTCTTGTTGTGGCGAAACACACTCTATCTATAAGTGCCTCAAGTTTCAATCTTTAGACTCTCACGCTAGGCTAGACTTAGTAAACAAAAGGAAAATGTGTATAAATTGTTTACGTACAAATCATATCATAGATTCATGTTTCTCTAAAGTATGTTGCACATCATGCGGATTGCGACATCATACCTTGCTACACACTGAGCAAGCGCAAACACATACTCCTTCTGTCAGTCAGGCGAGTACTGTAGCTCATGTTGGGAACAGCCGAGGTATAGTATTGCTGGGCACGTGTCAATTACGCGTATGTAATACCACGTCGGGTGCACAACTCACTGTGCGCGCCTTAGTAGACAGTGGTGCTCAGGATTCGTTTATAACTACCGCCTGCGCACGAACACTCGGTTTAAAGCTCCGCCGCTGCAATCTTAAGGTAGCTGGTTTAGGACAGAACACCGTGTTTCACGTGAAGGGTATGACGGACTGTGATTTACGACCACTTGACAGTGACAATCCGCGGTATCATATTAAACCGATTGTTTTGGATAATATCACCACTCAGATGCCCAGTGTGAATATACCATCAGTCGTTAGAGATTATTGCAAACATTTAATCTTAGCCGACCGCGATTATGACATCCCCGCTCAAATCGACCTATTGATAGGGGCTGAACTATTTCATGAAATCTATGACGGCCAACGTATAAAGCTAGGGCCCGGCTTGCCAGTCGCTCTGCATAGCGTTTTTGGTTGGATACTCAGTGGCGCGGTTAATTCTGATTTATTAATGCCTCCTTCTACTACGTCTACATTACTAGCTTCCACGTACTCACTCGATGAGCTGGTTAAACGTTTCTGGGAAGTCGAGGAACCACCGCAGATACCTATTTCTGTACCCGAAGACGACATGTGTGAACGCTTGTACACAGACCTGACTAGCAGAAAACCTGACGGGCGTTATGTAGTACCACTCCTCTTAAAGGACGGTGACTGTGCCTTAGGTAATTCGTTCAATGGTTCTTTGTCACGTTTAAATAACCTTGAAAGAAAACTTAGTCGACAAAACCAACTTAGGCACGATTACGTAGACTTTATGCGCGAGTATGAGAGTATGGGTCACATGTATCCTATATCTAATCCTATATCACAATCGGAAAAACGTTATCTTATCCCGCATCATTGTGTCATTCGTCCAGAAAGCACGACAACAAAGTTACGCGTGGTGTTTGACGCAAGCTATAAGACCACAAATGGTCTATCTTTAAACGACATTGTGTTCACTGGACCTAAGCTTCAAGTGGATATCGTAGACATAATAACACAGTTCAGACTACATGCGGTAGTGTTCACATGTGACATATCAAAAATGTATCGTCAGATTTTGATTAGACCTGAAGATCGTGGCTATCAGCACGTACTATGGCGGGAGTCTTCGAGTGATCCAATAAAGGAGTATGAACTCGCGACTGTCACCTACGGAGTAAGCAGTTCGCCTTATCTCGCTATACGCACACTCCATCAATTGGCTGCTGACCATGGTGCAGAATACCCGCGCGCCGCAGAGGCACTTCTTCATGAAACTTTCATGGACGACATCACAACTGGAGCTCCCTCTGTGAGTGAAGCTGTCGAACTGAGAGATGAACTCGTAAAACTGCTTAGTTTGGCACAATTTGAACTCCGCAAATGGAGTAGCAATTCTCACTCGTTCCTTGAAACCTTGCCGGTGGACCATTGTCAATCTCCGAAACCTTTCTCAAAAGAAAGTAACAATCCAACACTCAAAATCTTAGGGGTTCAATATGATCCTTCAGGTGATATTTTCACTTATTCCCACGCTTCTATCGAGGATGGCGAGTTCACTAAGCGTTCAATCTTGTCCAACGTGGCTCGCATATTTGACCCTCTAGGCTGGTTAACACCTTTCATTCTGAAGGCAAAATTACTTCTTCAAGATTTATGGCGTCTTAATCTCTCTTGGGACGAACCCGTACCCAGGGACATAGCTAAAAACTGGCGAGACTTTATCTTCGACCTTCCCAACCTAAACCTTGTTAAAATTCCTCGTCAAGTTATACCGATACAATCAGCACATCCCACAGAAGTTGATCTCATTGGATTCAGTGACGGTTCAACAAAGGCATATGGATGTTGTCTCTTTCTCCGCGTTGTCACGTTGGAAAAGGTTGAATCGCATCTATTAATCGCTAAATCTAAGGTAGCACCGCTCAAGATTCTCACCGTAAACCGATTGGAGCTTTGCGGTGCTGTGTTGCTATCAAAGGTAGTAACTCGTATCTATACTTTACTTAGTAAACGGCTGAACATTAAAAATGTAGTGTTATTCACAGACAGCTCGACTGTGTTGTCATGGTTGAACACAGAACCACATAAACTAAAAACTTTTGTAGCACATCGCGTAGTTAAAATTACCGAAACTGCCATCCCATCTTGTTGGCGGTACGTTTCTACACATGAAAACCCAGCAGATTTCTGTAGTCGCAGTCTATCATGTTTGGAATTAACTACTTGTGAAAGTTGGTGGTCAGGCCCAAAATGGCTGACTACTAATCAAATCCACTGGCCTGTATCAGCAGTTGGAAAGCAGGATACTGTCCCAGAATTGAAGCGATCGTCACACTTGTGTCATGCTAGTTTCACGACAAAAGAAGCGGACGTACTCGAAGAGCTACTGGAACGCTCCTCTAACTTTTCACGTGTGCAACGAGTACTAGCGTGGATCTATCGGTTTATAAATAACTCTAAACTTAAACGATCTGAACGGAACTCGTCACCGTTTCTAACATCATCAGAACTTAATAATTCTTTAGAGCAGTTAGTCAAACATGTTCAGCGTGAACATTTTAGTGATATCGCAATAAAACTTAAGTCAAATAAACCTCTACCTCGACATTTATTGAAGCTAGCTCCCTTTCTCGACTCTGGCAAAGTCCTGCGAGTGGGGGGACGACTAAAACATGCTAACTTGCCTGATTACGTTAAGCATCCGTACCTCTTACCAAAAAAATCTCGACTGACTAATCTCTTGATTGACCATTATCATGCTACTTACCTTCACTGTGGACCTCGCCTTCTGCAGTCTTTACTCCAGCGTCAATTTTGGGTGCTTGGTATTCGCAATCTTATACGATCTCGTTTGTCCAAATGCATTACTTGCTTTAAGGTAAGGCCAAAAGCTCTGCAACCAATTATGGGCAACCTACCGTCTTCCCGATTGAAACCAGGTCAATGCTTTCAGACAGTAGGAATTGACCTCGGGGGCCCATTCATGGTTAAAGAAAGCAGGCGGCGGAACGCTAAAACATATAAAACGTACTTGTGTCTTATAGTTTGTCACGCAACCAAAGCCATACACCTTGAGCTCGTCACTGAGTTGACCACCGAAGCGTTCATAGCTGCTTTAGATCGTTTCGTGTCCAGGAGGGGTCTCTGTCAGTACATAGTCACGGATGGTGGTACCAACTTTGTTGGCGCAAAACGTTATTTATCGGAAGTTTCGAAATTGCTGATAGATGCCAGTGACAAAATCTCGTGCCAGCTCGCATCTCGCGGCATTACTTGGAGGCTAAATCCTGCGTCAGGCCCCCATTTTGGAGGCATCTTTGAAAGTGGTATCAAATCCACAAAATATCATTTAAAGCGGATTGTAGGATCCCAGGTCCTTACTTATGAGGAATTCTATACCGTCTTAACTAAGGTTGAAGCAATGTTGAACTCCAGACCTTTGGTGGAGCTCTCTCCCGACCCTGGTGAAGTTGACGCTCTTACAGCAGGGCATTTCTTGATAGGCCGACCTTTAGTTTCCCTTCCGGAGCCGGTACATGCCGAAAACGTAACTCTGCGTACTCGCTGGCAACTAGTCCAAAGGCTGTCTCAAGGTTTCTGGCGAACGTGGCAGAGAGATTATTTGCATACCTTGCAACAACGAAGCAAATGGCTAAAGGACGGCGGTAGACAACCGAAATTGGGCGATCTTGTCATCATCCAGGAATCGAATTTACCCGTAAATGAATGGCGGTTAGGTCGAGTTGTTCAACTGCATCCTGGCGCGGACAACATAGTTCGAGTCGTGACCGTAAAAACCTGTAAAGGTTTACTTGTAAGACCTGTGGTTAAAATCTGTCCATTGCCTACAGATGAAACCAATTAAATCACATAGCATATTTTATATTAATCTTAAACACCTTTTATCTATTTACCTAAATTTTATATATTATAGTCTAACATAATTTAACTTAACATTCCCTAACGTAAGCTTCGTAAACACAACACAAAATAATAGTGCCTCCAATGACTATGAAATCGTATAGCATGTAAAATCCAAATCTTAGAATCATTTATCTTATGAAATCCCCGGTTGATTTCAAGTGGGGGGATATGAACAGGCTTGTCATTCCTAAATCCTTCCACTTTCCTACCTTTGAATCTTCGCGGCAAGACAAACTGATCGATCGACGCGACAAAAAAAGTATCTCAACAGCGTGTGCGGCGGTGCGAGCGTCTGCCACAAAAAATATCTTAAATAATATTAAAACTGTGCATAGCAAGTCCCGCGGGCAAAATAAGGATTAAAATAAAACATAAAATTGGTGAAGTGATGTCAAATGTGGAGAAACAATTGTGAGTACAAAACCCTTTTACTTATTCCGTCCATCTATCCTGACGGTCTGTTCTTCTAAACTATTATCTCCATTTAAGCCTAAACAATAATAATGATTAAAAATTAATTAAATAATATGAATCATTTCAGCCGGAAGACGCCCACTGCTGGACAAAGGCCTCCCCCAAAGATCTCCACGATGATCGGTCCTGCGCTGCCCTCATCCAACCTATCCCGGCGATCTTGACCAGATCATCGGTCCATCTTGTGGGGGGCCTACCAACACTGCGTCTTCCGGTACGCGGTCGCCATTCGAGGACTTTTCTGCCCCAACGGCCATCAGTCCTTCGAGCTATGTGCCCAGCCCACTGCCACTTCAGTTTTGCAATCATCCGGGCTATGTCGGTTACTTTGGTTCTCCTGCGAATCTCCTCATTTCTGATTCGATCTCGCAGGGAAACTCCGAGCATAGCCCTCTCCATTGCTCTCTGAGCGACCATGAGCTTTCTCATAAGGCCCATAGTTAGCGACCACGTCTGCGTTCCGTATGTCATCACTGGCAACACACATTGGTTAAAAACCTTCGTCTTGAGACACTGCGGTATTTGGGACGAAAAGATTTTACGGAGCTTCCCGAACGCTGCCCATCCGAGTTGGATTCGACGAGTGACCTCTTTCGCGAAATTGGACCTGCCTAACTGGATCGTTTGACCCAAGTAGACGTATTCGTCAACAATTTCGAAAGTACAGTTCCCAACTGTTACGGGGGTAGGTGCGACATGGACATTAGACATGATCTTCGTCTTGTCCATGTTCATTTTGAGACCTACTCCTTGGGAAGCTGTATTGAGGCCATCAAGCATATGGCTTAAGTCTTCCATGGTTTCAGCCATGATTACGATATCATCTGCGAATCTAAGGTGAGTGATGTACTCACCGTTAATGTTGATGCCCAGTCCGTTCCAGTCCAGAAGCTTGAAGACATCTTTCAACGCAGCAGTGAACAGCATCGGCGATATGACATCGCCTTGTCTGACTCCCCGCTGCAGTCGGATAGGCTTCGAGTTCTGATCCTGGAGACGGACTGACATGGTGGCGTTTTCATACAAACACTTCAACGCTTTGATGTATCGATAATCAATGTGGCACCTCTGGAGAGACTGAAGCACCGCCCAGGTCTCGATCGAATCAAAGGCTTTCTCATAGTCCACGAACGCCAAGCATAGTGGCTGGTTATACTCTTCCGTCTTCTGTATAACCTGCCGCAGCGTATGTATGTGGTCTATGGTGCTAAAACCTTTTCGGAATCCGGCTTGTTCGGGAGGCTGGAAGTCGTCAAATCTGCGCGCGAGACGATTCGTGATGACCCTTGAAAACAGCTTGTAAACATGGCTCAGAAGTGATATCGGTCTAAAGTTCTTCAAAAGGGTTTTGTCGCCCTTTTTGAAGAACAGCACCACTATACTTCCGTGCCAGGCCTGCGGCGTTTTGCCATCGAGGATGACGGAATTAAATAGCTTCTGGAGGATTTTAAGCACAGGAGTACCACCAGCTCTCAGAAGCTCGGCTGTAATTCTATCATCACCCGGCGCCTTGTTGTTTTTAAGCTGTTTAAGGGCCACACTAATCTCGCACAGACTGACGTCTGGGATATCTACGGTGTAGTGTCGGGTTAATTTGGCTCTTGGGTCTTTAGCCTTGTTGTTAACAGGTGCCCGTGTGGTCGTGTATAGCTGTCCGTAGAACTTCTCGACTTCCCTCAAAAGTTCGGGTTTAGACGAAACTACCCTGCCGTCATCGGTCTTCAGCTTCGTCAGTTGGCTCTGCCCAATAGACAAGTCTCGTGCGAATACTTTAGAGCCCTTGTTACGCTCTATAGCCGCCTTTACACAGTCTGTGTTATGGCGGCGGATATCGCGAGTCAAGGACTTGGAGATCTGTCTATTTAGCTGCCTATACTGGGAAGCATCGTCCGGGGACTGAAGGGTCATTTGACGTCTCACATCCATCAATTTGAGAGTAGAATCTGAGATTTTTCCGGTTCTTTTTGAACGGCTGGCCTTGAAGAATTTAGACCCGGCCGTTTGAACAGCTTCCACGAACCTGTTATTATACTCGTCCACGTCAACGCAGTCACCGAGGCATTCGAAGCGGTTTTGCAATTCGAGTTGAAAGTTTACCGGGTTTTGGATCTGTATGGGTGCAGGTCGGAGCGTAGACTTCACCAGTCGAGACCTCTCCAATTTTGGATTGATATTCAATGTGCCTCTTACTAAGCGGTGATCACTCCCAGTTTTCACCGAATTGATCACAGAGACATCATTGAATATCTGTCTTTTGGTCGACATAATGAAGTCAATCTCATTTTTGGTGGCACCATCGGGACTAATCCAAGTCCATTTGCGTTGTTCTGGCTTCATGAAGAAGGAGTTCATCATATACAGGTCCTCCTTCTCCATGAAGTCGGCCAACATCTGGCCTCGGGTGTTCCGATTTCCGAACCCAAATTGCCCCACTCTCAACTCATCGCCGCTACGTTTCCCCAATTTTGCGTTGAAGTCTCCCATGACAACGTTAAAGTGGGTTTTAGAAGTGTGGATGGCTGTTGAGATGTCCTCATACATGGCTTCCACCTCCTCGTCAGGATGTGTCGAAGTCGGAGCGTAAACCTGAATGACCTTCAACGAATACCGTTTGGTAATTTTGAGTATTAGGTACGCTACCCTAGTCGAAACACTCCCCACCTCAGTAACGTTGTTCACAAGAGACTTGTGAACGAGAAACCCGACACCACCTTGGGACAGTTGGTCGCCCTCCCGGAAGTAGAGCAGATTTCCGGAATTTAGGATTATTGAGTCCTCTCCCTGTCTTCGGACTTCAGATAACCCCACAACATCCCATCGCAGTCTGCTCAAAACTTCCTCCAGTTCCTCCAACTTCTCGTTGGTCCGCAGTGTCTTGACATTGTATGTTGCCAGGGCCAAAGGTCGTCGTTCTTGGTAGCGAATCCGAACCCGGGGATTCTTCGCACCCCCTGCCCCGTCGCTTATGTGGCTGCTACCGTGACCACCACGAACGGGGCCGCCGGGGACTAGGGGCCGGGGCCTGTGTGTATCTGTCATTTTAGGGGGGGTTTTGCCATAATCGCCACGCTTGGCAGGCGGGTTGGCGATCGCAGTATTCGCAGTTGGTGATGCTCTCACGGAAAGATGCTGCTGCCCATCCTCCGTTCTTTCTATCCCTTACTCGTCTCTTACGACACCCACGGGAGGAGATGGGGTGGTGCTATTCTGGTGCGACACCACACACTACAACAGTGACAATAAAAGGTAGTAATTAATGGGCAACTACAACATAGTTTACAAAGTATTCCAATTTCACACAACTATTTTTAAACTCTACACATATATATGAGCGACACCAATAAAAAATTCCAATAAACTAAAATAAACGATAATGATCCATTATAATACATGATAATGACAGTTTGATTTGTATTATCTTTATAAACACTATTATTAATGGAGTATGTTTTATAATAACTTATCTAAATTATAGTATAGTCTTGAAATGGGTTATATTTTCAGATTTCAAACGTTCAATCACACACATAATTATTAAAATAGTAATAATAGTAGTAATAGTAGTAAACGATGCGCTATTTTTTTATATATAGCATAAAGATAAGATCTGCTGATCTCCATTTATAAATAATATGAATAAGGCATAAAAATACACTACCAATAGATTAACAAACACAACACAACCCTTTTGTGTGTGGTTAAAGTTTTTGGTCAAATTGAGAAAAATTGAATATTATTCATCCATACAATTTGTCTATAGTTTACAGAATGTCAAAATTAGGCGCAATCTGTGAAATCTTTCATAATAGAACTGATATATTCTTCCACTGTCCAAAGATATCGACCCCTATACTACCTATTGCCAAAACAAATCCCACGCCCCATTAATCTAAACTTCCTCTAACACTTGTGCACTCTAAGCTAATATATACACTCTCTAACTTTTTAATTGCTAACAGTATTTACTTATAAGGCTAACACATATACATTTAATACTAACTTGCTTCTTGTGTTGTCCTCAGGATCTCAGAATTCAATTTACCGACCATATTTCCCTAATACTATTGCTACATTTAATCTGTCACTTTTATTAACAATATAGACATTGGCAAAATCAATGCCAAATGCATTGGAGCCATAAGTACAAAGAAAGAAGAAGAAGAAGAACTGATAATTAAATTTTTGAATGAATTATGGTCGAACTTTGAGCACTAAGTGGCTACTGATTCTATTAAATCCGATTCAAGCTTTGACCTTTATCACGTTCTATGAGTCGATACCTTAAAGTAAACAAAACAACAAACTGATATCAATCAATCCGCTTAAAGTTTACTAAAGCAACAAATTTAACTGCATATTCATGACTAGCTTCAACAGATTAGAGAACTCTTCAATATAATATCGCACACAAACACTAAAATATATGGAGTGAAAGTTACGGCCACCATAAACGCGGTCATTACTTCGAGATCGATCACGTATTCCCAATTTAGACGACGTATGACCAGTTTACGAGTAAATAAAATTACTTTTGCACGACGGGAAACAAGTATTCTAAGAATTATTATATTAAGATAAAAGATTCATTAAAATCACTCCTGATTAGCTCTTAATTCGCGAGATTAGGAGATTGGCTCTTAATTCGCGCAATGGATAATTTGTCATACCAACATGGAAAGAGATTTGTAACAGTTTCATTACTACAGTTGGACGTAGTTACGCAAAAAGGATCCAACCCACAAAATGTTACTTTTGAATTATTAAAGATTAAAGTTTTAGCTGTATTTCCGCATTGATGTATTTGTTAGTGTCTATGGGTTCTTAGGAAAATATAAGCGTAAATGTATCATTTCTCATACAAATAAGTTTAACTGCTCTTATTTTAAGCCCAGAATGAGTACTTTGTTATACTATCTAATTATTCTACCATATTGTGGGTTGGATCCTTTTTGCGTAACTACGTCTTATCCTTTTATATTTTAATTTTTAAAATAATTGTATTTTTTGATATTTCTCCGTGCTGGAGCGGAGTAAGAATACTAATCCTTGCCGTCGGGGTCGGCCTCTTTTAATAGCTAGGGTCCAGCAGACAGGCAAACGGCGCACCCTGACAGGTGGTCACCGTCGCCTACGGACGTATGCAACACCAGAGGCATCACTAACGCAGTGCATACAAAAATTATTGGATAACAAATATTAAGTTCTGGTATAAATAATGTTATAATCCATCCTTTTATTTTATACCAATAAATTGTATAACTTAAATTTATTTATTATGTTATTTAATATTGATCTCTAATCATTGAACTTTCACCTCTAGATTTGCAGATATCTGCAGAGTATGTATATACACACAAACTTCCGTGTTAGAATTATTTAAAGCATTTCACACAATAAACTCTGATATATACCGAATATTGATATGGAGTGGATTCTTTTAGGCTAAAAGTCAATCCACAGAAAACGTAATCGTATTGTCAACGTAGTTGTGTTTTAAACGTAGTAGTTATTGTCGTCGGCAGCAATGCTAGCTAAAGTGGAATGGGAAAAGTTGCCGCAAATTAATTTAGATGGATCATATATTCAGATTAGCGACAAGCTTAAAAATTTTGATATTATTATTGACAAGGAGCTGTGTTGGCGGCCTCAAATCAATGAATTAAGTCGACGAGTTTACTTCTCTTTTAAGTTCCTTAATAAACTCAGGAACTTCATACCGATTGCCACTAATGTTAGGCTTGCAGAATCTTTGCTTGTGCCCATGTTGGATTACGCCGATTCCAGTTATCTAGATATAACTCAAGAACAACTTAATAAACTTGAGCGCCTCCGAACTCTTTGTAACAGGTTCATATTTGGTTTGCGTAAATATGACCATATTTCAGAATTTCGCACAAAACTCAAGGGGTTACCTATCCATCTTCACCGGAAAACTCACATTCTTTCTCTCGTTTACAAATTTATCTAAATTCCAAACTTGAGGAATCAATTCAAGTTTCTTCATTCGTCTAGCCTTCGAATTTTGCGCATATCCACTGAACTGTCTCTAAAAACTTCTGTTCATACCTCTTTTTTCTATAATAACTCACTTACTGTTCACGCTATCAAACTTTGGAATGCCCTACCTATTGCTATAAGACAGGCTAAATAACTACCAACTTTTAAAAAATTGGTTAAAAATCACTACTTAAATTTAATGTGGCAACAAAAACAAATATTTATGTATTCAACAAATATAGATATTTAAGTACGTTTATTTATTTATTATATTGTATGTATATTGTTTATTTATTCAGCAAATGAAATATTATTTATTACCTATTATTTATTGCCATACCTCTCTATTACATGAATATAAAACGAATAATATCCTATATCCCGGATTGCCTGGAAGAGATCACTCTTTAGCAATAAGGCCGCCAATTGTGTCAAGTAGATATTGATTGTACATAATTTTCATTGTGTTTGTAAGTTCTTTGATGTAAATCATAAAGTGTCATCTATCTATCTATATGTTAATGATGGTGCCCGAAAATCTCATTTAGGTCGGATATCAGGCGTCTATCAACGGTCCTTTAGATTGGCTTTATTTCCGGAAAGAGTTGTGTCCTTAATTAGCGAAGTGCCTAAGGCGACGAGAGCATAGAAAACTAAGGTACAGAAATAATATATATTATATTATAAGTAGTTTGCTTGCTCTATGTTTCTTTTTAGATTTGTAAAAATTCTGATAGTAGTCATCTGAATAAAAACTAAAATTAGCCAAATCTGTTTTATTATGCCTAAGCTGGCACAAAGAAATGAATTGTTACGATAATTTAGTCAAATTTAAAAATGAAGATTTACTTTCGATACACGACAGTGCTTAAACTTAACCTTAGGTGTTTGTCTTTGATGTTAGATCCTAGCATTCAAACAGGATAATAAGAGCTTAAATATTAATAATAAACTTTAACTCTCGTACGACACATGCAAGCATTACAGGCCATACCGCATTAGTCTAAATATTTATGCGTATATAATATAAATATTTATACTTATCCGTGCAGGGGCGGAGAAAGAATACTAACCTCTGCGGCCGAGGTCGGCCTGTCGTAAAAGCCGACAAAACAACCCACCCTAGCTACGTGGTAGGGCCTCAAGCCCGTGTGGATGGCGACCACCTTAGGTCTTAAGTATGCCGCCATAATAACCTTGTGTTGTGTTCCGGCATTAGTGACCCAAGTTCCTGTACCCTTATGGGACAGCAGCGTGTTCGCGATGCCACTGGCGTTGCAAACACCCATAGGCGACGGTAACTGCTAAATTCTAAGCGGGCCGTCAGCCTGTCTGCTGTCCTACAGCAATAAAAAAAATTAATGCGCTAGTCTCAAGCTCTTGTAAACACGCGTTATGCCACACGTGACAACCACCGTGGTGCAACGTCAGAACGCCTGCAGAGTTAAGAGGTGCGATTATAGTGCGATTATATTTAAGGATTGAATAGCGCTGTGTGAATCGTTCCAGTATATTTATTCATTTTGGATAAAACTGTGGGAACTTTTAAGCTGTTACTGCTAGTAACATAATACAGTTTTGGTTGTTAAGATTAGCTAACGTCATCTTTGTCGATATTTATATGAAATAAATATTTAGCATTCTCTTTATGTGAAGAAGTACTATGCAACTGTGATTTTAACTGTGACTACTTGTTATCATATAATACGTGTAATCACAACATGTTACATAAACCGATAGGAATAAAAGACGAAGGTATATTCATGAACTTCACTTCTGTACTCTGTAGTTTCAATGTCGGGCTGATTTCTGGGTAGATAGCAAACGCTAGTTAATGTTGCTACTTTGCAAATTTAATTAATTCTACAACCCAAATATTTTAGCTGGGGTTTTTGATTTCCTTTTGGAATTTTCTTGTTTAGGTGATTCTATACGTTTAAATTAAGAATATAAATCCCATGCTATCGTAGAAATGGAATGTTATATGTTTTGTCTAAAAACCACATACCTAGGGCACAAAATACCAATAAAAGTGTGGCGGGCGCAACTCAGTCGTCTAGTAATAAGAAATAGAAGAGAACTAGAAAAAAATCTGTCCCGAGAACGATGGACGTCCTGTAGGTGGCCATAAAATTAAGCCAAATCAATATAAATATATCTAGAAACTATTCTGTGATAAAAAGAGAAAAATATATGTTCGATCCTTGCATAAGGGTATTTGAAATCCCGCCACCTGATTTTTGTAATCTACCCTCACTCTCGGTGAGGTAATAATGGTAAGCGAGGGTGGGACGGAAAAACTGTGGCTTCTTGTGTCAACGTTTGGCATGAGATAACCGCTTTTTGCACCGTGTGCGATAATTATAAATAACTGGACGGGACGGTCGACGTTCGACCTCCCTGGTTACTCTAATTGGCCGTGCCATTAAATCTGTGTGTGTTCAGTGTTGTGTATTTAGCTGGTGCCGTGCAGCAGTTCCTCAACGACCTGAACCGAACCGGGAAGGGGTGAAAACAAGGTCAGTGCGCATTTCTTTGCCCGTTGCAAAACATCGTGTCTCTCTTGCCACCGCTCCTTCCCATTCCTCTCCCATACAGTCCACTGCTCTCGAGCAACCCTTCTCGTTCCCGTACGGTGCCATCTGGCTCCGTGACCGGCATCGTACAATTCTTTTTTGGTCATTCGAGCCTAGATAAATTCTTTTTTGGCCATTCGAGCCTAGATCCTCTCTTTTTGGGCCAACGCAGCCTATATAATTCTTATAATATACTTATATTCTTATTTCTTATAAAAATATCGGAAGGTATTTTTCTTAAATTCCTAAAACTTATAATTAAAAAATATAATACTATAATATTTACGTTTATTTAATTTATTATAACATATACTATAACATACTATTCTATTTTATTTATAAATACATTTATTTATAACATATTTAATATTACATTTAATATATCGTGGAAGTAGGTAGATATACTTTATTATGTCTAAAAAGCGTGTGGATGAGTCTCCTACTTCTCCTGAACTTAAACTATTAATTTGTCATAAAGAAAGAATATTCGAAAGACTACAAAAAAATATAATTTATCAATCAATCTCATTGATAACGATTCTGAGCGATTATTCTTATTACAATGCTCAGAAATCGACGACTTAAGATTAAAATTTGAAAAACAAATATTTCTCATTTACGAGTGTGAACTTAGTCATAACCCTAATGCATTGATGAATACCCAAGAATTGGACAGTTTCGATGAAATTTATTATAAAATAAAAATGTGCGCTTCCAAATGTACGCCTTCGAGTAGTAGTGATAAGGTTGAAATTCCCATACAACAATCTCGCCCTCATCTGCCGAAGTTAGAATTAATTACATTTGACGGCAATATTGAGAATTTTACCACCTTCTATGAGACATTTTGTTCGTTGGTACATAATCAATCTAGTATACCGCAAATTGATAAATTTCATTACTTGTTGTCGTGCACTAAGGGTTCTGCTTTAAATATTGTTAAAAGTGTGCCAATTACCGCTACTAACTATGACGTTGTTTGGCAATCTTTACTTAATAAATATTACGACAAAAGAATGCTCGTCGATAGGTATTTAGATAAAATGTTAAATTTTTTACCTCTTATTAAGGAATCTTCTGTTAATTTAAATATGTTTTTAGAAACATTTGAAAATTCGTACAAGGCGATTCAAGCTTTAAAAATTGATAATTTAGGCAGTTATATCCTGTGTCATGTCGCCTTGAGAGCCTTAAATATAGAAACTCGAAAGTCTTTCGAACAAACTCTAAACCAAAAATCATTGCCAGAATTTCTGGATCTTATTTCTTTTATACACAACCAAATAAAAATTCTTGATCATAGTGAATCTTATATAAACAACTTTAGTTCGAAGTATCAATTAAATAAATCTCAAGTAAACAATAATTTCAATAAAATTAAATTTAATAAACGTGTTTCGAACACTACTTCTTCGCGTAAAAATATTACGCTTTGTTTACATTGCGGTGAATATGATCACTTAATTTATCGTTGCGACAAGTTTAAAGATTTATCAAATAAGGAACGGGTCAGCCGTGCTGCCGCTCTTTCTTTATGTTGCAATTGTTTAAAGCCTAATCATAATGTAAACAAATGCACTAGTCGTTTTAGATGTTTGGTGTGTAAAAAACAGCATCATTTGTTGTTGCATACTGATAACAGCGAGTCTACTGATAATATAAAACCGACACGCAGTCGCACGCTTTCGTCACCGATTGCGTCATCATCGCCCGCTGTCTTAAGTTCGTGTGCATCGGCTCAGAGCTATAGCAGCGTAGTTATATTGGGGACCGCGCTCGTTAATGTTTTTGATGCAAATAATGAATTGCAATTGTGCCGTGTTTTGATTGATTCTGGCGCTCAGTCTAACTTTATTTCGTTGTCTTGTTTACAACGTCTCGGCTTATCTCAACGTAAATGTTCCTTTAGTATTTACGGATTAGCTGGAGAAAATATTAAAAATTATGGCATGACGTCATGCACAATACAACCTCGCGATAATCGTGAGCCCTCTTTTAATATTGATTTTGTTGTTCTACGTAAATTAACTTCCGATTTGCCTACTATTCAAATACCGGAGCAAGTTGTTATGCAATATAAAAATTTGAATTTAGCAGATCCTTTCTTTCACATTAAATCCCCGATCGATATGATATTGGGTAGTGATGTTTTTCCTCATATTTATGATGGAAGGAAATTTATTTTTAGCCGCGACATTCCTATTGCGCTAGGAAGTATTTTCGGTTTTGTTATCACTGGAAACTTGACCGTGTCTCACTCCAGTGATAAAGTGGATTGCCACGCAGTTGCGTCCACATCCTTAGTGTCGTACACTACTCAGGATAATCTTATTAATGAAACTCTCAAACGATTTTTTGAGTTGGAATCTTCGCCGTGCGATATTCCTTTAAGTCCAGATAACGAACTGGCAGAAAAAATATTTATTAAAAGACATTATCGTGACCCCACTGGCCGATATGTCGCACCTCTCCTTTTAAATCCCAGTCATGAACCGCTTGGCGATTCTTATGAAGTAGCTTATAAGCGTCTTATGCAAATTGAGCGACGTCTCGCTCGGTCTCCAGAATTAAGGTCTTCTTATGTTGATTTCATGAAAGAGTATGAATCCCTAGGACATATGGTACCTTACTATGGTACTGAACCCTCAAAATATTTTATCCCACACCACTGTGTGCTTCGTCCAACATCGACCACAACGCCCTTGCGTGTAGTGTTTGACGGTTCCGCGAAGACTAGCACTGGAACGTCACTTAATGATGTGCTCCTGACGGGTCGCAAGTTACATCAGGACATCATAAAAATCATTACACAATTTAGACTTTACGACGTCTGTTTCACTGCTGACGTGTCCAAGATGTATCGAGCCGTGCTCATTGACCCCTCAGAGCGAAAGTACCAACATATACTTTGGCGGGAATCTCCTGACCAGCCTGTGCGTACTTACGAACTTAAAACGAATACCTACGGACTTCGTAGCGCTCCCTTCATCGCTGTTCGCACCTTGCATCAGCTCGCCGCAGACTCTCCGCCTTCTGAGGCTTCTCGTGTACTTACACAAGGCTTTTATGTCGATGACTTGTTGTGGTCATGCCGTTCAGTTTCTGAAGCTTGTTCCCTTCAGGATGAGCTAATATCACTTCTGAAAAGCGCAGGTTTTGATTTGCGCAAGTGGGCTAGCAATAAACCTGAGCTGCTTTCTAGGATGTTTGAAGACCAAATTACTAGTATAAATTTTCAAGATGATGCGTCATCATCTTTGAAGGTTTTAGGTCTGACTTGGCTACCTTCATCCGATTCTCTTTCTTTTAATTACAACATAATAGATACAAAATATACAAAGCGATCTGTGTTAAAATTACTTGCAAGTATATTCGACCCCATAGGTCTTATATCACCATGCACTTTTGTTGCCAAGTGTATCATGCAGGATTTGTGGAAGCTAAGTCTAGGTTGGGACGATCCAATCCCGACCGAATTATCCAATAAATGGATGAAGTTTTTCACCAAACTACCTTGTTTATCTGACCTTCGCATAGATCGACATCTTCTTATTTCTAATTTCGTTGACGTTCAACTAATTGGGTTTTGCGACGCATCCTCTCTAGGATATGCAGCTTGCTTATATTTCAGAAGTGTCGATAAAAAGGGTCAAGTTAAGGTTAGGTTACTAATGAGTAAGTCCAGAGTGGCTCCAATAAACCTTTGCTTTCTATACCTAGGTTGGAGCTGCAAGCAGCCGTGCTGCTTTCGAAGCTTGTTAGTTTTGTCGTACAAAACTGCAAGGACTTTAATTTTTCTATAGTCGCTCTTAGTGACTCAACTATAGTTTTATCCTGGCTTCAAACACAGCCTTACAAATTGAAAACGTTCGTTGCTAACCGTGTTAGTGAAATAATTGAATCGGTGTCACCCAACTGTTGGCACCATATAAGAAGCGAAAATAATATCGCAGATATATGCTCTCGTGGTCTTCTCCCTGATCAATTAGTAGATCAGTCCAGAGAGTGGATCCATGGTCCCGTGTGGCTATCAGATAACTCTGAAAAGTGGCCTATTAGTACATTTATTATTACGGATAAAACCGAAGTCCCTGAGATGAAAACTTTAGTTGACGCCTTTTGCTTTAACTCGTCCAATGAACAAATAATAATTAATGATTTAGAATTAACATTTAATAAATTTTCTTCATTTAATAAACTCACTCGCGTTATAGCCTGGTGCGTACGGTTTAAAAATAATATAAAATTGAAAACTGGTGAACGCCTTTTCGGACCCTTAACCACCAGTGAACTGGCACAGGCTCGTGACATTATTATTCGTTCAATTCAAATGAATCATTTTAACTTAGAAATTAAAATTCTAATTAAAACAGGCTACGTATCTTCACTACGTAAGTTGCGTCCCTTTATCGATTCTAATAATTTCCTCAGGGTGGGGGGCAGACTTTTACATTCTGACCTTCCATATAATACGAAACACCCAGTTTTACTTCCGAAGAAATGTCATGCCACTAACATGATAATCGAATATTATCATAAATTATATTTACATGTAGGGCCACGTACGTTACATGGCATTTTATGTAAACAATTTTGGATAATTAATGCTCGAAACGTTATTCGATCAGTTTTATCAAGGTGTCCTAATTGTTTTAGGTTCAACCCCAGAGGTTCTCAACCTTTGATGGGTCCCTTGCCTGCCGCACGTCTAAAACCTGAAAAGGTTTTCAGCCACGTTGGCTATGATATAGGCGGTCCGTTTCTTATTAAAGGAAGTTTAAGGCGTAATGCAAAGGTGCACAAGGCCTATTTATGTCTCTTTGTTTGTTTCTCAACAAAGGCTGTGCACCTGGAGCTTCTCTCCGATCTATCTTACGATTGTTTTTTTACCACATTTGACAGGCTCGTAGCTTGTCATGGTCTTTGTAAGTTTATATATTCCGACTGCGGACCTAATTGTATGGCATTCGGTAAACATTTCAAAAAAGTTACAACTACTTTTCAACTTAAGTCTAATTTAACAAGGCCTTTACAATGGCCCTTAGGAAGAATAGAGGAGATTCATCCAGGCATTGATAATATAGTTCGTGTTGTAACTGTGCGAACTAAATCTGGTCTCTTTAAAAGACCTGTGAATAAAATTTGTCCTTTGCCCTACATTAATTAATTTCATTATACACTTATTTATTTATTTTCTTAGTTGTAGGGTATTAGGATTATATCTTATGTATTAAACTCTTATTTATTTATTTATTTATCTCAACGTCTCAATCCCATTCTCACCTATTTCCTGGAAATCATCATAATGATTTCGGTGGGGGGCATGTTCGATCCTTGCATAAGGGTATTTGAAATCCCGCCACCTGATTTTTGTAATCTACCCTCACTCTCGGTGAGGTAATAATGGTAAGCGAGGGTGGGACGGAAAAACTGTGGCTTCTTGTGTCAACGTTTGGCATGAGATAACCGCTTTTTGCACCGTGTGCGATAATTATAAATAACTGGACGGGACGGTCGACGTTCGACCTCCCTGGTTACTCTAATTGGCCGTGCCATTAAATCTGTGTGTGTTCAGTGTTGTGTATTTAGCTGGTGCCGTGCAGCAGTTCCTCAACGACCTGAACCGAACCGGGAAGGGGTGAAAACAAGGTCAGTGCGCATTTCTTTGCCCGTTGCAAAACATCGTGTCTCTCTTGCCACCGCTCCTTCCCATTCCTCTCCCATACAGTCCACTGCTCTCGAGCAACCCTTCTTGTTCCCGTACGGTGCCATCTAGGTCCGTGACCGGCATCGTACAATATATATTGTGCCAACCCCAAATGATTGGGACAAGAGCAAGCTAATGAAGATGTTTTGTTTACAAAAGTGTTTTATAATAGAAATTTTAAACGCAAAAGTTATAATTATTTCAATTTAAAACATAAATTTTACCATAAATTGCTGACGGATTGTAAATCACTTAGTTTAATAATTACGTTGTAAAATAGTATGTAAATTAATTTAATTCCATTCAGAAATGTTTTTCTAAAACCGTGTTCATCATAAATTTTTAAATGAAATAAACAATAAATAAAATATAATAAATAACCCAAACATTATCAGCACGTAAATTCATATGACTATTCACATGGCCGCCATCTTGGTAATTTTGAATTGCGAACGGCTTGTCAAATCCATAAATTTGTCTTATAGAATTCAGCGACGTCCTTAAATCATAATCATTTTACTTACTGTTTTACACTTTATGTTATATTGTATTCGCTGTGTGATCAAAAATGAGGATAATAGTTACCATCCCCCGAGAATCGGAAAAGGTAGCGTAAAATATGAGGTGATTAGGTTACTAGTTCACAGACAGAAAAGAGATTATGCGGTTTTCGGTTTAGAGTTAAGGGTTAAACTGTATTCGCCCCTATAAAAGCGAATTAAGCTATATATTTCACAAATTTTCTTCTGAAACTCAACGTGGCGAAGACCGAGTACTTGGCCTGTAACTCCACAGATCCCACACCAGTACGCATAGGCGGCGACACGGTCGAGCGCACGGACCAGGTGAAATACCTGAGATCTGTATTTCATGCGTCTGGTGACATCGATTGCGACGTCAAGGCACGCATTGCTACCGCGTGGGTCAAATGGCGTGAGGTAACTGGTGTCATTTGTGACCCCAAGATGCCGGTAAAGTCGAAGGGACAGGTCTATAAGACCATCATTAGGCTTGTCCTTTTATACGGCTGTGAAGCGTGGCCGGTGTTAGAGCGACACAAGCAAGGACTGCGTGTCACGGAGATGAATATGCTGCGGTGGATGTGTGGAGTGACGCGGAAGGACTGCGTTAGGAACTCCCGCATTCGCGGCAGCCTTCATGTCCGTGACATTGCGGATAAATTGCAGGAGTGTCGGCTCCGATGGTACGGCCACGTTTTACGGCAACCGGATGCTTTTTTTTTTTTTTTTTTTTTTTTTTTTATTGCTTGAGTTCAGCAGACAGGCAAACGGCCCACCCTGGCAGGTGGTCACCGTCGCCTATGGACGTTTGCAGCACCAGAGGCACCACCAACGCGCTGCCGGTCTCGAAGAAATTTTATAACGCCTTTTTTGAAGAACCCCATATCATACCGCGCTGAGAAAACCTCAGCCGGAAGCTCATTCCAGATCCTGAGAGTACGCAACATGAACGTTCTGGAGAACCGTTTCGTACAGGAAGGAAGAGGCTCCAAGAAATGGGGATGAACACCCAGCCGATGGCGGGCAGTGCGGTGGTAGAAAGACGACGAGGGCATCATCCTAAATAGTTCTTCAGAACACTCCCCGTTGTACAGACGGTAGAATACGCAAAGAGATGCAAAGTCTCTCCGAAGTCCAAGCGTGTCTAAACCGTCTGTGAGCATGGGATCGCCGACAACACGAACTGCGCGCCGTTGGATCGAGTCTAGGGGATTGAGCTGACAGGCCGGTGCTCCAGCCCATAAATATGAGCAGTACTCCATATGCGGTCTGACCTGTGCTTTATATAGCACAAGCCGTTGCCTTGGACTGAAGTACTGCTTGGACCGGTTTAGCACACCTAGCTTTTTGGAGGCAAGCTTAGCTTTACCCTCCAATTGTCCCCTAAACTGCACATCATTCGTGATGTCGACACCAAGGATCCCAATACTACTTGCGATGGAAAGAGAGGTTCCTTGAAACTGTGGCGCAGGTGCGAACGGGGTTTTCTTGGCAGAGAATACGCAGACCTGTATATTATATGCTTACGTGGGTAACAAATGTCTGGCCATGCCGCCCCCGCCGGGCCCCGGCAGGAGGGGCAGACCCAAAAAGTGCTGGCTTGACGTCGTAAAGGGTGATATGCGTGCCAACGTGCTCACTACCAGGGATGCTGAAGACCGTGCGAAGTGGAGTAGAAAGAGTCGGAAAGCGTACCCCGGGCACCGAAACGGAAGTTTAGGTTGCAACCGGGATACTACGCATGGATGATGATGATGATGATAATTTCACAAATTTTCTTGTGCTCAGAAAACGGGAGTGTCATGAAAGGCCTTTGAAAACAGAACTATGTGCCAAGATGAAATAAAAAATATAAATGATATAAAAACATCACTGGGGAGTTTTTTTTACCGTTTTTTCTCTAGACAATGAGGAAAACGATGATAGTTTCATGACTTTCAATTTTAAATTGAAATTAAAATATAAATGATTTTGATTTGATTTGAATACTTAAGGGCACCTCTTTTAAGTAGTCTTATACATATATAGTTCATGTATCATAGTAGTAGTAATATGTGTATGTGTGTGCATTTTGTAGTAGTAATATGAATAATAGTTTTCAATAGTTTACCACTAATAATTTTCACGACCTTAGTTGTATTTATAAATAACTGGGACATTCACACAGCGCCATTCAGAGTAGCCATCTAATCCCAACTAGCATCTGATCACTTTTGTTATGGGTACTAGATAGTACCCATAACAAAAGTGATCTACCTAATATATAATAATTTTATTTTCTAAATAAATATCTATTAGATTTAAACACCCAGACTTGGACGACTGTCAAACCTGAACCTTGCAGGCGTTTCGATGTTCGAAAGGCCATGGAGGTCCTTGTATTAATGTAGTAAACGCTCCTGATTTATTATTAGACATTTATATTCCCGACCGTAAGTCGCTACATAACTGTAGGTTATTAATTTTAGTTAACAAGACAACCTGATATTGTACGCCGTGTAGTATGTAAATTATGTAAGTTGAAGATTAATAAGTCCGCCTTGGGGGCTTCTATTGAAATCCTATAAGTTTAATTTATGTAAAAATTTGAGGAGTTTCATTTATATTTCTTTATAAATTAATGGAATATTATGTTCTAATGATGGCCGATGTGGTGCCGGCTAATGAGAAAGACACAGTATACATTACTTTTTTTATTAAGTAGTTAGTACAATACTAACACGCTGGCGTTTGCATAGGGGAACTGAAATTTGGGTCACTTATGCCAGAGTACAACACAAGGTTCTAATTGTGGCATATTTCTCTAAATACCTGGTCTCTATTAGGGGTGTTTACCAGGCTCGAAGTCCTACCTAGCTCGGGTTGTTTTGTCGTTTTCTATGATAGGCCGCCCCGAGTCGAAGGAGTCAGTATAATTTTTTATTTTGCTTTTGCTTTTTTCACAATCTTTCTCTGAATCTGAGTCGTATATACAGGTGCTTCTGCCACAAAATCAGCAATGCTCTGCTCGCTAAGTTTTATTGCGGTTATCGTTTTTGCTAGTCGTCATTTTTGCTAGAATTGTGGATTGGACACTCGAACAGTGCCCTACTGTTCGAGTAAATAATAAACAGAGAATTTTTTGAGAGTACCTAAACTGCATTACCTCAGTATGCTACATGAACGTGTTACATCTTACAAGTGTTTAATTTTGGTTGCATCTAACACAATCATTCTAGGGCACTCTTAGTCATATTTCAAAACGAAAATATAAACTTTGAAGAAATAGATTAGTTGAATGCTCCATTCCCGAACCCGATAACGGCATTATTTCTTTACTGTATATGAAGAACAACTTGAAATAAATCTAATATATAAAATTCTCGTGTCACAGTTTTCGTTGCCATACTCCTCCGAAACGGCTTGACCGATTTTGATGAAATTTTTTGTGCTTATCCGGTATCTATGAGAATCGGCTAACATCTATTTTTCATCCCCCTAAATGTTAGGGGTGACCCAACGCCAAAATTTTTTTTTTAATTTTTTGACATTTTATTATTTATATGGCAGAACAACGTTTGCCGGGTCAGCTAGTAATTTATATAATTCTAAATAATAAATCATAACAATTTTACATGGTGAAATTTTACTTTGGTACATAAAATTAACGGAGTTGGATAAATAAAAATGTCACAAAAAGCAATGTCACAGGTATCATAAATCACGTTTTCTATGAACTTTGACGACTTTTCCATATTAATCATCTATACGTTGAAAATTTAAATAACTGTTACGCTAGCTTTTGATTAATTATTTTTAGGTATAAATGAGGTAAACAATAACATTTATTGAATTTTTAAAGCTGTAAATGTTATAAAACGTAGTGTGTGTGTATATATATATATATATATATATATATATATATATATATATATATATATATATGATGTATAAAGACATTAGGAAAGAAATGAGCGTGTGTGTGTTAAGCTCTATATTTCATATTTTATACATCCCAATGTGTGGATGAATTAATTAGATTTTTTATTGCTGTGGGACAACAGACAGGTGGACGGCCTGCTTAGAATTTAACAGTTACCTACGGGTGTTTGCAACGCCAGTAGAACCGCAAACACGCTGCTGTCCCCTACAGAAACTTGGGTCACTAATGCCGGAACACAACACAAAGTTATTATGGCGGCATATTTAAGGTAGTCGCCAATCAGACGGGTTTGGGTAGCTAGGGTGGATTGTTTTATTGCTTTTTACGACAGGCCGATCCCGGCTGCAGAGGTCAGTATTCTTTCTCCGCCTCTGCACGGATAATATGTATATCCGGATAAAATAGTTCTCTGTATGCAGAAATACTGATTGATAGTATTGTTTTCGGATGTAGAAATATACAGCCTATAACGTCTCACTGCTATGTTCAGACGGCCTCCAGAGGAAGATGGAGAGCACTAATCGCCTCTAAAAGTGTAAGCCAAGCTTCAAAATACAAGGTTTGTATGCAATGCTAATCACCAATTGAAAACAATAATAATTTATATGCTAAACCGCTAAATATGCTTATGTTCCTAATTTGTTTTTATGGCTGGTATTCAGTAGACAGGCAAATGGCTCACCCGATAGCAGGTGGTCACCGTTGCCTATGGACGTTTCCGATACTAGAGGCACAGCCAACACGCTGGCTGGCTTCGAAGGAATTTTATAGTCTTTTTTGAAGAATCCCATATCGTACTGGGAGGATAACCTCAGCCGGAAGCTCATTTCAAATCCGGACAGTATGTACGAGTAAGGTAAACCAGTTTCGTACTAAAAAAGAGACACTAAATTAATCATTTCATATTTACAACGCAGTAAATGCTCTAAAGCACCTGGTAGCTCAGTAGTATTTCACTCGTAGACTAATTTAGAGGTCTTGGGTTCGAATCCTACGCCATCGTAGGGTGACATCGTTCACCGTCTAAAGTGCATATTATAGTATAGCCATGAATCGACGCTGAAGGAAAACATCGTGAGGAAATCTGCATATCGAGATCACCGGTGTGTATAACCTGCCAATCCGCCTTGGAGAAGCCTTGCGGATATATTGTCCGTTTTCTTGAGGGGGAGGCCCGAGCCCAGTAATGGGAGGTTGTGGGCTGTGGTAATAATAATGCTCTGATTTTTACAAAATAACTTAAAATTTACAGTTATGTAAAATTACTCCCAGTTTCCTCAAAGTTCTGGTAATAGAGTTAAATGATAAATTCTATTTAAAAACGGAATTGCTTACGTGCTTATGAATATGTTAGAATTCTGTTAAATCGGGTTTTTTAACCAGTATGGTGTCAAGCGATGTTGACAGTTTAACGATTTATGATAAAGCACGCTTCCCTTGTTTTCTAGCATTCTTCCTGTTCTTAACAGCCTCACATTTTAGTTATATCTGAAGAGTACCTAGAAGTTTGAGGTCCACTAATGTACTTTTTTAAAGATAGAATCGACTATTGGGTCTGTTTAGCTTGCATCTCCAGTCCAGTTGCAATTAAAAACGTACTGATTGACAATGTTTTGTATAATCGTTATGTAGATATATACATATCATGTAGTTAGTATACGTTATGTATTTGTGACTTAAATAAGCTTTATAGGATACTATCAATAACCCAATACGAGAATTTAGGACAGTAAATAGAGGGTAAACCCGCCCATAAACCAAATAAATCCGATCCGGGGTAGAAGTTTTATCCGTTAAAAAATACGTACAGACCTTAATAATGCCGACGGGAGTCGTTTTTACACACGTTAGGATGTTATAACATCTTACTTTATAACGTCGTTTACAACAATGTAAGATTTTCAGTGTTTGAAACAAGTTGATTTAAGCTAATAGAAGCATTTACTCTTTAAGTATAGCTTTACGTAATTTTTGACTTCAGTCTGTTAGTCATGCGGTGATGAAAGTAATGTGGGTTTAGTAAAATAAAACGTGAATGAGTAAGATGAATTCCCTGAAAGTGATCTTTTACGGCTGTCCTGCAATTTTGAGTCTTGGCTTGATTGTATAAATTAGAGGTACATAAAACTCTTATAAAATTAGTTTACTAGTTTAAGTATGCAATATATATGAGAGTGGAATCTATTAAAAAGGCCAGGTCAAGAGTACCCTAAACCGAAGGGCATGTATGAAGGGAATAATGAAAGTGGACGAAGCGAAACAAGTATGTAAGGATCGTAGCAAGTGGAAAGAAGTGGTCTCTGCCTACCCCTACGGGAAAGAGGCGTGATTATATGTATGCATGTATATGAAATCTATTAAGCTAGTGGCGTGTATTTGCACAAGAATTAAGTAGCGCCGGACGAGTAGCTTTTTAGATCGCCATCGGGTGTCGTACCATCTGAACTGATTTGAGTGTAGGTGAGGAGAAGATACAAAAGGTGTCTAATCAGTATGTATAAAAGAAAAGTCTTTTATTAAAGCAGCCTACAGTCTGTGAAATTATTATCGATGGAAGTTTACGAAGTTTTGGAATTTTCTCAAACTTTACATTTAGCGACATGCTCGACTTAATAGCTACGTAAATGGACCTGTACACTCGTGTTCAAAATTTTCCGGAGTGGGTTAAATGTGTGTAAATAGTTCACCTTGAAAAACTCGGTACTGATAATTTTATCACTACCATAAAAAAACATTATCACTTTGCAAGTGTTCCTGGTATTGCATAGGTCCATAAGCGATGGTGACCCGCATGATATCGGGTAATTCAAGAATAGAACAAAACTGAAACTCTTTTAAAGTTAGACGGTAGCTTACGCGAACGGCGTAGCGGACAAAGTACCTTGACTAATCTATTACAAAATTATAAATGTGAAAGTATGGATAGATATATGAATGTTTCATGCCAAAACAGCTATAAGAAATATAAATAAATGTCAATAAAATGACATTCAAGTCAATAAACGGCAAACGTTAAGTAGTAGTTGTTATGCGTGCCAATGGGCTCACTACCAGGGATGCTGAAGATCGAGCGAAGTGGAGTAGAAAAAGTCGGAAAGCGGACCCCGGGCACCGAAACGAAAGTTTGGGTGGCAACCGGGACTAACGCTAGGATGATGATGATGATGATGTTAAGTAGTAGTTGTTAATGTCAAATATGGGTTATAATATATTGTATACAATTAATTATTTTTCTAATTTAGTTTTCTTTACTTTATTTCTGTGCAAGGAAAGAGTAAGATCCAAAGTCTTGACATCAACCACTCCTGGACTCTAAATATGCCACCATAATAACCTTTTCAGTTCCCCTACGGAGGCGTTAGCGGTGTCCCTGGCAAACTTAAGCGACGGTATCTGTTCACTATTAATTAGGCTGTCAACCTGTCTGCTGTTCCACAGCAATAAAAAAAAACAAGCATTTGAACATATACGAGTATCAATAAAAGCCAATAACAAGATAAAAAAATATTCCAATTTTAAATTTTCAATATCAAAATGTCGAGGTCAGCTATTATTCAAATACAACGTGCAAAATATAGTTACATTTTAAAAGTAACTTTGTATGAATATTTAAAAAAAGTTTTAAACAGAATACATATAAAATGCAGACTCATTAAATTCGTTGAAGGGTTATTATTCAAAGTGCTATTTATAATGTGAAAATTCAGCTTCGCTCACTGATATGGTTTTTGTAATGCTTTCATTAATATACATAAATCTAGATAAAAAATTTAACCGTTTTAAACCTTGAATGTAAAATATTGTAGTAAAAAATTGAATATAATATTTTTAAGAATTTTTTCTTGGTCAGAAACATCATCTAAAATATTTAAAGATATAATTATGAGACTTGAGTGACACAGGAAAAAAATTTGCGTACCATTTTGCTTCAAGGGCTCTTATTAACCAAAAAGATACAAGAAAATATTAAACCAATGTGCCTTAATTTTTACAGGAGTGACGTCCGACGTCTCAATTTTCAAGCCCGAAAATATAATCTGGTGTTCTTTCATTTCTGTATATATTTTTTATTGCTGTAGGACAACAGACAGGCTGACGGCCCGCTTAGAATTTAGCAGTTACCATCGCCTATGGGGGTTTGCAACGCCAGTGGCATCGCGAACACGCAGCTTGCCATCTAGACGGGCTTGAGGCCCTACCACGTAGCTAGGGTGGGTTGTTTTGTCGCCTTTTACGACAGGCCGACCTCGGCCGCAGAGGTTAGTATTCTTTCTCCGCCTCAGCACAGATAAAAATTTTAAATTATCAAAAGAAGTTATCTAATGATCTCATTTTTTCCCCTCCCATTTCATTTTGTAATTAAAGTTATACACAATAAAAGACAAATATAAAATAAGGCTAAAAAAATATGCGCGGGTAGTTTGTTTCGCCGTTTCTTCTCTAGCCAGCGTTTTGAGTTGGAAAAGATTCTAGTAGATTCTTGACATTCAATAAGTGTTCTGTAAGATCTTATATTGAAATAAATGATTTTGATTTGACTCGATCCCGGTAAATACTGGCACAATTTACATAGCGCCATCTAATCTCAAAGAAGCAGTAGAACGCTTATGTTCTGGGTACTAGAGAATTTATACACTTTTTACGTATACGTATTAAACGCTCTGTCTCAAGACGGGAATCAAATCGGGTTGCCTGGAAGAGATCGCTTTAAGCGATAAGGTCGCCCATTGTCATACAGCATTATATTTTTGTATACCTATTTTAAGCTAGTTTTAAATATCTGTACGCAATAAAGAGCTTTCATTCATTCATTCATTCAAATCTTGACAGGCATTTGTGCATTTGTCGTGACGCTACAGATTTTTGCTTCTTTGCAAAATAAAACGGAGTGAATAAATGCAAAAGGTTGCAGTTTTCCCTTTTGAAAGTATTGAACAGTGTACCTAAACGAATGCTTGCAGTGAATCATTATTTGGTGATACTTTTTATCATGCTCTAGTGGATCAGTAAACATAGTATATATATATATATATATATATATATATATATATATATATATATATATATATATATATATATATATATATATATATATATATATATATATATATATATATATATATATATATATATATATATATATATATATATATATATATTAGTTGCTATTACGCAACACTTGGAGATTAACCTAAAGGGTATGGGTTAGAGTTTCACAATGGCGTTCACAGTTTAGGCAGCTTTCTAGCCTATTGTGCATATTATAATAAAATATCCTTTACTAGTGGCAAAGGAAAACATCGTGAGAAAACCTTCTTTCTTGGTAAAAACCTGAGCCCAATAAGATGGTTTGTTGTTGACGATTGGTGACGAAATATATGAGTAATTTATATATTGTATTTATAATACAAAACAAACTTACCAGAGATGCTGGAAACCCAACTACGTAGAAGAACCGAAGCAGGAAAACAGTGAACCGTAACCTGAAACAAAACTTGCGTTTAGAGTGTAAAACCAATCTAACCAAGCCTTTAGTTTAGTTTAATTGCTATATACTAGGCTAATACGGCCACGTTTTACGGCAACCGGATGCTTACTTGGGAAACAAATTTCTGGCCATGCCGCCTCCGCCGGGCTCCGGCAGGAGGATTAGACCCCAAAAGTGCTGATTCGACGTCGTAAAGGGTGATATGCGTGCCAATGGGTTCACTACCAGGGATGCTGCAGACCGTGCGAAACGGAAGTTTGGGTTAGTAATAACGCTTCTATCTAATAAATATAAATACAACGCTTATATGATGATGATGATGACTATATCTTACCTATATACATCTTCAACGCAAAGTTATGTTACACATAAACTATTACAAAAATTATATATAAATTGTTCTTCCAGTCTTTATGGTTTCTAGACTTAAATTTTAAAATAACTAAAACAGAACCCATTTTTACACCCTCTATATTAGCTTCACTTGTTTGTTTGTATGTATGTTTGTAACCGACTCCTTTGGGGGCGATTTTGACCCACTTTAAACGGCCAGATTTCGTTCAAACTTTGTAGATATATCGAGCGAGGGCCGATGACAATGCAATAATCTGTGTAGTTTGTATCATTATCCTTACCAGGATCCTCAGGATTAATGAATTTTCGGTTCTCGTCCGATCACCAAAGTGAAGGAGCATCAGGCGCGGTCAGTACTTGGATGGGTGACCGTCTAGAAAAATCGCGTAACGGTGGATTTTTGTTCTTTTTTATTCTTTTTTATATGGTTTATATTAACTTGACCTATATGTAATGGAATTTTTCGGAATTTGACTCGATTTTTACTTACTTTGAACAATTAAATCAAAATTCTGCCGAAACGCCATCTGGAGTGTAATTAATAACATTGAAGAAAGAAGAAGAAGAAATAAAGAAAGAAGAGTTCTTTCTTCTTTCTAATTAATAACATTGCCAGAAGATGGCGATAAATTAATAATAACGTAGACGGAAGATGCAGTTATATTAATAAAAATATTTACCGATTGGATATTGATAACAAATAAATTATATTACCACGCTTTTATTTTATAGTTAATGAAACTAAAAAGTTAAAAATAAAATATAGTTAAAAAAAACTAAAAAACACGCTTTTATAAAAAATCAAACTAAAAGGTAAAAAATAATTTTTTCAATAAATTTAAATTAAGGATAGTGGGATTAACAAAAAAATTAATTTTATTGTAGAAAAGCGTGGGGTGCTTTTTAAGATATTTTCAAAATAAAAATTGACAACAAGCACACCGCACTTTTCTAAAATAAAATTAATTTTTTTGTTAATCCCACTATCCTTAATTTAAATTTATTGAAAAAATTATTTTTTACCTTTTAGTTAGATTTTTTATAAAAGCGTGTTTTTTGGTTTTTTTAACTATATTTTATTTTTTTGTAAGAGTTATTTTTAGAAGTTAAAGTTACATTCATTTATAAAAGTGCAGGGCGATGGACAAGTCTAATCGTATTGGGCTCCTTTTTCCGGCGAGTAAATGCTGATATATAGAGTGGACTCAATTAATTTGTTATACAATCGATCCCGACACTAGAAAACTCCATTGTTTAGGCACAAGAATGGAATTTCTTTAGTGAAACTCAATGTACTTTTGTGTTTTTGTATAATTTCTAATTAATTACAATAAGCAGCAACAAACCGTGCTCATCTTAGTTCGGAAGTAAGTTTTTTTTATAGCTTGAGTTCAGCAGACAGGCATACGGCCCAACCTGGCAGGTGGTCACCGTCGCCTATGGACGTTTGCAGCACCAGAGGCACCACCAACGCGCTGCCGGTCTCAAAGACATTATAAAACGCCTTTTTTTGAAGAACCCCATATCATACCGCGCTGAGAAAACCTCAGCCGGAAGCTCATTCCAGATCCTGAGAGTACGCAACATGAACGTTCTGGAGAACCGTTTCGTACAGGAAAGAAGAGGCTCCAAGAAATGGGGATGAACACCCAGCCGTAAGTAAAAAAAAAGTACCGTCATTTTAGTTATAAATGCTAGAAAATTAAATGACATGCAATACAATGACATGTAGGTGTTTAGACGGTGCAATTTTGAGTAGGCGCTTTGACACCATCAATATTATAACTTCCCCGGTCTAGATTAGATTTGGTGCAGCTCGCAGTAGTCACGTACAGTGCTTTAGGGGATTAAACTTCTTGCACGGGTAATAATAATTACATTAAACTATTTCTAAACTAAACACTGAGGCTCATTGGAAATTGAGTGTGCATTCACTCTGTCAAACGTTGATACTTAAATTAATTTATAATCTTTATCCAAACTTGAGGGTAGTCGAAAAAAATTATAGACAACCGTTGATGGTGAGATGGTGAGGAATAATAAAAATTATGAAAGCTCTTAAAAGTTGCTTTATAATTTGATGCTTCATAAGTTTTGTATATTTTTACGTAGTAATTAAGTAAAATAATGTTCATCGTGCAAGAAAATATGCTACAAGGAAGGTAAATTGAAAATAATGATGGTTGGCAGCTGCGCTATTCAACGGGTAGCAAAATGCGTCGTAAGCCCTTTTAAACTGTTCCTACTAGTAGAATATTCCCCCTTAAAATTATTTCTTATAACAAATATGACAAAGGACTGCCATTTTGACATCGCAGCAATTCCTTTTTGAAGTAAATATTATAGTATCATGTTTCGGGAGGTGCCGGAACGGCGAGCCTCTTTCAAAGGCCCGTCACAATTATTGTCTTTCAATACAGGGAAACTTGGCAATTTCAGATTTATATACTGCTTTTTTTAAACTTTCCGATCGGTTTTCTTTATAAAATATTCGAAATTATTTACATACAACTACAATGTTTATACAGGCGGCGAAAAAAATGAGGTTCTGAAATTTGTTCAATTTGGGCATATTTGTACTTTTTAGAGGATATGAAAATGAACATAATATCCAGCGTTACGAACATGAAGGCTGCCGCGAATGTGCAAGTTTTTAACGCGGTCCTTCCGCGTCACTCTACACATCCACCGCGCCAAATATGGCGATTAATAAATCTCCTTGACACGCAGTTCCTGCTTGTGTCGCTTTAGCATTGGCCACGTTTCCCAGCCGTGTAAAAGAACAAGCCTAATGATGATGTTATATAAAATGTTTATATTTGCAAAAAAAAAACTAATTTACGTTGTAAATGAAAATATATTATTAGTTATCTATAATACAAGTACTCTATTTACTTTGGGACAGTGCCATCTCTGAGTAAATTGTTCCAGTATATGTTATTTATCCCGTGAGATGTATGAGTTTCCACATAAACTTCAGTAGGTACTCAAGGTTGGTACGCTCTATTATAGTACAGATTTAGAAAATATTTTTTTGTATTTATATACATATGTAATTATAATGATTAAATAATTATAATGTATTCTGATGTAACAAGCATTTGAAAACGTCATTCATTTCTTAGCTTCTTAAAAAAGATATCGTTTATTAATTAAGCATCGGGTAGCATGGAAGAGATCGCCTTATAGCGATCAGGCCATACATTCTAACACTAAGTTAATATTGTTACTGCAAATATGTTTTTTTTCTGTGAATTATTTGAATTATTTAACAAAACTATCAAATAAAAATAATTATCTATGTCACTACACGGAAATTCGGTCACAATCAGATTAAAGTTGGTATTATTTGTAAAGAGAATTAAAACGTATCAGTGATGAAGTACATGCGATATTAGATCTGATCCGAAGCGTATCGAGACGGAATTTATATCACTAGTCAATCCTAAGCCGTGGCCCTGTCGATAATGTTTAGTTATTTCCCGTTTATTTTCCCCTTCAATGGGTAGATATAATCGGGTAATGATTATTTATTTGTTATTACTGCCCGCGGCTTCTACCTGTAGTGATGTTATTTTTTATGTATTATTTTTTTAAATTTGCCATATAATTCATTATTATTATTAGGTAATACATTTTGGGCTCAGGGATCCATCGGAACGGACACTATACCCGCCACGCTTATGCAAGACGGTTTAGTGAGTTACACATACCGGTGATCTCGGTATGCCAGTTTTTTCATAATATTTCCATTACCGTCGGTTGGTAAGTGGCAATTATGATATAATATGAAAGTTAGGAGAGAAAAACTGCCTAAGCCGATTTGAACCCGAGACCTCTATGTTAGTCCCCGAGTGTGATACTACTTAGCTGTCACGTACCTTATTATGTAAAGCTATGTTACAACATTCAACTGCGTGCATTGAGCGAAATATGGTACAACGCAAGTGAAACAATCCGTTTATTAGAAAAATAGACATACTCCGTGATGGAACACCTATAAATAAATGAAAATTAAATTTACTGAGATAATACACACGGCGACATCTATTCCTAAAGTAAACAACTGATATACTAGTTACATATACAATTTACTATTGAATAGAAATAAAAAATTTTTTGTTGCTGTAGCACAACAAACAGGCTGACAGCCCGCTTAGAATTTTGCAGTTACCGTCGCCTATGGGTGTTTGCAACGACAGTGGTATCGCAATGACGCTGCTGTCCCATAAGGGTACAGGAACTTGGGTCACTAATGCCGAAACACAATACAAGGTTATTATGGCGGCATGCTTAAGACCAAAGGTGGTCGCCAACCGGACGGGCTTGAGGCCCTACCACATAGTTAGGGTGGATTGGTTTGTCGCCTTTTACGACAGGCGAGGATTGGTTTGTCGCCTTTTACGACAGGCGACCCCGGCCGCAGAGGTAAAATATTTACATAAACGCTCAAATTTTTAATTGAATCTGTGTAAACCACAAGCGCCACGGAAGTTCCAAATTATAGGACATTTATTGTATATGTTATAATTATAGGGCATTTTTGTAAAATACGTTAAATACTAAAAATTGTTCTCACTCGTAAGTGCTTTGAGTAACCGGAACCCACAAGCAAATTTCCATGGCCTGAGTCTGTTATCTTCTTTATATATAGATTTATTATTTTCGTTCTGAAATATCCAGCCACGTGAACTGAATTATGGCTTGTAATTTGCTAATGTAGCTTTTATGATGGTTTTTATTCCACGAAGTCTTTTGGATAACCTTTTAACTTCTGTATGTTGATTGAATATGTTTTTATGAAGTACTGATAAAAAATTGTATTATTGCTTATTGATGTTTAGTTGTTTATTTCATCTGTCTATAACGATGTATTTTGAGATTGGATTAAGCTTGTCGTTGTAAATAATATATTTCTATACGTATGTAATAGAAAAATAAAATTATGTTAGAGTAGTCACTATACTTGACTTTGCCCGGGGAAAATTGCACCTGATGAGTGCTGCGTTGGAATACCAGTAAAAGCCCATGCGGGTATATCCGCCTTTTTACTGTGACCACTTAACTGGCTAATACATGGTTGCCATTTTTCAGAAATCTTGTGTAAAATATATTTAATCTCGTATAACTAAAAAAATTAGATTGTCAACTTGAATATTAAATAAAAAAAAATGTTTTTGGTTTTACGAGGTTACTGGATACTAAACGTATACTTTCACAGGCGTATGAATTTCTCTTGACCCAGGGTTTATCTTTGCAATGGTCGGAAGTCATGCGCGATGGGACATCGGTTGGTCGGAGAGGGAACGGGGGCGCGCTAGGTTCCCTTCTTGCTGACGCTGAATGTTGGTGATCGACTTCTAAATTACCCGTGAGAAAAAATATGCGGGGAGCCTTTGAAAAATATCCGGCTTTGAAGAGGTCACCGCAAGGCGGGGTCGTGCACAGTAAGTTCGTCGTTCGAACGAAGAAACACTGGAGTAGTTTTAGTGAGTATACCAGCGACGTGTCTCTCCAGCCAAGAGAGGAGGGCGGACGAGATCACCGCATGGAGAGTTTGATACTACTATCATGCACGTTCCCTTGTGGCTGGTTGTGCGTAAGGTATTTCAACTTCTCAAAAAATATATCAGAAATCAAAAATTATGGATTTGATGAACGGTCCATGATATATCGGTTTCTTCAAGATGGTCGCGACGCTATTTCAGCAGTCATTAAAAAACAAACAAAGTGAAGCCAAACGGCGGTTAGTTTTTAATATAATTTTTTTAGACCAGCCTCAAGGTAAAATACATTATTTAGATTATTAATATGTCCTGAAAATGTGATGCGGTAGACGGTGGTTTTGGTCAAAGATGATTTATGAAGTTAGGAAGGTGTTATGCGTATTTTAAAAAGTTTAACTTTGTTCCAAATACACACTAGCTGAAAGTACTAAAAACAAATTAGCAGTAATCGTGCGAAGTTACGGACACTTAGGTCTAACAGGTTCTAATATTATATTATTCGTTTTCACCTTTTACTCACTTAACAATTCAGCTAACATTGCAGCTAAAAAACCATTGCAGATAAAGTGGGTAAATTCCAGCATGATTGAGTAAATGCCGTTTCAAGTAACGGCCTCTGGAATTTGACGGCCGAGTTCGTTTTGAGCGTGACTAGTGCATTAGCGCACGTATCTTCACATCATAGCACATGATTCATTCGCTTTGTTGATAAGGTCAGGTAAATATTTGACAGAATTAATGTTAAATTATTTGTTATGTAGATCCTTTTAAAAGTGCATTTTGTATAAGATGTAAATAACTTATGTAAATGTTTTTAATTCGCCATTATAGTTAGTTAACGTGAATATTGAATTTGTGACTTATTTTTTATGTTATTATTAATACAATATGACTCGTGAAAGGAGTCTTTTAAAATAAATAAGAAAAGTGTTATAAGACATTATAGCATAAATATTGCTAACTGATTTATCTATTTCTTTGTAAAAGATTAATAAATAAATATTCACTCTTACTTTTACTCGATTATAGCCAGAAGAATATTATTATGTTAAGTTACATTAGTATTTTATAATTTTTGTTCAAGGCTAATAAAGATAAATATTATTATCATTCAAGTTTTTTTATAAAGTTTGAATTTGTTTTTTATGTATGTACATTATTGGGCTTATTGCAAACCTCGTTCCGTAAATAATTTTAATTACTTTAGTTTATTTTAGTTTCAGAGACAAGCCAGACATCGTTCAAAACCGTAGTACGTTTTTTTCACATTACAGGTATTCTTATATTTTATTTATATGTTTCCACGCATGTAGCGTAAATAAACCATAAATAAGAAGGCAAACATGATTAGGGGAATGTAATATTTGTCTGAGGGAACACTCTAGTGTCACATACCTACTCACAAAGTATAAACATCGAGACAAGCCCACATTAGATTAAAGGCATCGTACGTCACTCTGCGGGTCCCTGAAATTTCATATTATTACTAAAATGAAACGTGGGAATGAATTTTTCGATAAAAATAATAATTTATACACATAATAATATATACACTAAATAACTAAATAATATATTCGCCTGTAAAATCGATATAAGATTTTTCCAGCTCAATTAAAATGTGATAATTTCATTAAAATTTATATTTATTTACATGCCAAATAGGCAACTGACATGGCATACTTTTAATTCGAATGTTTAAATTATATATATTTACTATTTTCTAAGGAAGTAAATATTAATATTATCATAAATATTTATATTCAGTGATAAGTCTTAAAGTAAAGGATGCACCAAAACTTAAAACAGTGAAATAAATTAAGTTCTTTGCTACTTACTTTGGGACGCTTTGTGATTTGTTTCAATATATTTATTAGTTTATTTATAATTACTCTGAAGGAAGGTCAATTGTTATTTTTATATGAAATAACCTAGATATTGTGATTATATATTATACTAGATGATCCGGAAAACGTTGTTCTACCACATAAGTTTGTGGTGGACTGAATTGTAAATTTTAGATTCACAATTCAGTATATTTGAATCATTTTAAACACAATCAATCAAATCGGTGCAACCGTTTAAGAAGAGTTCAGTTACATACATACGCACAAAATAATTATATATACGAGTATTATATATAGAACAGACTTTAAGATAGTTTATTCACTACACTACTACACTATAACACTACACTGTAACAAATTTTACTACATATATTTTGCCTCAAAATGGATTACAAGGAAAGGCGTTAGAATAGCTACATTCCAATAGTGAAAAAGAATTTTCACAAAAGATAGATGTCCCATGTCACTAAGTTACAAAGAGAAATAAATGAAACATTACCTCCAAAAGAGTGTTTTCATGTCTGCACAAATAACATGTGACAAGGAAAGACGAAGGGGATGGCCCGTGACTATCCGAGGCCTCTACTGGTAGACTGGCTCATAAATAATATATTAATAGTAATAAAGGTGGAAGATGATAAATAAAACCGTAGTTTTATTAATATTTCAAATCTGTTTTATATGTTTGTTTGATGATTAATACACATTTCGTGCTCGTATAATATTATAAAATCGGAAATAAAAGAAAAATCGCACAGCGGACAAGTATTAAAGTAAGATAAACATTTTTTTAAAATGTTTGCAAAATTTCTGGTTTCCGTGTAAATATTGCTGTTATTAAAAGTGTTCTTCTAGAGATAATGTTAGATATAAGATAGGGATAAGAAAAAAAATTCCACGAACCCCGAGTAAATAAGCACTGAACACAAATTAAGAGTCCATTATATAAGTTGAATTAAACTAGATATGTATATGTTACTTTTCAGAAATAAATTTATTATTATTTATTATTATTATTATTATAAGTGATAGAGCGTAATTTTGTGGGTTCAGAGTTTAAAATTTTATAATGTTAGATAAAATTAGCACAATCAGTTTCCCGCAAATAAAGTCACCAACGACGATGCACGTAAATCCATTCTTTCAAAAACACGACGCGATTACGTTGCGTTGATTCCTTTGATTCTGTTGGTCACTTTCAAAATTTAAATAGATCAATATCAAAACCACTTATTTTCTCAAAACACAGTTACAAAATATGTTATAGGATAAGAACAGGGTACATTACGTGTTACCATTTCGGTATGTAAACATAATTTTTAAGTCTTTTAATTATTAATTGTCAATTTTTTTATACATACATACATATAAATCACGCCTCTTTCCCGTAGGGATAGGCAGAGGCCACTTCTTTCCATTTGTTACGATCCTTACATACTTGTTTCGCTTCGTCCACTTTCATTATTCCCTTCATACATGCCCTTCGGTTTAGGGTACTCTTGACCTGGCCTTTTTTCAAGACGTCCCTGATCTGGTCTCGAAACGTCCGCCTAGGTTTACCCCTTTCAACACTTCCATTCACACTCGCCTCATACACTTTTTTCGTCAATCGTTCTTCATTCATTCTCTCAACATGGCCAAACCATCTCAGGATACCTTTCTCAATTTTTGTCACTACATCTTCTTTCAGACCACAACGTTTCCTTATCTCACTATTTCTTATCCTGTCACTCAGTTTGACTCCTATCATACAATTTTTTTTACTACATTTCAATTTACAATTCACCAACTAGCACAATTGACTGTTGTTCGTACCAATCTTTCTTTAATATCGAAAAATTCCAAAAACACAAGTTGTGCGTTTAATTGCTTTTGCTGGCTTTTAAATATACGGCATAAAATAATAGTATATTAAGCACCCAGGGAGAAATGAGAACCCGCGTCTGTTTGTCACGACGACGACAAAGGTGCGTTGAAATGAGCTACTTTCCTCCCGTGGTGAGTATACTATTTTTCATCATTTCCAGGCTGAAAGTTCAATTCAAAGTTCAAAAACGATGTTGTTGATTGACAGTTACTAGGTTAAATAACGAGAAGTCAACGGGAGGAAAGTTAAGACAAAAACTTCCTATTTGTGGCATGCCCAGACACTACGCCTGGCGAGCCAGGGACGAGGCACGGCGCGGGGCTTCTCGGGCGGCGGAGCTCATTCCATCGCCGCCTGCGCCAGTGTGTCCCTACCGGAAAAACTAGTCATCCGTATATTAATTCGATTGTTATTCTTGTTACTATATTTTCCTGTAATATACTTCTTAGTCCGACATCATCTTTAATTTCAGTATATACACCCCGGCGACGCACGCTTCATATTAACATTAATTTTGATTGGTCTAAAATGTGTCGCTTTCTTCCCGCAAAGTAGGCAAGAAAATTAAATTTTCCACCTCGGAATGATGAAAAATACTTGTATATTATAGTATATTATGCACCATATATGTTGGTGACAGAGTTTTGACATCCAATGTAATGTGGTTTTATTAAAAAGAAAGCACAAATAATTTAATACGATTTACATTTTTTATTGCTGACATCATGAATGATGACTTTCCGTCGCTTATGGATATTTGCAAAATCAGAGATACAGCTAATAGGTTGCCGTCTCCGCAGGGGAACTGAATCCTGACTCACTTATGCTGGAATACAAGACAAGATTATTATTATAGCACGATATTTAGTGTCATCCAGATGGGCTTGGAATCACCTAGTTACGGTTGTTTTGTCATCTTTTGCGACTGGTTGACTCCGGCTGCAGGCATTATTATTTTTACTCAGCCACTCCAGGAAAAAATGTACAACACAAATTTATACTGCAATTACCATCAAACAAAGTCAAAATAACATTCAATACAACCTTGATTTTCAGTGTCATTCACATCTACGAGGCATCATTTGCAACCAAAATCTTATATATATATATATATATATATATATATATATATATATATATATATATATATATATATATATATATATATATATATATATATAATTCTTATGTGCGTGTGATGTCACTGAACTCCTCCTAAACGGGTGAACCGATTTTGTTGAAATTTTTTGTGTGTTCAAGTGGATTCGAGAATGGTTTAGATTCGATTACGCCCGGTAGGTGAAGCTGCGATCGAGTTCTAGGATTTTTATTTTTCGTATATAAGAACATAACCCCAAAATTTTAAACAGTTCATTTTCTTTGTTCAAAAGAAAGTGCGCATACGTACGAATACTTCATATTTTTGGATTCTGTTATTTGACCAGCGAAGCGGGCGGGAGCGGCCAGTATATGTATATTATAATTTATTTCCGAGTAATATTTTTACATGTAATTAGGAGAGTTGTAATGTAAGTGAGATTATTATATGATATACAGGAAACAATATGAAGAAATATATTTCGAACTTATGTAAAAAAGACGAGAAATAGCAGTATCATAATCGAAAAATAATTAAGAGCTCACGAGTTGCAATTCAACGCTGGTATGCACTTCTCGGTCAGTTTGTCATATCTAATGAGCTTGTAACATACGTAAACCATGTACTGATGGTAAACAAAATATAGCGAAAATCCCTACCTCGGACAAGCATGGTGAATATACTGCTCATTACGTAATCATTTGTTTACATGTGTTATTGTATAGAACCAAGATTGTTTCAACGAACAGGAATTAGAATAAATAAATAAACACCTATAAAATAGTACGTGGTAGCTCAGAGGTATACATTTGGCGACCAATCTAGCGATCTCGGGTACAAATACCACGATAGCATGCACCGCTTAGTAAGTTTTTCTAGCCTAATGGTGGGTATCATAGTATAATTGCAATGTACCGATGGTAAAGGAAGGTAAGACACCTGCATACCGAGATCATCTTTAAGTAACCCGTAAATCCGCTTTGGACAAGAGTGGCCGGTACACTGTAGAAGAAGTTATCGTGGCTTTTAAGATTAAATTCCATTGATATTTCAATAGCCACTCCAATGTGTGCTGTTCTAAGACCGACTTTTAATTCCAACACGATGGTCTGAGTTATTGTTTCTGAATGAATTAATTGATGGGTTAACCTAAGCTTAAGCTTAGAATGTAAAAACCACCTATCATTTATTTTTGGAGTTTACTCCTTAAGAATCGATTTTCATATATAAGGCGCCCGGTATGAAAAAATTTTGAGGAGTAAAATCTACTAATGAATGACTTCGTTACGTTGTTACTGCGCGTGCACCGGAACACACTAAACAAAATAAAACGATGTATCTCTCTAGGCAATAACGGGAAAAAATTACTTTATTTGTTACAACTTAAGGTTGATTTCACATTAAATGTTGTTTAACATATGTCTTTTCATTTGTAAGTGACAAAAGTAATTTATTGCTCTGCTCATTTTATATGACGAATGATCGTAAGTATTAGATAATGTTTTGGAGATTTGTGACTTTATTACTAGGTGCCATAATTGTAATTAGGTTGAACTTAAAACTGTTTTAAAACTTTTTTCTCCGTTTGTTAGTAAACAAATGTAGCTATATATTTGTATATTCACGCGGACAGCTTTTGCTTTGATTTTGTACGTGTCCCTTTATCTAGTTACTATTGTTGATTGAAGATTAAGACGTACATAGGGTATGCTGCAAGGCAACTATACCTATATGTTATCAACATTCCTAATGAATTTTTATCATTATATTTCGCTAAAGTGAACTGAAAGTATTTTAAAATAACTATGGCAGAAAGGGGTGTAGATAATATTGCCGGAACATCTAACAAACACGTGGGTGCAAGGTACGTTATAATTCATGTATTATATGCATGAGCATGTGCGATTTGTATTTATTAAATATTTAATAATTATGGATGTAGATGTTTAGACAATCGTACTTAAGTAGTAAACTCCAGTCGTGCGTCGGAGCTGACACACACAGTTTTTTTATTATTCTATGTCTACATTTGGCACTAAAAGGAATATAAATTGTATTATATTCAAACATGATTATAAGCGACCTTGTGTTGAGTGCCAATTAACACAATGTGAGATGCTTTCCGTAAAATTTATACGTAGTTGTTTATCTATAACATTATAAATAAATTATTGAACTAGTTTTATTCGTTTAAGATTCGAAGTATCAAAACAACGGAGTGTAATTATTACATCTAAATTTAGTTTTTAAATGTAATTAAACAGCAGACAGTTTGACGGTTCACTTTACAGTAAGCAGTTAGGGTCGCCAATGGATGTTTGCAACGCCATGCTCCGCCGTCCGCGTAGACAAATTGAAATATGGCCTATATTACTTATACTAGAACTCAACATAATATATAGGGTTAGGTTAGGAGTTACTCAACATATATAGGGTTGTTTTGCCACCTTTTACGACAAGTAGCACTCGGTCGAAGGGGTCAGTATTCTTACTCCGCCCCTGCAAGGAGTAATGAGAATAATGTTTAAGAAAGGGAAGTGCGATTTCATACACTGGTAATTAAATAGATCTCATGTCTATTGAGATTTGGTACTATCTGAATTTTATGCTCGATTGATGTCAAGTATTATATAGGTTAAATTTCTTCCGTTATTATAGTACCTGCACGTAACGATAAAGGGTACACCAGTTTAATCCCAAAGTGATTGTTTGAGTTACACGATGTTTAAATGTTTCGAGACCCTGTGTGTTTTGAACTTATAGTTTGAGACCATTTGTTTTACATAAGTACATACAATACCCCGGAGCCTATGTTAAGTCGGAATTTCAGGTAATTAAGTCCAATATATATGTACCTGGTTGTATATTGTTGCCTTGTTTTGTGTTAATATTATAGTCGTAAAATGTTACGTTTATAGAATTGTAATGAACTAAGTTAATATTATATTTAATATTCCGAAATATGTGAGAAGGTCGGATGTTCTTGGTTTTTAATATTTATAATAAGGTTTCCTTTGAACCGTTTGGAATTTAGTGTGCGTTTTTTTTACGTCGCTGTTGGTAAAACTTAAATTGTGTGACGAAATATACAGGTTATATTTAAATGAAACGTGTCAACGGTGCCTCTGGTATCGCAAATATCCAGGTATCAGGTAACGAGAACTGCTTACTATTAAGCGTTAATCTGTCTGCTGTGTCACGGTTGTAAAAGCAATACAATAAAATATATAGAATACTAGCTGTACCCTGCCACGCTTCGCTGTGGTACATTGTGACTGTACCCTGCCACGCTTCGCTGTGGCACATTGTGATTGAATGGTTGAGAAATGAGAAACCAAAAAATAGATAAAAAAAATAGGTAAAAACAATCCTTGATGCGGATTATATATCATGCTAAAATTTCAGCTCGATCGGTGCAGAACTTTTTGAGTTTTTGAAGCGTACACAAACCAACATAATATTTTTATATATATATATATATATATATATATATATATATATATATATATATATATATATATAGATGGTTGTTTGAATTTGATACACCAATCCCTGAAAAAGAAACCAAATAGTGTTCCCACATTCCTATGGTCCTACAAAATTTAATTCATTATAATGATGTAAAATATATAAAAAATAATTATGACATTATGAATTGTCATACAGCACCATCTAGTCCTAAAGTAAGCAGCAGAGCGCTTGTGTTATGGGCAGACAGACTAGACAACGGATTTACTATTTCAAACCTATTTTTCTAAATACATATTATACATAAATAATATATAGAATTAAAAAAAAAGATTTCTTAACGCTTTAAATACATGTATGTATACACCTGGCTATTCTGCTCTGAAACAGAACAATTTGCCGAAAGATCTCATTGGACCAGCCAGTGTTTTCAAAATAAGCAATAAATAAAATATGGCCGTCTTTGTAATACGCATTTAAAGATTACAAACAATATAAACCTTATACTGCTCCACATAAAAGTAGGCCGTTACCAATCAGCCGTAAAATAGCTAAGGCGTCGTAATCATATTGTTCTAGGAGCATGATCAAACTGATTTCATATGCATATTCACTGAGGTCGTTAAGGAATCCTTAGCCACTATATTTTGTTTAAATATCAACGAAATGTTTACATAACCTTTTAACCTCATTCAATTGCTTACAATTCATTTATCATTCATTATGGTGTACAAAAACCTCGGCGTGCCCTTTATCGTTGGGCACCAAAATGGCTTCTGTGAAACAGCCTTTTTTCATTTGTAAAGAAAATCAAGGAAATATTTGTGGTCTAAGTTGTTTTCTACGTTTACAAAAATATTACTGTCTTGCTCGTGTCTTACATTATGTAGGGTAATCACAGCATGTCCTTTTCTTTTATTTTTATTTTTTTTGTTATTATAATAATTTCATTAATTTATTTATTTCTTTATTTATTTTCTTTTCTAGTTATTTACATTTTTCAATATAATTTACATTTCATTTTATAAAATATTAATATTAAAAAAATACTTTATTTTATAAAACGATATTTATTATTATGTAATTAATAATTTTGCACTAGTGCACCCGTCGGACAAACATAGCTCGAGAAATCGAAACTCGTCTCGCTGGGTGTACATTTCAATATTAATATTTTTTATTGAAAAACGCAAAGTAGTTTTGCGTGTTTTAGCATTCGCACAGTGCGCCCTCGTGAATACAAGGAAAACTATTGTGTTGAGTTGTGAAATTGTAAAAAGCATTAAAAGTTGTACGTATTCCTGTAAGCTTAAAGTAATAAGAGTGTTACCGTTACTAAATAAGTGTAAAAGTGTAAAAATAAACACACAATTCAACCGTAAGTCTCTTTTACTTCTACACTTGTTCTGAGCGGATTGGCGGGTGACGTACCAGTGATCTCAGTATGAAAGTTTTTTTCACGATATTTTTCTTATCATACGTAGCAATTTTGTAATATCGTCGGCTTATTGCAAGAAGTCAATAAGTAACATTTCATTATTTTGGGAAAACAGCATTTTAGTTGGAATTAGTTAGTGGTTATGTTGATTAGTCAAAGACATAACGGCTAAAATTGGCCAGCTAGAAATTAGTGTTTTTGCATTTTGTAGAATATGTAAAAATGAGCCCAATAAAGATAAAAATGTATTTAGTGTTTTTTTGCAGCTAATGAGTTTTTGCAATAAGCCGACGATATGCACGCGAGAAAACTGTAGTTTGTTCTCAAGTGTACTTATAGTGAAAATATGTGAAAGTGAATGTGAAACTTAAAAAACAAAGAATACATAAAATATTCAAACACAAACAAGTCGAGAGTAAAATAATAGCATCAAAAGTTGGTTCTGGTAACTTCATACTTTAGAAGAAAAGTCACAGAGTTTGTGTTAAATTATTAAGTCTTGTTTGTTTTAGAAAACATAACACATTTAATATTCTTAACGAACAATTACGATTGTTTAGCTCAAGTTTCTTGTGCTTTTAAGTCTTCAGTGAAATTTAGTAAGTAGTATTCAATATTGTTTTAATGCCAATAAGTAATAATATACCAAAAAGAAAGTTGTACGAAGCCGGTCACGGACCGAGATTGCACCGTACAGGAATGAGAAGGATAGCTCGAGAGCAGTGGACTGTATAAGAGGATGGGATAGGAGCGGTGGCTAGAGACGCGATACCTTGCAGTGGGCAAAGAAATTCGCACTGACCTCAATTCCACCCCTTTCTGTTTCGGTTCAGGTCACAGAGGAACTGTTGCACGGCACCAGCTAAAGTCACAACACTGAAAACACAGATATAATGACACGGCCAATAAGAGTTTGGAGTAACCAAGGAGGTCGAACGTCGACCGTCCTGTCAGTTTAGTGGTTTGCGAACGCGCAAGTAACGACTCGGTCAGAGAGGTCGAACATCGACCATCCCATCCGTTTAGAAGCTTGCGCGTTACTGTGTAATGTTTTTAAGACAAAATGAGTTTTTGTTTTGTTTTCAAAATATGAGACTGCTCATTCTTTATGTAGCCTGGCTAAAAATGTTGATGTCTTTTTACATTTTCTACTGGTTATTTTTACATTTTTGCCTTGCGGTAATTTTTATATTATATAATTTATTTTCTGTCTATATTTAGTGAAGCTAAACAAATATATTTATTTTTCGAAACCCATGATTGCGTTTTGGATTCAATTTCAACCAGTACAAACTTGGTAGAAATTAATAAACAATGACTCAGCTGTCCCATCTACTACACAATTTCTATAAGTAATTTTTTAATGAAATCCTTTTATCACAAATACTATAAATGTGCAAGTTTGTATGGATGTATGTTAGTTACTCAATCACACTGGAACCGAATATATAGGTGATATGGATATAATGTCGTCGTTATGGACTGTATTTACTATTTATAATTATTTAGTTTTGGGCTTTTACAAGATTGCTTAGTGTTAATTTTTACTTCACATAAGTTTTGTAATCTCCAATTTTTGTTTATTTTTCATTGCTGTGGAACAACAGACAGGCTTACGGCCTACTTAATAGTACGCAATTACCGTTGCCTATGAATGTTTACGACGCCAGAGGCAACGCTAATACGCTGCGGTGTAAGGAAACTAGGACCCTGATGACTAATCCCAGAATGCAAGACAACATTTATTATGTCGGCATACTTATAAGCCACGGGTGGTTGCCATCCTAATGGGCTTGGGGCCCTACCACCTAGCTAGGGTTGTTTTGTCACCCTTAAGGACAGGCCGACTCCAGCCGCAGGGAATAAGAATGCACGGAAAGAAAAGAAAAGAAATTTAAGTTATCACTGTGGCTGGTCAGTTAAAATCTTGACTCAAGTATCCAAGCCACAAACAGTTACTGTGTAAATAAGATTTGCATTGTAATTGTTTTCAAGGGAAATATATTTCCTATATTAACCGTATTGTGCGGACCATTTTATTTGTCATTACAATAAAGGTCCGAACGACAAAGAAATGGTTATAAACCGAACAAAACATCTGTTCTTGACAACAAAAGATATTTCAAAGAATATGATAGGAAATTTAAAAATTATAGGTCCTCTATCCTTCCAACAAGGGATGTAATTTATTTTCCTTCTAAAATATTAAATATTTTAATTTTTACAATTTTAGTTTACATAGAAGTGCGTGTTAACTAAGTGAATATTATACTTAAGCCCGACTCAGCGGTTATAGACACGATTCATGTGGACGAGATGACTCTTAGCGAATTTCCTCGCCTAATTATTAGGATATTATTACTAAAGTAAACAGGCTAAGTCAAATAAAATCTACCCTTATCCACTTTAATTGTATAATTTTACTTTTATAGTCCACCATATTGCGATCTAAGCATATAAGCAGAGTAAACAGGGCGGCTCACCTGATATAGTGGTTACAGCGGTAACCCGCTTGTGATCAAGAGTAATCTGATCTATGAAAGTTTACACTGAAGTTTTTGTAAATGCGCTATATACATTAAATAATAATGAATAAATGGGTGAGTAGAGAGAAGAAAAGAAAAGGCAACGGGAGAGTTGTATTTTACCAAGCTCTCGCGGTCCCCATTTATCATCATCATCTCAGCCTATAGATGTCCACTGCTGAACATAGGTATCTCCAATCAATTTTCAGCGCAACCGGTCCAATGCCACCTGCATACAATGAGACCCAGTGATCTTCACCAGGTGGTCGGTCCATCTGTTAGGCGGCTGTCCCACGCTGCGCTTACTAGTTCGCGATCACCACTCTAGAACCTTTCTGCCCTATCGGCCATCCGATATTCGCGCTATGTGGTCCACCCATTGCCACTTCAGCTTGCTTATCCTACGGGCTATGTCGGTTACTTTGGTTCTACTACGAATCTCCTCATTTCTGATTCGATCCATTATATCCAGAGTAACGCCGAGCATAGCTCTTTCCATAGCTCGCTGAGGAATCACTGAGGAATTTTGGATGAGAAGACACTGTGTAGTTTATCGAATGCTACCCAACTGAGTTGGATTCGTCTACTGGCCTCTGTCTCGAAGTTGGACTTACCTAATCGGACTACTTGTTCTAGGTATACATATTTGTCAACAATTTCGAGAATAAGTTCTCAACGGTGATTATGATGGTTGCAACATGGACGTTACGTATGGTTTTCGTTTTGTTCATATTCATCTTAAGCCCCACTTGTTGAGAAACTCTCTTGAGGTCACCGAGCATTGGCCTTAGTTACATAGTAGTCACGGCTGAAACAATGGAAGGTCTAAATCTTCCATTGTTTCAGCCATGACTACTATGTCGTCGGCAAATCGAAGGTGAGTGATGTATTTGTCGTTAATATTAATGCCAGGTTCTTGCCATTCCAGGAGCTTGAAGGCATCCTCCAGAGCAGCGGTAAACAGTTTCGGAGATATGAAATCTCCCTGCCTTACTCCTCTCTTTGTGGGGATTTCCATCGTGCACTGACATTAATATTCAACATGTCTCGAACAATGCGGTGATCATTTCCGGTTTTCACCCTGTGTATCACAGAGACATCATTGAATGTCTGTCTTCTGGTGCTCATGATGAAGTTGATCTCATTTTTCTTTACTTCGTCTGGACTCATCCAGGTCCACTTCCTATAAGGCGGCTTCTGGAAGAAAGAATTCATCATATAGAGTCCTTCTTTCTTCAGGAAATTGACCAGACTCTATCCTCTGGAGTTCCGATGTCCACATCAAAATTTCCCCACTCTCAGCTCATCGTTATTGCTTCTATAGCCTATAGCTTTGCATTAAAGTCTCCCATAACAACTGTAAAATGTGTTTTGGAGCTATGTATGGCCCTACTAATGTCCCCATACATAGCTTCCATAATATCATCATCAGGGTGTGTCGATGTTGGTGCTTATACCTGTATGACCTTCAACGAATACCGTTTGGTTATTCTGAGTACGAGTATAAGTTACGCAACTCTATTTGACACACTGCTGAGAGATGTTAATGAGAGACTTGTGGACGATAATCCCAACACCACCTTGGGACTTTTGGTCTCCCTCCCGGTAGTAGAACAAGAGGCCGGACTGTAAGGTTATCGTATCCTCACCCTATCTTCGGATCTCCGATAAACCAATAACGTCCCAGCGCGACTTGCACATTTCTTCTTCCAGCTTCACAAGCTTCTTCGTCCAACCGCAGAGTGCGCACATTGTGTGTCACTAGGGCCAGTTGTCGTTTACTAGTAGGGTGGTAGCCGAATCACTTCCGGGGATTCTTAGCACCCCCTGCCCCGCCGTTACCGTGACCGCTACCGTAGGCATGACTAGCCGCGCCGCCGGGGACCAGAGGCCTGGTTTTTTCGTGTTCAGTCATTGGAGGGTATTAGCCTACTTTACCACGCTGACTAGACTGGTTGGTAAAGGGTTTTATTTTGAGTTTTCCTTCTCTTGCACTGGTCTTCTGTGCAATTTCCTTTGCCGGTTTTTACGGCACCCTATGGCAGCGAAGGGGTGGTAACATATTGTATTCTAACACCGCCACCACACGATAAACGCCTTCACCATACGGCAAAGTGTCTATCAAGCAACTCATTAATCTCGTAACTTTAAGGAACTCGAGGATTTCATCTTGATTAAATAGTAGGGGCTCCAGACGAGTCGCATGTCTTGAATTATGCCAATCTTGCAGTAATAAAATTAATGATATGGTTTATAAATTAATTATAAAGTTAACTACAATATCCCATTTTCATTAGGCCGAAGATCTTCACGCCCACTGACGACCTTCGTGACGCAGCGGCTTTCGCACGTCGGAACTTCAGCTTGTGATGCGGGTTCGTTTCTCGTCCCAAAGTGTTTATGTATAATATGTACATATTTAAAAATAAAATATTATACATAGTATATTAGTTGGTTAGTACTCATAACACAATAATTTCGTGCTTATTTTAGCACTAGGCGCTGTGTGAATTTTCAAAGTATATTTATTAATAATTTCAAATATAATTTTCTTTTTTATTAAATTATTCTTAAAACTCACACTTATTATCTCTTAAAAACGTTTTTGTTATTAGACGATTTATTAAATAATATATCAAAATAAAAAGTAATTTTACATATTTGTCAGTTTATTAGTATTGGTATAAAATTTATTTCGTTTAATACGATTACGTAAGGCATAAATAATAATTAGTTTGATAGGAGAATAAAATACACACAGGTTTATCAGCACATCTTTAAATGCATTCGTAAAATATGAAATATGGATACATTTGTAATAGAAAATAGGTTAAGATTTAAATGTGGGTGGTATAAATTTTTCGATGACAGTTATACTTCGATCAACAATTGTTGATCGAAGCAGTTATATGATAATAGGAAAGTTGTTGACATAAATTACTTATTTAATAACCATATATAGCATAGTTTTTATTGATAAATATTATTTACAAAAGTTGAAAGTGTTATTACACGTTTTCTTGGGTGTTAATAATTTTTAATATTTTAAATGTAAATTCAGATTTTCATTTATTTAACTATTTTTATACTTAACCATCTTAACAAACTTAACTTTGAAATAAAAGATCTTGAAAAATTTCGCAGAAAACAGTTTATCTTTTTTAATTTAGGTTGAGTTCAGCTAATCGTTAGCCTTTGCAGGTCACCATTGGATTTCTTTTCTTGGGGGTCAGGCAGTAATCACCCCCTCGCGCGCCTTCCAGTGATTTCAGTGAGAGAACAGAGGCATTCGAAGAAGGCCATACCCACCCCGGCTGACAAATGTGTCTTTTAATGTATATGCGGTACCCTCAGGCGATGGAACGTGCGACAAGCATTTCCACATAAAAAAGGCGGTAGTCATTCGCATATATTTCATACATCTTTTTATTTTTGTTTAGGAAAATGAAATGAATTCTTGTCCTACGACAATACCTAATGCATATCAGACCTCAGCTGTGATTAAACGCTTGCAAGAAGATGCCTCATCTAACAAATAAGATTGCCTTACATGTCCCTTAAAGATAATGAACGCTACCCGAACTTTACGCAAATAAATCAATACCTGATTAATGATTAACAATTTGTATATTATAAGCTATACGTGCCTATATTAGTATCGTTATCAATCATCGTTTGATCAATTTATGACACTCACGATATTATAGCGGTCTTGGGTAGACCCACTCGTTTTATTGTGAGGATAACTTCCAAGTGTGGGCAATAAATACGACAGTTTAGCCGACGTCAATATACAGTATTAAACCTTAAGCGAGCGTTTACATCTGTGGTTACACCTGTCTTGCTCCAGTTTTTTTTATTAGACAGTATGCTTAACTTAAATGTGCGAATGGCTAGTAAAAATAAAGACTGACGTAGTTAAAAGTGCTAGTCGATACAGAGCCAAGAAAGCAAGAATACTGTTGTAATGTTTCATTTCATGGTATTTAAGCAACAATGTAAAAAAATGTTGGGTGTTTCCTTGTGAATAAGATCTGAAACAAGGACACCAGGAAGAGAATCATAGCAGCCATCATACCTCTACAAAATATTTAAGCTATAGCATTAGGCTGGTCAACTTTCTCGTAGGATCGACGGATTCTGGAGATAACGAGTCTCGGTATTGAGTCCTCGTCTCGCCAATCGTAGTGTAAAAGGTGTGGTACAGCACTACGTTTGGCCATCGGTCTATCGCGTTAATATGCGCTTCAGGGCAGTGGACCGATGAACTGACAAGGTTATCGTTCTTTTTGAATTTAAAAACGCTATATTTGTTGTGGCCTTTATCGCAACATAGAAAATTTAGTTTAAAATATTTAAGTTGTATAAATTTGTGTATAGATATAGATCTATCTGTTTGAATTAGTATAAACATTGTATGTTAGTTCTAAATAGAAGACGCTGACGTAGCACCATCGTCCAATCGCGGGACGGCTTACTGGAAAAGGCCTAAAAAAGGCGGTTCGGCGGTAGGTGATGAGGGTTATAGGCCAGCGGCAGATTCACTTGAATGTGGAATCTAGTAAAATTGTAAAAAGTGACATAGTTAAAGAGTGTTCGAATAATAAAAAGTCTGTTAGTTAAGTTAACAAGTTAGTATAGTTAATAAGTTACTGTGTTTGATATTATAAGAATCTGGTCTATAACATATTCATGAAATAATTAAGTAAATAATAGGTTAAGAAAATTTAATTCCGTGTTCTAAAGGTTACAGTGAGAACATGACAAAGAAATCGTAATATTTAAATATTCCAGTTTCCTTGAAAGATACAACTTCTAAGCACCAATTCGTAGTTCTCAAGTACGCATAAAGGGGCATGTGGGTGTATCAACACTCAAAGGAAACTTCAGTGAATGCGTCATAATGGGACAATATGGGATTTGTGAATCTAAGGGCATGTACACATTTATACGTAATAATGGGGTACACGATTTATTCTATTAAGTATAAATACGGTGTAGTTTTAACTAGTACTTCAGTGACCCAAGTTCCTGTACCGTTATGGGACAGTAGTGTGTTCGCGATGCCACTGGCGTTGCAAACACCCATAGGCGATGGTAACTGCTAAATTCTAAGTGAGCCATCAGCCTGTTTGCTACCCTACAGCAAAAGAAAAATAGCATAGTAAATTTTAGTCTATAAATTTTATTTTCACACTTCAAAAATAAATACAAGTGTAACACAAAGTAATAAAAGATATGATAAGTGATTACAGTCCTGTGCGCAGAAATATTTATTTATTTATTTTTAGTAAGACTTACAGGCTAATAAAAATTACAATATGTATATATAATCTAACATTCTTAAAAACTATTGTTGATTACAAGTCTTAACAGTTAGTTATTTACCACTACTCATAAACACAGTAAAAAGAAAAGAAAAAATGAATAACAACTTATATTCAATGTTCAACAGTGTCGAAAAAGTATTTACCCATCATTACTTTGAATCTGTTAACTTTAGTTGTGAATAAATCGATATCGAGCTGGGCATCTAATTGATTAAATCCATTTGCACCTCGAATAAAAAAGCTATTTTGTCTATAATTAGTAGGTGCAAAGGGCACACTTAACAATTGTCCTTTATTGTCGCGTAAATACAATATAATTGACGTAGATATTTCTGTATTGGAGGTATAGTTAATAGAATATGTTTTTAATATTTTCAATTAGTAATTGAAAATAATAATTTCTATCCGCGCAGATGCGTAGAAAGAGTCGCCCTGTCGTAAAAGGCAAAAAATAAACCCACCCCAGTTACGTGGTAGGGCATCAAGCCCGTCTGGATGGCGAACACCTTTGGTCTTAAGTATGCTGCCATAATAACTTTGTGTTGTGTTCCGGCATTAGTAACCCAAGTTCTTGTACTCTTATGAGCCTGGACCGTGTTGGCGATGCCAGTAGCGTTACAAATACCCATAGGCGACGGTAACTGTCAAATTCTAAGCAGGCCGTCAGCCTGTCTGCTATCTTACAGTAATAAAAAAATCAGTATTTAGATATATTTAATAAGAATATAAAATAATCGGATTCTATTTGTAGAATTTAAAAAAAAGAACATTATTTAAAAAGATAAATTAGGTAAATATATTCATCACAAATGTTTCTATTTTACTTTCCAAGAATATTACTATATTAATTAGAATTTTCCAATTTATTTTACAAATTAGAAAAACACTACTAACATAAATTCAAATTGAACTAATATTAAGAAAGTAACAATATGGATGATTTTTCTAGTTAAATGAAACAAGAACGAAATATACTTCTCATAAAAAAAATCGAAACACTACTGCAAGTATTATTCAGACGGCTTTTAAACCAAAAAGAGGATCGATATCCTTAAAAAAATACGCCAATAAAGAGCTGGTAGTTAGCTGGTCATAGTTTTTTGGAAATAATCAAAGTTGGATGAATTCTTCTTAAACGGTAAAAACATACCTGTTGAACAAAACACAATAGCTAAAGAATTTTAATTTGAAATATTAATATTCGTTAAATGACACCTTAAAATATCCGCAATTAATTGGCATTAATTATATTTTTGGTTAAATTTAAAAAAAATTAAACTCATTCAAAACCAAAATTCAGGGATGTTACGATTTTTTTAATGAAATGTAAGTGTATTTTTGACATAAGTGATCTTAATATATATATATATATATATATATATATATATATATATATATATATATATATATATATATATATATATATATATATATATATATATGTAAAGAGAATATCATCTCTTTAATGTTATTGTATTATGGTTAGGTTGTGTAACCAGGACATAATCCCTTTTGATTTAACGCGCTTAATGTCATGTGTCATAGAAGTGTGACACATGACATTTGCCTACAAAAAAGTAAACAATATTTACGTTATTACGTTACAGATTTGATTTAAATAATTTAATTAATAGATAGAAAAGCAAGAGTTATGAGAGACGAGTAATCAACTTTAATTGTCGTTTCTGTTATTTTTACAGAAACAAATTTGTTTGATTTATTCGGACCATCCAGACTGAAACAAATAAATAATATTATAAAACGACAATTTTCGTCACAAAATGAAATTGCAATTCGAGTTCAGAGCTGTGGCTTCTCCAAAGGACTGTAAAACTACAGTAGTAGCTGTAACCTCAATTGTCACAGAACAAGGGGAAAAATATGTTATACCAGATGACCTCATGTATGCAGATTATCATGAAGAGTTGACAAAGACGGAGACTTTCAAAAAGGTAAAAAATTAATAGAGAAAAACGGAATATATTATAAAAAAGTGAAGAAAAGAGAGAAAATCATATTATCAGAAAAATTCAGTATTGATTTAATTAATAAAATACACAAGGAATGGTGTCACACAGGAATAACACAAACACAAATGAAAATATGTCCATATTATACTGCTAAAAATTTAGTGAAGAATATAAAAAAAATTTGTAAAGAATGTTATATATGTATTAAGAATAAGTCAAGAGGGCAACATAAATTCGGCTCAATGTCACAATTAGGACCAGCGACCAAAGCTTTCGAAATTATGTCCATAGATACAATTGGAGGATTTGGAAGCACTAGATCAACAAAAAAATATATTCATTTACTTGTTGATCATTTCACGAGATATGCGTTCATTTCAACATCAAGAACTCAAAACGCCGCTGATTTTATAAAACTAATTCAAACTGTGTTAGACATAGAAAACATCGGAACAATCTTAACGGACCAATATCCTGGAATAAATTCGAAAGAATTTAAAGATTATTTAAAAAATAAAGGAGTGCAATTAATTTTTACTGCAATAAATGCACCATTTTCTAATGGTCTGAATGAAAGACTGAATCAGACATTAGTAAATAAAATAAGATGTAAAATAAACGAAGAGAAAAAGAATAGAGCATGGACATCGATAGCGAGAGAATGTGTGAATAAGTATAATATACTAGAACATACAATAACGGGATTTACACCAGAGTATCTATTATATGGCACAGACACCAGTAACATACCAGAAGAGTTAAAAAGAAAGAAAAACGGAGAAGACTGGATAAGAGATAAGAAATTAGCATTAGAAAGAACACAGAGATCACATAAGTATAACGAAAGTTTATTTAATAGAAACAGAAGACACCATGAATTCAACGAAGGAGATATGGTATTCATAGAGAATGGAAACAAACTCAATAGGAAAAAGCTAGAAGAACTAAGAATCGGCCCATATATAATAGAAGAAAAAATTTCAAACTCAATTTATAAAATAAAAACTGGAAAAAGAAATCAAGACACGAGTCTATTCCACGTGACAAAACTAATTCCAATGTTTGAAGTTGAAGCTGATTGAAAAATTATGCAATTTTCATATCGTGGAGGGGAGATGTAAAGAGAATATCATCTCTTTAATGTTATTGTATTATGGTTAGGTTGTGTAACCAGGACATAATCCCTTTTGATTTAACGCGCTTAATGTCATGTGTCATAGAAGTGTGACACATGACATTTGCCTACAAAAAAGTAAACAATATTTACGTTATTACGTTACAGATTTGATTTAAATAATTTAATTAATAGATAGAAAAGCAAGAGTTATGAGAGACGAGTAATCAACTTTAATTGTCGTTTCTGTTATTTTTACAGAAACAAATTTGTTTGATTTATTCGGACCATCCAGACTGAAACAAATAAATAATATTATATATATATATATATATATATATATATATATATATATATATATATATATATATATATATATATATATATATATATATATATATATATATATATATATATATATATATATATATATATATATATATATATATATTTTTTTTAATTAAAAAATTCGTTTTAACAATAGACACAAACTTTATGCAAGGGTTTATTTATGTTTTAATAAGGTGTATTACCTCCACGTGCCCTTATTACGGATTTTAATCGGTTCCGCATAGATTTTATTAGGGTTATTAAAAGATCTTGCGGAATATTGTCCTATTCTTCTGAAAGTGCTGTTCTTAGTGCTGCCACTGTCGTGGGCAAAGGGTTTCTCGCATATACAGCTCTTTTTAAATTTAAATATTATTATATAGCCGTTCCAACCCGCTTCGCTGGTCGAATAACAGAAGAAAGTTAATCGAAGAAATATGAGAAGTATACGTATGCACTACACCGCTTGCCCCATTTCTCCATGACAAGAAAACATACATCACTGAACACGCAGTGCTTATAAAAATCATTGTTTCTTAAAACTTTTTATTAAATGAAGATAACGTAATATTTTTTTAGATAAGTGGCCAAGTGTCTTGAAATAAAACTTAGAAAATTTAATTAAAATCTAACCAGTATTTTTGCCGTGATGCGTGCACAACTGCAGGCCTCTATTATTTTATTTTTATAGATGAAGAAATGACAAGTATCTATTACCCAGTTATACCTACACCAATAAATAGGCTAGGAGCTCAGCACTAGGACATAGCGCTGATTTTCAGTTAGTACGTCCTTCAACCTTTTAAAATTGCTTATTAGTCGAGTATAAACTAGCTTGCCATTAATAAATAATATTGTAATAATGGAAAGATACATAATAAATATCACCATATAATGTACATTACTTATAATATGGGATTATAGTCCACTGATAACGCTTCAAGCCTATATCTAGTCTTACGAGTATATGAAAATGTAAATGAATGAAAGTAAGTAGGAACAATACGTAGGAACTACGCGTTAACTACGCGTTGATAAGATAACTCGTCTTCGATATGTTTTTTTTTATTGCTGAGCAACAGTAGATAGGCTGAAAGTTCACTTAATAGTAAGTAGTTACCGTCACCTATGAATGTTTGCCACGCTAGAGGCACCGTGAATACGCTGCTGTCCGCATAGGGGTACTGAAACATGAGTCACTGATGCCGGAACACAACCCAAGGTTATTATGGCGGCATATATAAATATAAATTTAGAACCCTACCTCCTAGTTTTTTCGCCTTGTACGACAGGCTAACCCAGGGCACAGGGGTGTCAGTACTTTTACTTCGTCTCTGCACGGAAAAGCATATGTCGTCTGGAAGCTTTTGCTAAAACTAGCAGCTTTTTCCAATTCGAAAATATTGTAAATTCATTTATTATAAGTTTATAAACGTGGGCACTGAAAACCAGACAGATCGGTTTCCAGCGTAGCAAAAAGTTGATGTTGACCTCACTTGTGGTGGTATGTTTACACAACAAATGGGGTCCAATATATTGACGACCTCCAGGGCACAATGGCTTTCATACGTGGGAATGCTTCCGGGGTCCAGGGTTCGATTCTCCTCTTGCTTTTACGTATAATACATATATATTAGTTTACAAAAAAAGTATGTAAGTTTTCTAGTACTCAAAATACAATCGCTTTGTTGTGTAGTTTGGGACTAGATGGCGCTGGGTAGATTGTCACAGTGTATTTATTTTATTTACATATTTATTATATCTTCATGCTGTTTATTCCTTAAAAGCGTAACTATAAGGCTGAAAATAAATTGTCCTTCTTACACAAGATAAATTTAATATCTGGCCTGTATGTGCTGCCACCTTTAGGCGGAAATAACTTTTAATATCGGGTACATTAAGGTAATAAGTTCAGTAGGATGTTGGTTGGATAACATGGAAGCATGGGCGTGTATACGGAAATATTGAATAATATTATTATGGGAAGTAATAGTATTGCATAACATTCCGGAACAAATATTTGGAAATCGAAATGTTTTATTTAATCCACATGATCAAGAAAAGATTTGTTTATTGTAACAAAATTTTATTTAATTATTTTATTGAATTTATCCAGGTATAAGTTATTTATTAAAACTAGTGATGAAGCCTGAGAGTCACTCAAGCTCGAAAATGGTAGTAACTTAACCGTAGTGTGATATTAAATAGTTTTTTTTATGTTTGGAATAAATACATGCAGGTGGATGACCCGTCATAAAATTATATTTGTTTCAAGATAATTAAATATATTTCATTTTGCGAGACATTAATAAATAATTGCTATTATTATTGCTAACATGTATTAATTGTTATTAATTTATGAAATAAGCTGTATGTAGACGTTTTAATTTACTTAAATAAATAAATCACCGAGCCGTTGATGAAGGAATTAATATATAGATAATTTTAAAGCAGATTACTAAATCAATACGTTTACAAATATAGGTACTCGTAAAACGAAACAATGCAAATCGAGTTGATCCAAGTTTCCCTGAAATAATGTTGGCGCTTGTCCAAAAGGGATAGATAGGCTTTAACAACCCATTTCACGTGACACCTAAAACCACATATCAGAGATTTATTATGTAATCCTTAAACGGAACTCGTGAGTAAACGGAATATATTTTTGTTATTACCAATAATAAACGTGTACCTTGTCAAATGCTTGATACTTTAATCGCTAGGTTTAAAGGAAGACGTGGCTTTTTTGGTGTCAAGGTGGAAATAGTTTTCACAAATTATTGCTAGGTGGTACCGTTCCAAGCTCGTCTGATAGCCATACCTGGCCTATAAGTATGCCACGATAATAACATTATATTGTATCAAGGCATTTGTGGGGTTCTCTCAATGACTAGGGTCACTGGACGCTGGCTTGATAAGGAGTGGACTGTATAATTTCTCTTGTATTGCTCCCCACACTAAATAAGATACAAAATTCCACTAATCTTGCGACCTCCTCGGTCTGTATCCGCTGAGGTGCAGCTCACTGTATATCATGCACGGCGTGGCGTCTCTCTTATAAATTGTTGTTTTGCTTACACTGCACTCGATTTGGTAAACGTTGATGATTGGCACGGCCAATACTATAAGGAGTCTTGTTATGGGCTTCTTATTCGCACACGATGCAAAAAACGGTTATCCTTTGTCAAACGTTGACTTAAGAGAGATTTTTTGAACTACCTTCGCTTCAAAACAGACACGAAGGTAGTCGGCGAAAATTGGCTAAGTAATTTCGTACCTAAATCTAGGCAAGGACCGAACAGCATTAGTGACCTAAGTTGACTGCGAACATGCAGAGTAGCATATTCGCAGTGCCTTTAGCATCGCAAACATTGTTACTATTAAGTGCGCTGTCAGCCTGGCAGCTATTCGTCAGCAATAAAAAATAGCATAATGCTAGGAAAAACGCGCAGCGTGATAGTATGGGACTACTACGAAATGCTTTCCTACTCTTCCATTATTAGTAAGTGCATACATGTCACTAGGTACTTACTAAAACACTGAAGATATAGGTCGATTTCGAAAATATCGTTTAGTAAATAATAAGATGAACAGTGGGATAAGGGAATATAAAAAATATGTAAGGTTTTTTTAACCACTAAAGACAATCAATTTGAAATGTCCTTGATATTCTTATCTGATCAGATCCACTTCCTGACTTTATAGCTTTAAACTTATTACCGTACCCTCTTTACAGAAAGAACCTGACAAAAGATTAACTTCATTTAGGTCTAAGGAATGAGGCGCGATCTGGTAAGATCAAATGTTTTATCGTAAAGTGGAATATTCTCGAGGTTATGTATTTTTTGTTAAAGTTATTATCTAGTAGAAATCTTTATATTTTTCAAGTTGCTGTTTATTTAAATGTTTAAAGACAGATGATAGATAACTCTTTATTGTTTAACTTAAAAATTACTTTAAATCTAAGGAAAATTAAAACAATGTTAAACAATAGGCGGCCTTATCGTTCCTAGCGATCTCTTCCAGGTAACCTATTAGGGTAAAGGAGTCGAGAACAGCTATCTGGCGATGTAGAATATATGCAGGATTATTGTTAACATTCAAATACATAAATATTTATTGATATACATAATAATAAAATACATGACACACATTAAACAATAGTACACACTAAATAATAATAATTTATACAATTAATTATAATATATACCATAAATACAAGCTATAAATACATAAAATAATAGATACGTAATAATATTGTTTGGATAAAATAAATAAATAAATAAATACTCAGTATAATCATTTATGAGGAAATAGTGTCTTCGGAGTAAATTCTTGAAAGTGAATAGTGACTGCCGTTCTGACATCAAGAGGCAACGCATTCTGAATCCGGACAGCCTACACTGTAAAATAATTATCATAAAGAAATGAAGTGTGAACACATAAAATTTGTAATATTTAACACTCAAATGAAAACAACGTTCTAAAAATTTTCATTTGTAGGCCGGTGTAGTTGACACAATCAATGATTGAATACAATTGTCTTTTATGTTTTTTTTTGGTCTCGGGGAAAAACCTCTCTTGACGGGTTCCCCCGGCCCGGGGGGACCGAGGGATATGTGGGACTCCGGGAAAGATGTATGGCTATCCGACTACCCACTAAAAAACCCCGCTGTTCTCCTATCGCCTACGCCCGGGCCCACGGATATATGGCCTGCCGATCTCGTGGCCCGGGCCGGCGCCGGCCCGCCCTTTGTCTTGAGGCGGGCCCCTTCTAAAGTGTTGGCGCTAGGGGGTCAGGGTTTCGTCCCCCCGGCGCTCTCCTAACAACTCTAGGAGTTGAGGGGGGCCGCAGAACAGCACGCAGCCCTCTCCCTCGCGGCAATAGTGCGGGCGGCGGATCCTCCCCCGAGGGGCCGCCCGGTCTTTTATGCTTAGTTCAGTCCCGCATAACAGACAATTAACCCTATTATGGGAGTTAAAATAATAAAAAAAATAATTATAATAAATATTATACATTTACAGAGTAAACTCTTCATAACGTCATTTTATTTAACGACAAACTCTTTAAAACGTTGAAAAATGCTCCGTTCGTTAGGTGCCGTTATATAGAGTTCACACTGTAGATGATAAATTACATTATACGAGGGGCGGCTGATAAGTTTGCGGCCTAAGGTACTTAACGATGGCTAATTATATCGTTACTCCTATCAATAATTGCGGAACTTAGTGGTAGTATAAAAACAACCAGTAATCAAATTTTAGGTTATAATCGAAGTGCCTGTCAAACAACGAACATCATCACCATGTTAGCTGAATCTAATAATTCATGGAATTTTGAACACCGCCTCATGATAAAATACTTAGTAAAAAAAGAAATACGCCGAAAAGCATTTTTTGAAATGTCATCGGTTCTTCAAGATTCTGCACCTTCATATAAAACGGTGAAAAAATGGGCCCGGTTATTTCAAGAACCACGAAACATTATCCTACCAGGGGGAATCATTCTTAAAGAGGACGGGAATTCTATTATATTCAATAATCACTCCATTTTGAATGAATGAATGAATGAAAACACTTTAAGCACTCCGTTTTCTTATGTCTTTTCGACTAAAGAAGTAGGACAGAGAAAATTTAATAATCTATTGCTTGTAAACTAGTACTAATTTCGTTTGGCTTCTTCAAGGAAAGTGAAATTCAACTAAATCTGCTACTTTGAAGATGTATTTGAAACTCACTAAAATAATATAATAAGCAACGTACTCAGTACGTTGTATTTTTAGTCCATGGTGTTTGAGTTATTTATTTTCTTTGATCGTTTCGTGTCACCTTGTGCGGAATAGATAAAAATAATTAAATAGAACCGGTTCAATTAATTCCATTTCAGACTGCTTAGTTTAAAATAGATGTTAAATGTTAACAAAATTTTGGATAATTACATCATTCAACCGCTAATCAATGTTTACATGTACAGTTAAATATAATGATTTTCGAAGGTTTATATTTCGTTCATATTAAAAGGTATCGAACACATTTTGATAGAATTATTAATATAAATCAAATGTCTCGATTTTTATGCATGTGATTCTCCGAAATCGCTCTATGGCGTTCATTAAATCAGATTTTAGAAAATATATAACTTTTTAAATTATGAACCTAAAAGTTCTTCTTGCAGGAGTGGAGTAAGAATACTGATCCCTGCGGCTGGAGGCGGCCTGTTATAAAAGGCAACGAAACAACTAGGTGCTAAAGTTCCAAGGTCGCTTCTATAGTAACCATTAAATATTCTACCATAATAACCTTGTGCTGTGTTTGGGTATAAGTGACAGAGGTCTCAAGTCCCCTAGGCAGATTGCAGTATGGTAGTGGTGCCGCTGGCGTTGTAAACATTCATAGGCGACCGACGGTAACTGCTTACTATTAAATGGACCAACGGCTTGTCTGCTGTTTCTCAGCGATAAAAAGTGACCAGGCGCACGTTTGACGCAAAGCTGTGTATAGCGCCATCTAGTGTCAAAGTAAATAGCATAGCAATTTTGTTATGGTACTAAACTACTGATATACTTTTTTTTAATGCTGTAGGACAGCAGACAGGCTGACGGCCCGCTTATAATTTAGCAGTTACCGTCGCCTATGGGTGTTTGCAACGCCAGTGGCATCGCGAACACGCTGCTGTCCCATAAGGGTACAGGAACTTGGGTCACTAATGTCGGAACACAACACAAGGTTATTATGGCAGCATACTTAAGACCAAAGGTGGTCGCCATCCAGACGGGCTTGAGGCCCTACCACGTAGCTAGGGTGGGTTGTTTTGTCGCCTTTGACGATAGGCCGATCCCGGCCACAAAGGTTAGTATTCTTTCTCCGCCCCTGCATGGATAAATACTTATACGGATACTTATATACTTTTTTTTAAACGGGATTGGAACCTAAGCCCTCCGTGGGGGTTCCGACGTGTGTGAGCCGTTACCCCATGGCGTATCAAATATATGTCAAAGTTATCGTCATTGTCAAGTACGTAACTAATGTATAAGTTTTATTTAAGATTATTGTTCCTACTTGTGTGTGTTTGTGTCTTCATTCGTAACGGAACTTATGGCCGGACTTTGGGTACAAGCAAATTGGGAATTAAGATAACAATATAATGATGTGGCAGCGACAGGCGGCATACCGGCCGATCACATATAAAGTGGGTTACATAATATTTATCTTTATTGGATAAATCACCGTTTAACCTCCAAAGTGTAACTGTTGATAAAAGAACATGCTGTACCTCTGATGAATTGAGACGTAGTAGCATTGCGATAATTAATTAATAAATAATCATGGCGTCCCACTGCAAGGCTCGGGCCTCCGCCTCCAGGAGGAGGCCCGAGCCGAGTCTGTTTCCTCTAGCAACGGACAGTATTCCTACACAAGTTCAAGTCGAATTGGCGGGTTACACATTCTGTTAACATCCACAGGTTTCCTAACAATTTTTTTCTTCACCGTTAATACATGGCAGCTATACTAACTAATATGCAAATTAGACGAGAAAAATTCCTGATGCAGTGCATTCCACCGTAGAATTCGAACCCGTAATCTGTAGATTAGTCTTCGAGTGTAGTGTTGAGCTACTTTTTTTTGGTCTCGGGGAAAAATCCTCTCTTGACGGGTTCCCCCGGCCCGGAGAGACCGAGGGATATGTGGGACTCCGAGAAAGGTGTTCGGTCATCCGACTACCCAATAAAAAACCCCGTTGTTCACCTATCGCCTACGCCCGGGCCCACGGATATATGGCCTGCCGATCTCGTGGCCCGGGCCGGCGCTGGCCTGCCCTTTGTCTCAAAGCGGGCCCCTTCTAGTGTTGGCGCCAGGGGGTCACGGTTTCATCCCCCTGGCGCTCTCCTGTGTTAGTATTGAGGTACTTTTTTTTTTTTTGTCTCGGGGAAAAACCTCTCTTGACGGGTTCCCCCGGCCCAGGGGGACCGAGGGATATGTGGGACTCCGGGAAAGATGATTGGCCATCCGACTACCCACTAAAAAACCCCGCTGTTCTCCTATCGCCTACGCCCGGGCCTACGGATATATGGCCTGCCGATCTCGTGGTCCGGGCCGGCGCCGGCCCGCCCTTTGTCTTGAGGCGGGCCCCTTCTAAAGTGTTGGCGCCAGGGGGTCAGGGTTTCGTCCCCCCGGCGCTCTCCTAACAACTCTAGGAGTTGAGGGGGGCCACGGAACAGCACGCAGCCCTCACCCTCGCGGCACTAGTGCGGGCGGCGGGTCCTCCCCCGAGGGGCCGCCCGCGGCCGCTTTTTACGGCGGCCGGAGGTCGTTACCGACCCTCCGGCGCCGCCAGCGTGGCCTGCGTTGGCGGGAGGGGAGTGTGGTGGTCAACTCCCGCTCCCGATCCGCCGCCTCCTTTGCGGACATGACTGCCTCGCAGAAGGAGGCGACGGCCGTCCATCCAGGATCGCCCCCGACCATGGACAGAACCAAGGCCGGGAGCGACAGGTCCACGCCGATTTGGGCGACGAGGGCGCGGCGCTCTTCGCGCCACGCAGGGCACACGGCGACAGTGTGGTTCACCGTGTCCTCCTCGTCGCCCGCGCCACAGTGGTGGCACCCCGACGTCATCTCCCGCCCTATGCGACACAGGTACCTCCCGAAGCAACCGTGCCCCGAGAGGACCTGCGTCAGGCGGAAGGTCAGGGCGCCGTGGCGCCTTTCCAGCCATTCGGCCAGGACGGGCCTCACCGCTTCGATGGTGGCGAGGCCCGCGCTGGGGTGCGCGAGGCGCTCCTTCCACTCCATAGATTTAGGCAGTTACCGTCGCCTATAGGTATTGGCAACGCCAGTGGCATCGCGAACACGCTCCAGGCTCATAAAAGTACAGGAACTTGGGTCACTAATGCCGGAACACAACACAAAGTTATTATGGCAACATACTTAAGACCAAAGGTGGTCGCCATCCAAACGGGCTTGGGGAAAGCCCTACCATGTAGAAAACAAGGTTTTTTTTCTAGCCCAGATATTCTATTATTTACACTACAATTTAACTGACGGATATATTATGCAAATTAGGTAAGAAATTTGCACACACGGTGTGTTCAATAGTGAAAATTTAAATTTATCTCTGGTTGGAGTCGAAAGTAATATAATTTGTATACTTATATTATTTGTAAGTATTGATAAAGAAGATGTGTTTATTTATTTATTTATTCTTTATTTTACAAAAACTTTCAGATATTATTACATATATTTTAAAATGGTACATTATAAAAGTGGCGGCCTTATCGCTTGAAGCGATCTCTTCCAGGCGACCTTTGGATGGACAGGAGTGATTAATAAAATAAATAAAAATATATGTAGTGTGTGGGAAGGTTTGCAAATGTATATTATATATACATGTAGATAATATAAACAAGTAAACATAAAAACATAATTCTATGCACAAAGAAATAAGAAAATGAAAGTGAAACAAAATGGGAGTCAAGTAAGAAATTAAATATTTAATTGTAAAAGTGTTCATGCAGTAACTTCTTGAAGGAGTAAATAGACTGAGCTTCTCGAGTGTTAGCTGGTACCGAGTTCCAGAGTTTAACAGCAGTAATTGTAAATGATTTCCAATAAAATGTGGAGTTATGTGAGGGCACTATTAATAATAAAATCCCTACAGGTTTTAAGGATTTCACGTCACTGCGTTTAAAGAATTCAAAATGCTCTTTTAGATAGTACGGAGTTTTGGAATGAAACAGAATGTTGCAGAGTAGAGAGAGAATATAAGCATACCGACGAAAGCAGGTGGGCATCCATTTGAGCTTGTTACAAAATTCTGAAATGTGATAAAATATACGAAGACCAAAGATAAAACGAATACAGAAATTTTGCAGTCGCTTAAGTTTATCAAGTTGATAAACTTTCAGTGAGATCAAGACAGCAGGCATCAGCGTAGTCTAAGATAGGTAAAAGCAAGGACTGGACCAGCGCAATTTTAGTGGTATGAGGAAGAAAGTTGCAGATTATTTTCAGCGTAGCAGCGGTTGCAAATATTTTTTTTACTTAATTCTTGGAGATGAGGATTCTATGATAAAGTATTATCGATTGTAATACCTAAGTTCTTAACTCTATCGCTTAGAGTAATAATGACACCATTATATTGTATATCCGGTAAAGTAAGTCAGTCAATCCGCTTAAGCATTCTGGGACTACCTATGACAACGAATTGGGTTTTTGAAGGATTTACTTTAAGTCGTTCTTTGCTCCAGTCGAATATTTGTTGAAGAATCTGATAGGTAATTATAATAGCTTCTTTTAACTTTCCAACTGGGGCTTGTGTATAAATTTGGAGGTCATCTGCATAAAGGTGGTAGGAGCTATGAAGTTTAGAGGTGATATAATTAATAAATAGTCCGCCCCTAAGGCACACAAGCAGCGACATTTCACCAGGAGGGGAAAGTTTCATCGAGGTGAACGCGCTGCAGTCGACCAAACAGGTAACTTTGTAACCAATCAACTACAACTGGATATATGTTAAGAGAACGAAGCATAGCTAGCAATATATCGCGGTCGATAGTATTAAAGGTGTTGCTGAAGTTCAGCAGCATAAGTAAGGATATTTCACCGCTATCCATTGCAAATCTTATATCCTCAGTTACTTTAATCAAGGCAGTGACAGTGCTGGACGAAATCCAGATTGTTGGGAGTTAAGGATACCATTAGTATTTACAAAGTCGTTTAGTTGGTTAGGTACAAGTCTCTCGAGAACTTTGGAAAGGAACGGAAGAATAGATACGGGTCTATATGTTAGTGTGCCGATACCTATTATTACAGTATTATTTTATAATGTATAATAGCTGACCCAGCAAACGTTGTTCTCCAATCTAAGTAGATTAAAAGATAAAACTGTGTGTGTCAGCTCCGACGCACAACTGGAGTTTACTACTTAAGTACGATTGTCTAAACATACCCAAAAAGAGTTTATTTAACTGAAAAAAGATTAATACCATATGAAAGGGTAAATTAACAAATTAATGAAAATAATATACATATATAAAAAAGTTTTGAAACAGTTTTAAGTTCAACCTAATTACAACTATGGCACCTAGTAATAAAGTCACAAATTTCTAAAACATTATCTAATACTTACGATCATTCGTCATATAAAATGAGCAAAGCAATAAATTACTATTGTCACTTACAAATGAAAAGACATATGTTAAACAACATTTAATGTGAAATCAACCTTAAGTTGTAACAAATAAAGTAAATTTTGCCTTGAGAGATACATCGTTTTGTTTTGTTTAGTGTGTTCCGGTGCACGCGCACCAAAAACGTAACGAGGTCATTCATTAGTAGATTTTACTCTCACATTTTTCTCATACCGGGCGCCTTATATATAAAAATCGATTCTTAAGGAGTAAACTCCTAAAAATTTGTATTAGACGGAATTGTAAATCTAAAGTATTCTAGAATCCACTTGAACACACATAAAAATTTCATAAATATCCGCCCAGCCGTTTAGGAGAAGTCACATACACATAATTATAATGTATAAAAATACTTGTGAGGAAACTGTCCCTACCTGGAGTTGTTGGATAAAGTTTGAATCTCAATGTGGCTTATGTCATTAGGCGTAAGAAGCGCGGGGGCCTATTCATCAGCGGTGCGTGGGCGTGTTATAAACCCTGGATTATCATTAGGTTGTGGAAAATATTACCCAGAACACCCTCCATGGATCTTCTAGGCGGAAAAGTTGTAGGAAAGTGATCTTGCGACTTCCTCAAGAAGGTTCAGACGAAAATTGAGGTTTTTAGATACTTCTCTACCGCGTATATTATGTATCTATTTGTGTGCAGTCTACAAAATACATTTTTTTACTAATAAGAATCGAATACTCCAAGCCTGTCTAGATGACAACTACCCCTGGTTTCTAAATACCCTGACATAATAACCTTGTGTTGTGTTCTTGCATGATTAACCAGGTTCCAGTTCCTCTGTGCTGATTTCAGCGTGTTAGCAGCACCAGGGGCACTTTAGGCGATGGAACCTGCTTACTATTAAGTGGGCTGTCAGTTGGTCTGCGGTCCCATGCTAATAAAAAAACTAAACCGAAGCTAAATTTAGAGTCAGTATTTGAATGAAAGAAATAAAATATATAAACGTAAGTTTATACATCTATATGATTCAAGAACTGGGTTGCGATAAGTATCGAGTAAGTTCAAAGAATTTTGCAACTTGAGAATACAAGATCGTAGTTTATTGTGCAACTAAGTAGTTCTTGATTTCTTCTAGAAGTACGAATGAAAATAATATTATTTGAATTAAAGTTATTTGTTCTAATAAGAATATACGATTCACATTTGTCTGTACAGAGCTAAATACTATAAGTGATATCTAAAATGAGGAATATCGTCTGAACTCAGAACATATTTGGATGTCGCATTACTCGACTAGAAAGGTCGTCAAAAATATTATTAATATGTTGAAATGTTTGCTCTCTTAGATATTTAATAATGATTAATTTCATTTTAAATAATTTAATTGATATTTATGATGTAAATAGAAAAAAAAAAACATTTAATTTATAAAATGTCAGACTAATTTACAATCGGCGCCTTCTTGACGTTTAATTTTTAAAGGGCAGCTGTTCTCTGTCCCTGATCACCGAATGGAAATTCGGCTTTACGATTACGTTTGTTTGCTGTCTAAAAGACCCAAATATAGATTGAAATTTATTCATACAGCCATTTTTACATGATTTATATTAGCTTCATTTGTATGTTTGTTTGTAACCATCTCCTTTGGGTGCGATTTTGACCCACTTTAAACGGCCAGATTTCGTTAAAACTTTGTAGATATATCGAGGGCCCATGACAATGAAATAATCTGTATAGTTTGTATCATTATCCTAACCAGAATCCTCAGGATTAAAGAATTTTCGGTTCTCGTCCGATCACCGAAGTTAAGGAGCGTCGGGCGCGGTCAGTACTTGGATGGGTGACCGCGTAGGAAAGTCGCGTGACGGTGGATTTTTGTTCTTTTTTATATGTTTTATATTAAAATAACCTGTATGTAACGGAATTTTTCGGAATTCGACTAGATTTTTACTTACTTTGAACGATAAAATCAAAATTCTGCCATTCTGTGTAATCTATAAATGACAGCCACAAAGGTATTTAGTACTCAGTCGTTTTCTGGATAATCACCCTCATTGTTAATATGTGGTCCATTGTACTAAACCCATTTCGAAACCCTGCCTGCTCAATGGGTTGGTAAAAATCTTGTTTACTAGTCACGTTTATCGTAATTAACTTCGTCATGAGTTTATAAAGCTGTGACAATAAACCAATAGGTCGGTAATTATCGAGGTTCGTTTTATTACCTTTTTAAACAACAACATTACGTTGGCCGACTCCCAGTTTTCTGGTATTTCACATTCCTGTAGACATTTATTAAAGACATTTATTATTACTAGTATTTCTAATACGCTATCACCCGTTTCCTTAACCATTTCTATAATAATGTCATCTTCACCTGCCGCCTTCCCATTTTTCATACGTCTGAGGGCAGTTTTAATCTCGGCAACTGTGATATCCGTATGTCATTAGAACCAACGTTTTCTATTTTCCGCGACTTCAGTATTTGTGGTATAGGATTCCCAGATTGGTATAACTGTTCATAGTATTTTTCTATGACTTTTAGTAGATTTTTCTGATCTGTGATTAGAGCTCCCTGATAATTTAATAGTGTTGTGATCCGTTGAGTATCCGGTTGAAGTGCTTTTCTGAAGACTTTTGGGCCCCTGTGATTGTCTATACCTTTAACTATGTGCTCACGGTGTGCCTCAATATCTTCGGTGACGTGTTTTCGTGCCTTTTTTCACAAGTTTTTGAAGTTGTTATATACAACTTCAAAGACTTCTAGTTCAGACACTTATTTATCAACGTCTGCGTTCTTCAAGCATTTTTATCGCGGTATCTTGGAATTTTTGCCGACCTGGTCTTGTTTTAGATGATACTACTTGCGCAGTTTCACTTAAACATTTCTGTGATTCCGAAGCAATCGAATTGTAGTCTGAATTTATCGTATCAATAAGTGCCACCGTGTCATTGAATTGTCCTTGATATAATTATGTCCTTGTTTACTGTTAGGCATACGGGATTCACTTTCGTTCTTTTCTTCATGATCCGTTGGAACCTCTCCAGTATAGCCTCAATGCATACAATTACCCGGATGACACGGTGATCACTTCCTGTGTAAAAGTTATTTAATACAGTTACATCACGCATTATATGCTTGTGAGTAAAATGTAATAAAAATGTAATCAATTTCATTTCTGTATTTACCCCCTGGCGATGTTCATGTCCATTTTTTCTCTGGTCGTTTTTAGTAGAACGAGCTTATATGGTCTTCTGATTTTAGAAAATTCATCATTATTTTACCTTTAGCATTCCTGTCACCATAGTCCAAAGTCCCATTAATGTCTTCTTTTTCTTCTTCATCCCAGCGTCAAATTCCGTTTGCAACCGAATCTTCCGTTTCGGTACCCGGGGTCCACTTTCCAATGTTTTCTTCTCCACTTGTCGACTTGAGGTCACCAGACGCGTGAAATACAGATCCCAGGTATTTCACTTGGTCCGTGCGCTCAACTTGTTGCCGCCTATGCATATGGGTGTGGGGTCTGTGGAGTTATAGGCCATGTACTTGGTCTTCGGCACATTGAGCTTCAGACTACCGTTCTTAAGCGACTCCTTTCACACCTTAATGCATTGCACCAACATACCCACAGATCATCATGCGAGGAATACAGTAAAAGACCTTCTGCATGTTCAGAAACAGGCAATGCAGAGGCGTATTCTTCGTCCTGTATTTCTCCGCGACCATCCTTAGGGCAAACATAAAGTCCATGGCCCCATGACCAAGGCGAAACCCATATTGACACTCCGATATAGTATACTCCTGTCGGATCCGAGAGTCGATAACCCTATTGAACAACTTCATGGTGTGGGACTTGACCTTAATACCGCGGTAATTACCGCAATCCTGCACCGACCCCTTGCCTTTGAAGACTGGAGTAATGATACTCAGCCTCCATTGGCTCGGAATCATACTGGTGAGGAGTATTAGGTTGAAAAGGTGGGTTAAGATGCCCAAACCACGAGAGCCCACCGCCTTCCAGGCTTCAATGGGGACTCCATTGGTACCGACAGCTTTCCGATTTTTCATGTGGTGAAGACAATTCTGGACTTCTGCAGGCGTTATCGGTGGCATTAGTCCTTGATTCGGAAGGACATCAGGAGCCCGCACCTCTTTGTGCTACTTATTCAGCAACTCGTGAAAATATGAGCGATATAATATCTCTCCTTCACCGCGAAGTCCTCGCATAGCTGGTTGCCCCCAGTCATTTACGAAGCGGCACTGGGAAATATCTTGTGACGTTTTGATCCTGGACCGCGCCAACTTATAGATGAGCTTTTGCCCCTCAGACAATTCCAACTTGTCGTATAGTGGCTGTAAGTGGTCTTGTCTGGCTCTTCAGGAATCTTTTTGCGATCTTCAGGAGATCTGGACGCTTGCTACTTCTTAAAGAGGACTTTATTCGCTCTGCTCTGCCTCTGGACTGTGTCGTTCCACCACCATGTCTCCTTGTCACATTTGCGACCGCCCTTAGACACACAAAGCACCCTCCTCGCCAACCCAAGGATAGCCGCCTGAATCCTGTCCCAGTAAGCTTGAACTAATTTGCCTTCACAACCGGCGCACTTGTTGCCGATAGCAGAGGCGAACTCCTGGTACTTGACTTCATCAAGCAGCTACCACCTAATTCGGCGCTGAAGGGCGCTCGACACGTTTGTGTTTGGGCTTCACATAGAGGTCCATGACAAGAAGATGGTGTTGTACAGCGAGACTTTCACCGAGTATGACCTTACAGTTGGCTACTTTGCTGATGTGTAGGAAGTTGATTTGGGTAGCATTTCTCGCGCTCTTGTAGGTGATGAGACGCTCGGGTCTCTTTTTGAAATACGTGTTCACGATGGCGAGGTCGGCAGCCACCGTATTTAGAATATCTTCCCCTTCCACGTTACAGCTCACGTATCCAAATCCACCATGGATACGCTCACATTCCTCATCCACATGACTGTTTAGATCACCACCCAAAACGACCCCATGTGACAACGGAATCCCACGAAGCACTTCTTCGAGTAGATTCCAAAACGCTATCTTATCGGCGTCGCTACAACTGACCTGTGGTGCGTAGGCACTTATCAAGTGGGTAATTTCTCCACCGATAAGTACCTTCACAACCATAAGCCGATCGCTACAGCGTTTCACTTCTAAGATTCTTCTTAGATAAGATTCTTCTGGAGCTCCCCCGAGAGCACAATGGCTACACCACTCTCCCCACCAGGTGAACCTGTGTAGATTAGCTTGTAGCCATTCCCAATGAACCGGGATCTGCTAGCCTTCCACCAAATTTCCTGCAGGGACGCCACGGCGACCCTCCGCTTGAAGATTACATCGGCCAACTCCCTTGCGCATCCGGTTACCGTGCCAATGTTCCATGTTGCGAAGCGGAGTTTAGATTGGCCTAACATCTTTACCCGTGCTCGCCCAAGGCACGGCTGTCCTTGTCCACTTGTCTCAAAAGCCGGGCGAAGCTTCTGCGCGTCGTTTTGCGGCGACGCCCTATCCGTGACTGGACCTTTTCTCGTACGTACCATATAAAATTTTGGCTAGTTTTGGCATTTGCAGGGGCGACTGCCGTCCGACCTCCCAACCCCTACAGGATAATCATGAGGTGCACTTCCTTTGCCGCATGCGAGCTGGCAAAGGCGTAGTCCATTAGTCGCTTTTTATGACTCCCTTTTTTTTTTGGTCTCAGGGAAAAACCTCTCTTGACGGGTTCCCCCGGCCCGGGGGGACCGAGGGATATGTGGGACTCCGGGAAAGATGTTCGACCATCTGACTACCCACTAAAAACCCCGCTGTTCTCCTATCGCCTACGCCCGGGACCACGGATATATGACCTGCCGATCTCGTGGCCCGGGCCGGCGCCGACCCGCCCTTTGTCTTAAGGCGGGCCCCTTCTAAATTGTTGGCGCCGGGGGTCAGGATTTCGTCCCCCGGCGCTCTCCTGGATCAACAGTTGAGGGGGGCCGCAGAACAGCACGCGGCCCTCTCCCTCGCGGCAATAGTGCGGGCGGCGGGTCCTCCCCCAAGGGGCCACCCGCGGCCGCTTTTTACGGCGGCCGGAGGTCGTTACTGGTCCTCCGGCACCGCTGGCGTGGCCTGCGTTGGCGGCAGGGGAGTGTGGTGGTCGACTCCCGCTCCCGCTCTGCCGCCTCCTTTGCGGACATGACAGCCTCGCAGAAGGAGGCGACAGCTTGAAATAACCTGGGGTGACCCTATTCTTTTCACTCACGACACTTAATATCTTCTGTGGTGTCGTTTTTTCTTAAATCTTTTTCTTAAATCCCCTTGTATTATAACATACGTAGTGATGGTATGATGTATGTATCTATCTGCTCAACTTCATTGTCTGCCGATGCAGTAGTTGGTGCATATACCTGAATGATTTTCAACGTTGTCTTTTTAGTTATGTGTAGGGTTAGGTACAGAATTCTATCGGTTAACGATTTTATGTTGTTACTCATGCGCTTATTGATGAGGAGAGCTACTCCGTGTTCATGACTCCCATCGTCCTTTCCCCGGTAGTATAATAAGTCCATCTTGTAACTTCAGACATTCTTCTCCCTTACGTTTATGTATAATATTTAAGAAAAATATATAAGTAACATATCGGTTGTCTAGTACCCATAACATTTGCGTTTATTTACGCTACTTTTAGGCTAGATGGCGCTGTGTGAATCGTCACAGTATATTTATTTATTATAATTAAGAAGCCTGGTAATAATTAAGAAATAAAGTTGAATAAACATATTTGTTCAACTATAAAAAATTACTATGCACAGATAAATAGGTATTATTGAAGATATTCGTCATATTTTTATATATTACATATGATACTTTCGTTCTTAGATTACTGAAGTGCGGCCAATCTGTGCCGGATTACTTAGCAATTTGACCTTTTTAGGATGAGTAAAACCCAAAAACGGTGTCGTAAATCTCTGTTAATACCCGTAGCTTCTATCGTCGTAGAACAGAAATGTTAATCGCTTTTAAGCTGATTACGTCACAAAACTAACAGAATATTATGAAATTCCTTGCGGTGTAAAAGATATCATCACGTGCATTTGCGATCTGTGCGTATTATCCTACATTATGTAACGCTCTTTTACAGAACTCTTTTCCTGCGTGTAGGGGCGGAGCAAGAATAACTCCTGCGGCCGTGGTCGGCCTGTTGTAAAAGGTGACGAAAACAATGCAGCCTAGATGGTAACCACTCCTTGTCTATATGCAGCTCTGTCATAATCTTGTGTTGTATTCCAGAATTTTTTCGCCAGTACCCTATGTGGACAGCAGCGTATTCACTGTGCCCCTAGCGTTGCAAACATCCATAAGTGACAGTAACTGCTTACTATTAAGAGGGCCGCTCTTTGCTATTCCTCAGCAAGAAAATACAATATTAAAGCAATGACCAAAGTCGATCCTGCGACCCCTACTTACGTTTGTTTAAAAATAAATAAAAATATTAGCTTATTGATATTTTTTATGGGGTTAGTTAATTTTTTATTTGAAATTAATTACATAGTATTTTGAATTAATATATAAGATTTTTAGTTTTAAGCCAATATAGCAAGCTGAATGTTGGTGGAACAGGTGGTAATTTTTATTTTGACAACTTATGTACCATGTTAAATGCAATACATACTTATTATATATATAAGATATGGTAAACACAACTACGTTAGCTTCCATCCCAATTTAAGTTTTGTAATGAGTAAGGACCACGACACCTGATGGTCCTTGAGTTTAGCCTGTGGCAACGTATTCGAGAAATAACTTCTTGTTAGGTAAGATTTCACCTATACTGCTTTATGAGGGCTTTTCCTCGGATTTTCGACTTAGGTTTCCGTTACTCTGCCTAAAACATTCTTTTATTATATATAGTTTCTAAAAATTATGCACTATTTTAATTACTTTGACTTACATGCGAAAGTCAATTAAACAAACTTATCTTGATAGATACATTATATTGGAGATGATGATAGACCTAGAACATTTTATTAATTAAATTAAGAATGTGACTTAAAGGAGCGATTCCAGTTTCTTCAGGATGGACATTCTAGGGCCTTGAGAACGTCATTGAAACTGTGTTTAAAAATGCCCAGTCACACTTCCCAGTTCTATGACCTATCTTTTACAGCACAAGCAAGTAGACTGTGGAACATATTACCAACTGACATAAAACAAGCCAAGTCTATATCATCCTTTAATACACTTGTTAAAGAATATTATTTAAAAAGCTAATATACTATCACTATAGAAAGTTACATTATTTATTTATCTTGTGATTATTCTTGTCATAATAAAATTATTACTATTTTACATATCTATTTCTTATATATTACATGAATTATATATTGCAATATATACACATATACAAATATTATAATTATACATACATATGTATAATTATAATATTTGTTTATATATGTATGTAGTATATGTTGATTATTTTATAGCGCATACCGTTTTATAATTTTGTAAATCCTGTCCATCCAAAGGTTGTCTGGCAGAAATCGCTACAAGCGATAAGACCGCCTATTGTACTTAGCATACAAATTTATGTACCTATTAATTAGTCCTGAACTGTGTATGTGCAATAAAGAAATATTATTATTATTATTATTAAAACTGACGAACCATTACAGTAAAAAATATTGTCTTTGGATAATATATGCAGTAAATCTAAACACAATTTAGTCTATGGGAGATTTTCCATTTAGTCTATACCATGTGAAATGTAAATATTAAAAGATAGTATTTAAATAAAATTAATACACTACTAATACAGTAAGCTGTGTGTACATTCTTTAATATAATTATAAAAAGTAAAGTAAAAACTTTAATTTTAAATAGACTAAATATTTACTAAATATAATCTAATAATTAAATTTAAAACAGAAGCCGTTAAATTTCGCCTCATGAAACAGCGTTTAGTTACGTGTGTAGTATTTTGGAGTAAAGAGTAGTAAACATAAAGGTCATCGAGCCGAGCAGGCAGTGAAATTACCCTAATGCGTGTATAATTCCTTAATATTAAGTGCACCGTCAGCCTGTTGCTGTTACTCAGCAAAAGAAAAAAAAATAACTTTCTTTAGTTAGTAAATACGTTCTATTCATAATGACAACGTGCAGAATCCGTGAAGTCACGGAGGTCGTTTTTAATGTACCGGTATATAACCATTTTTAGATTCAGATTTTATTTTTAAATATTATTATGAATATCAACAGATATGTCTGCCAAAATATCTCAAATCACTATAATAATGACATTCTATAATATTATGAACTTATTCTGCAGGTTATCGCAATATCTTAGGTCAGCTCGTATGATAGACGCAAGATACTGGTTTGTTATTGTTATATTATTACATTATCCAGATGAGAATAATAATGGTAAATCGGTGTTTTTAGTTATCAAGGACAAAATAGTGGAGTTATATTTTTACGCTCATGCGTGTATCTATAATATTTTTTTTTATTGCTGTAGGACAGCAGACAGGCTGACGACCCACTTAGCAGTTACCGTCGTCTATGTGTGTTTGGTTGCCGGCCGACCTCGGTCGCAGAGGTCATTATTCTTTCTCCATCCCTGCACGGATAGATAATATAAGAAATACACATTTCTATGTTTTAATCTTCTTTTGATAACTTCATTTCGAATTGTATCAATTTTCGTAACTCCACGCGTCCATCTCAGCATTCACATCTGTGCTTTCTTCTATTTATTCTTCACCTTTGTGCCCATACATTGATTAGTGAAAATAATTTTACGTATCTTATCTTTATATTCTATTTATTTTATCTTCTTTTCTATCTATGGCTTATTGAAGCCAACATTGTGCCTGCATTGACAGGCACTAGTTTTATTCAGTAAAGGTCAGTTTACGTCAATACGGTCAACCTAGCTCGCCAGGGCGGGAAGCGCAGAAGAAAGCAAGTTCCTTCCCCGGGTTTCAGTAGAGGAACACTCTTGTCAACTGTGGGCATGGCGGCATGAGAACCTCACACTACTCTGCCGAAAACCCCAAAACGGTAGGGTGTGTATGATGTATTTTCTCCCCAAGAACAAAAAAGGCACTGGTTTTGCCAGTAAAAATGTTTTTGTATTTATCTCCATAAAAGTTTTTACCGGTAATTTAATTTTCTAAACGTTCCTCGTATATAATATTTCCATGAGTGATATAACATTTCCTGTATAGATACATGTATATAAATTTTTATGATTATCGACTTTTTACAAGTCGGTATCTGTTGAAGCATTTTCTATAAATACGTGGGCTTAAATGTCCGGAACGTCATTGAAATTCTTCGAACGCGAAAATAACAATGAAAACTCGATAAAAATATTGCAATAAATCTTAGATATAATTTGTTTTTCAACTTTTATTAAGATTAGTTTACTCTTGTATAGATAATATTTTCTTAATTACAAACTTTATTTGGATATTTGAGTAATTTGTTATAAGTATTTATATATTATTGTATGAATACAATGTATATTTGAATTATGATGTGCATATTTTTAATTTATGCATATATGTGGCCTTAGCTGGTGTGATTCATAGAATACTACTACTTTATAAGATAAAAATTGTTTGAATTTTTATTGCAATTTTAAATTAACTGTTTATTATTTTTCCTACATTATATTAGTGTGTAGGTCGTTTTTACCTCTACCTGATCCTACTACCTCTTTCCGTAAGATTACAGCGATGGACATGCATGTAAAGTATACAGACCGATTGAACTGTGATGAGGTTCTGAATGGATTGGATCATGGTCTCTTCTTCCCGTGATTTCAATGTTTAGTATTGCCAGAAAAAATTCTATACTTTCTTTTATGCGGATATGCCGTTCTACTTTCTTTCCTCGTTTACACGAGGTACAAGAAAGAATTAGAGTGACGAAATTTGTTTGTTTTTATTTTAGATTGTTCCTTGCTCATACCTGAACTGAAAAACTGTATGCACGTCGTTTCCTTTTTGTATTATGTATACACAGTCTTTTGTATACACAGATTTGATATATTTTTCAATGTTCTAAGTGAGATGATATGACTTTAGTTCTTTCTTTTTCTGTTGTTTTGGTTTCTACGTCATAGAAAAAGTAGGGTGATATTATACAATTAGATTATTGTGTTCTCAGCCCCAGATGCTCATTAGAACTGCTAAACATTTACTCAAACTTTACAACTAACCCTTCCAGCTGAACCTTTAGCTTATCCGATATCCACTTGTGTAATATATTAACCGTCAAGAGCATCGTCTGAGTACCAAATAAAAGCCGAATCCAGGCAATGACCGCACGTATAAAGAAAGGTGTTACTTCAATAACTTTCTTTATTGTATTGGTCAAGAGAAGTGCTTGGTTTAACGAGGTCTAAGACGTTTTTACGATTATTTTTATGGTGTGCTGGACCACTATCTGGTTCAGTTACGCATGGCATTGTGACACCTCCCTTGAGGTAATTGCTTTTAATTAGAGGATTTCATTTGTGGCAATAGTTTTTATCGTTTAACCTAATTTAGAAACTTAGTGACAAAAAGTGAGTGAAAAGTGAGAAATGCTAGCGGGACGAGTCGCTTAGAAAAAATAATAGATCCATATATGATAGTCTCCGTGACGTAGCTAACGTCGTTGCTGATTTCGTTACTCCTGCAGATGTCACGGGTTCGATTCCCATGCCGAGTCTGAATGTTTTTTTTTATTGCTGTAGGACAGTAGATAGGATGACGGCCCGCTTACAATTTAGCAGTTACCGTCACTTATGGGTGTTTGCAACGCCAGTGGCATATACGCCAGTGGCCAGTCCCATACAGGAACTTGGGTCACTAATGCCGGAACACAACACAAGGTTATTATGGCGGCGTACTTAACAGCAGTTGATCATGACCGCTCTGTAAACAGTGAAACCACTAAGAAGAAGAAGAAGACTTAAGACCAAAGGTGGTCGCCATCCAGACGGGCTTGAAGCCCTACCACGTAGCTAGGGTGAGTTGTTTTGTCGGCTTTTACGACAGGGCAACCCCGGCCGCAGAGGTTAGCATTCTTTCTCCGCCCCTGCACGCATGAAATATGTATTATACAATATTTTATTTACAAAAATATATAATATATTCTATATTAATGATTTAGAAAGAAAGAAAGAAAGAAAGAAAGAAAATATATTTTATTGGTATAAAAATGACAAATACATACAAAAATCTATATAAAATAAAAACAAAGAAAAACATTATATCGGTATATATAATAAGTTAGGGGATATCTATTATTATTATTATTTTTTTGCCAATATCTGTCACTTCTGTATCCAATGAGGCCCGCTCACTCAGCATAATGCCAAGTTGAAACCAATCTAATTTCGACTTGACGCTGGTTTTCAGTGGGAGCCTTAACTAAGATCATAGTTGACCCTTTAGATTTTGATAAAATTTAGTACGTACACAAGCGCAATATTGCTTATTTTGGGGTTAAGCGACACCATGAGGATTGTATCAGTATAATAACAGCTCATGAGGATCCATTCCCCCCCCCCCCCCTCCCAGAGGGAATGGACAGTACACCCGCCACGAATGTCCAAGGCGGATTGGCGGGTTACAATTATATCTTGTATTGTAGGTTTTCTCACGATGTTTTCCTTCATCGGTATGTGGTAATTATTCTATACTAGCAGCCCGTCCCAGCTTCGCACGGGTATTTAACAAAAAATTAAAAATTAAACCCTTCTATTTTTTTCGGTCTCGGGGAAAAACCTCTCTTGACGGGGGGACCGAGGGATATAAGGGACTCCGGAAAAGATGTTCGACCATCCGACTACCCACTAAAAAACCCCGCTGTTCTCCTATCGCCTACGCCCGGGCCCACGGATATATGGCCTGCCGATCTCGTGGCCCGGGCCGGCGACGGCCCACGCTTTGTCTTAAAGCGGGCCCCTTCTAAAGTGCTGGCGCCAGGGGGTCAGGGTTTCGTCCCCCCAGCGCTCTCTTGTAACAACTCTAGGAGTTGAGGGGGGCTGCGGAACAGCACGCGGCCTTCTCCCTCGCGGCAATAGTGCGGGCGGTGGATCCTTCCCCGAGGGGCCGCCCGCGGCCGCTTTCTACGGCGGCCGGAGATCGTTGCCCGCCCTCCGGCGCCGAAGACGCGGCCTACGTTGGCGGGAGGGGAGTGCGGTGGCGGACTCCCGCTCCCGTTCCGCCGCCTCCCTTGCAGACACTACTGCCTCGCAAAAGGAGGCGACGGCCGTCCATCCAGGATCGCCCCCGACCATGGACAGAACCAGGGCCGGGAGCGACAGGTCCGCGGCCAATTCCGGACGGGACTCGCATCCCCGTTGCGTGCTAGTCAGGCGTGTGTACGACTACCAGACGACACTCCAGAAAAAGCAGAGTCGCCTGACGTCGTAGTCGGCCCAGCAAGACCAACCGACAGCGAGGATGCAATTCCCGCCCCGGGAACACTCTCTGTGCAGGCGCAGTCGAAATAGGCATGGTTTTTGACTACCAAATCAGGTCCCATGGTAGAACCCGGGACCCCAATCAGTATTCGCAACCATCCCATCGGGGACCATGCCACGAACAGAGAGCTAAGTTGGAAAGGATGTAAGAGGTAGACGGAAAGAAAGGTAGGACTCTGTCGCCTCGAACGGAGAGGGGAGTGAAGCGACGGATGCTCGGGCACCTCGGGTACGCACACCCGTGCACTCCTCGGACAGAGGAGCGCCCCTGGGGGCAAACCCTTCTATTTGCGTCAGGTTACTAAAAAAATAAAATTATAAAGAAAGTTTGTATATTATTATTTCTATGAGTTTTTATTTTAATGATTTTTTTGTTATTACTTTTTATTTATTTTCGTTATTTTTTAATAAGTATTCTAATTTTTGTAAAAACCCCAGTGACGCACGCCTACATTGCATAAGGTGATGCCTAGCTAGCCGAACAGGGTGAGCGGCTACCACGCAACATTTTTCTAATACTTACATTTTTAAACTCGTGATATCTTTCGAATGGAATATCCGAATTGAATAATTCAAAAAGTTATATAAAGGTATTGAATCAGTTTTGAATATGAAGTAATTTATTTTGATAAGGATTAATACCAAGATCCAATTAAAGAGCCTTTTCTGGGGGCGGCATTTTAATTAAATTTTTAAAATAAAAGAATACTTATTGTGGCATAACTATAATAGTTAGACATATGCTATCGCGACACTTTTTGTAAATAATGATGTGTTCTGCAAAGTTGTAGTACATTATTTTATTCTATCATCAATAGTTTTCGCAACGCACGCGATTTAAATAATATTTTAGGTAATTTTTTTACACTTTGAGTTACATTATTGGAGTTTTAGTAAGGATCCCTAATTTTTTTGAAAATATAATATAGCCTATGTCACCCGGGGATAGTGTAGCTTCCCAACAATGAAATAATTTTTTAAATCGGGTCAGTAGTTTCGGAGCCTATTCAAAGCAAACAAACAAACAAACAAACAAACAAACAAACAAACAATCAAATCTTTCCTCTTTATAATAGTAGTATAGATATAGATATAGATAATGCACATTAAATGAGAAAAACTGCCTAAGCAGTGCATGACACCGTGGGATTCGAACCTGGGATTTTCAGATTGGTCTCCGAGTTTAATATAGTGATATTCTAGAAGATCTACCAGGCCTTTTTACTAATCTGGCTTGTAGCATTATATTAATATATTTATTTATATGAAACATCAAAGAGCATCCAAGTCTGTATCGTGAATTTAAAAGTTCACCAAATGTTGCTAACGACCGCCAAATTAAAGCGAGAAAGATAGCAAAGGTTCTGAACATGTCAAAAGAACGTGTTTCAACATTTAGACACAAGGAAGCTGTCCGCGCGTTGGGTGCCGCGTTTGCTCATATTAGACCAAAAACATGTTCGAATGATCATTTTCAACGCTCTGTTGGCGCAGTTTAGACGCAATAAATCAGAGTTTTGACGGCGATTAATTACTGCGGATGAAATTTGGATACATCATTATACGCCTGAAATAAAAATACAGTCCAAATAGTGGACTGCAAGAGGGAACCGGCTCCAAAAAAGATAAACTATTTTTTTGGCTAGGAAAGTGATGGCGACTGTTTCTTGGGAGAGTCATGGAGTTATTTTAATCGATTATCTGCAAAAAGGAAAAACCATTACAGGAGCATACTACGCATCATTACTTGACAAGCTGAAGACAGAACTTGCGGAAAGATCAAGACAACGCACCGTCTCACACCTCAGCGGTTGCCGTGGCGAAAATCCACGAATTATGGTTTGAATTGCTTGACCATTCACCTTAATCACCAGATCTAGCCCCAAGCGACTTCTTTTTGTTCCTTCACCTAAAAATTGCGCTCGGAGGACAGAGATTTTTGTCAAATAAAGAGGCAATCACCTTCGTGAACAATTATTTTGCAGAGAAAAATGCCGAGTACTCTGGACGGGTTACAGAGATGGGAGCATCGCTGGGCGAAGTATATAGTTAGAGTTACACGGAGACTATGTTGAAAAATAAAAATAAAAATTCTGAAAAAATGTCTTGTATCTTTATTAGGTCGGAAGTTTTTCAGACCACCCTCGTATATATATTCACAAAACAGTAGTGAATCTCAGGGGCGCTTCTCTGTCCGAGGAGTGCACGGGTGTGCATACCCGAGGTGCCCGAGCATCCACCGCCTCATTCTCCTTCCCGTCCGAGGCGGCGGAGTCCCACCTTTCTTCCCGTCTACCTCCCACATCCTTTCCCAACTTCGCTCTCTGTTCGTGGCGCGGTCCCCGATGGGATGGTGGCGAGTACTGGTTGGGGTCCCGGGTTCTGTTCCGGGCTCTGATTTGGTAGTCGAAACCATGCCCATTTCGATTGTACCTGCACAGAGAGTGTTCCTGGGGCGGGAACGGCATCTCCGCTGTCCGTAGGTCTAGCTGGGCTGGCTACGGCGTTAGGCGACTCTCTGGTTTTCTGGAGTGTCGTCTGGTAGTCGTACCCACGCCTGACTGGCACGCGGCGAAGATGCAAGTCCCGCCCCGTCCAGAATTCCCCAGCTTTAGAGGCTGGAGGCATAACTGCCTCTATGTCCGCAAAGGAGGCGACGGAGCGGGAGCAGGAGTCGACCACCACACTCCCCTCCCGCCAACGAAGGCCACGCCGGCGGCGCCGGAGACCAGATAACGACCTCCGGCCGCCGTAAAAAGCGGCTGCGGGCGGCCCCTCGGGGAAGGATCCGCCGCCCGCACTATTGCCGCGAGGGAGAGGGCCACGTGCTGTTCCGCGGCCCCCCTCAACTCATGTTGATTCAGAAGAGCGCCGGGGGACGAAATCCTGACCTCCTGGCGCCAACAATTTAGAAGGGGCCCGCTCTAAGAAAAAGGGCGAGTCGGCGCCGGCCCGGGCCACGAGATCGGCAGGCCATATATCCGTGGGCCCGGGTGTAGGCGATAGGAGAACAGCGGGGTTTTTTAGTGGGTAGTCGGATGGCTGAACATTTTCTCCGGAGTCCCACATATCCCTCGGTCGTTTTTCCCCGAGACCAAAAAAAAGTGAATACAATAGTAATTATATTACCTGTATTGTATCAAGACATATTCTAATGCTGGGTGTCTAAATAACAAAGTCAGAGATAGGTGGAAGATTCGATGTCAAACAAGACTTAACGCTTGAATGGCGATGATGACTACACAATGTGGGATACCATAGAATAAAATTTCTTTGATCTCCAGACATCAAAGCGAATATGATGTATATATGGTAAACAACGGACGAAGTTTTATCAGTTTTCATATGTGATAATATAGAGAATTTACTATTTTCAACTTTTAAATTGCTATATAGAGACAAAATTTAATAAAGTTTGAGCCACGCTTTACCAAGCTGAGTTATGTACGCGAATATAAAATAGCTAGTCCTGCCCGTCTAGGCAGCAATATTTTATTTTATGTATATTTTTCAACCGAAAATGGTTGAATTAGGTATAAAGAATCGAGAATATATAAACATATACATACATAATATATACACACATCCAGTAAAAAGATACTAAAATACATCATACACATAGATCCTAGAAAGCTAGATAGATAGTGATCTCTCACAAGTACGAGTATATTGAACACTTGCAGAAATGGCGCTAGCCTTACATTAGTAGATAACTCATTCCATAGACGAACGGCACTGACTGTAAGTAACGGGTAAACGGGTGTATACGGGTTCCCCCGGCCCGGAGCGACCGAGGGATTTGTGGGACTCCGGGTATGATGTTTGATCATCCGACTACTTATTAAACCTACGCCCGGGCCTACAGATATGTGGTCTGCCGATCTCGTGGCCCGGGCCGGCACCTACCCACCCTTTATGTGGGTGTGGGCCTCTTCTGGGTTTGCAGCCCCAGGGGGTCAGGGTTTCTCCTTTGTCTGCCTTAAGGAGTTGGTTGGGGCCGCGGAACAACACGCAGCCCTCACTCTCGCGTCAATGGTACGGGCGGCGGATCCTCCTCCGAGGGGCCGCCCGCTGCCGCTTCCTACGGTGGCCGAAGGTCGAACGCAAACCATCAAAAGCCTGGTGGAAAGGATGCCAAGATGATTACAGGCCATAATCGCTTTAAGGGGAGATTGATCTATTTTAGTATCATTTGTCGAGATCTGGCAATTGCGGCTTGGCCAGGCCTTTGTGCCATGCCATGCAACAGTTAGTAAAGTTACAAACATTGCTGTAAAATTATATATTTTCGAATTATAAGCTTTATTTCCAAATTTTAGGCACACAGAAAAAGAAAGCACATACAATTGATCCATAGAACAAAACAGATGCGTACTATCTTTCAATCTAACAAAATAAACTATACTATCGAAAATATTATAAATCTTAAAAAAAAAAGAATACGCTACATATTGACTTAAATATTGGTAATATCGCAGCGGCAGACAAAGAACTTAATGCGACACGTGAAAGCGAGGAAGACGCCAATTGAGAAAGCTTTATGTGGTTTAATAGGTAAAAGTGCTTGGCCTATAATTTCTTAAATCTCACAGCGGTACGTATAGATATCACGATATAGCACATGGACTAGGTAAATACCTAAGATCTGTATTTCACACGTACTGTAGTTGGTCAAGATTAATTTATACCAAATTTGTTACCACAAAATAAAACTTTAAATTTAATTTCGTTACATCTATACAGTAGTGCAATTACATTCAAATGGTAACCTAGAGAGTTTCAGTTTGAATTAAATTACAATATTAATATTTTTACATATACTGACAGTAAAGGGATACCGAGATCAGCAGTAAGTAACGTGTAAACCCTTAGATAAATATCGTACGATACTCTGTCCTCTTGCGGGAAAACTCCGAGCCCAGTAGTTTTTTGTGTGAAAACTCCTTTAGGGGCGTTGTTTGTTTTGCTCCAGTAATACCAACTATATTAATAATGACATAAGGTTTATTTTATAATGTAACTTTTAAATGATTGCATTGCATTACTTATACATATCTATTTGAATTGCGACTTTATTACAATGAAATACAGTTGAGTTTTTGAAGTGAAAACTTCTTTAGGCTCGTTGAGCACTTTGTGGGTGAACAATTTTTGGTTTGTAAAGAAGTGTTGATGCCCAATTTAAACTTAAATGCTTGATCATGAACAATTTTTTATAAACCGAAAACAATAATCTAATAGCTCGACGATACAATTCACAAGTTATTTAGTTTTCACTTCTATCGGCAGTCCCCAAAGACTGTCCCGCATGTTTTTTTATAATAAGATAGATTCCAACACTATGTGGACCTAAACGCAATTCTTTTCTCGTATATTTAACAGATATGTACCCATGATTGTTACTAATATCTGTATTATTGTTCTTTACCTCGTAACTAATATCTCGATATTATTGTTGAAAATGCTTATGTAGATAGACCCTTTATCTAAGTAAAGGGTCAGTAGCTAACTACTGAACCAACCGTCACCTTGAAACCAATAATGGGACGTTATGAGCTGTTTTAAAGTATTATGTATTAGTCAATGGGACAGTTTATTGATAAAACTCAAGTATAGTAGGTCCGACGTCAAACTTAAGTACCTATTGTTTTGCATACGTGCGTCCATCGAATATCAGATTATATAATTGTATTGATTGCCAAAGCTTTTAGCTTTAATTAGGTACTTATTATGAATGTATGGACGGTTCAATGATTTCACACCTCCATCTAGGGACGTGGAAATATATTGGAGATTTATGGATATAACTAAAATATACATTTGATATTGATCAAATGTATAATGTACGCATTGGCCAAGGCCTGTCAATAGCATTGCGATTAACTTAATAGCAACTCTTTAAAAAATAGTTTATTCTAATATTATTACCAAATATATTTATTTCTTGGTACTTAATAAACTCCAAAACTAATGAATTCTTTAATTTAGCGTGACATAATATAATATATTCTCTGAGAAATTAGAGATGCATTTGAAAGATATGTTTAATTGAAGGTAGACAGAGGCCTAACTGAACGGAGTTGGGTTGCGAGTATTTTTGTAGATCATCAATTAAGATGGTAAACGGGATTAGTCTTCTACCACACATATCAACAGTCTCCTTAACAGCATCTATCAACTGATTTTTTTAAAATCAGTTAAAAAAAGTTTCACGGCATTAATGCCGTGGAACAGCAGCCAAGCGGCACGCTTAATAGTAAGCTGTTATCGTCGCCTATTCCTACGCCAGGCAAATCCATAACACGCTTTCGTTTAGGAGAATTGGAACCTGGGTTTCTTTTGCCGGAATATAAAACAAGGCTAATAAAGCGGCATATTGAGAGTTCAATGGTGGTTGCCATGAGACGGGCTTGGAACTCTCCGCCACAGGAATCAGTATTCTTACTGCGCCTCTGCACGGAGAAAATGCTTCTATCTGCTCTTAAACAATTATAATAAGTTGGCACATTATGTCAAAGTCAACATCTTTATCGACTCTCACCTGTTAAATTACAGAAAACTCATCATTTCTGCCGTTCTGTAGTCAAAAACGATTCTCCAGTACCGTTCAATTCTACCTAATAATTTACTTTATATTTGCGTTACATTGAAGATAAATTATCTTTTCTGTAAAACATTTGTTTTACGGAAATACCTATCTTGATTGCTGAAATTTCAAATAAACTGAGAACATTCCTCAACTTTTCAATTCATCATCATTATCATCTTAGCGTTGAGTCCCGGTTGCAACCCAAACTCTCGCTTCGGCGCCCGGGGTCCGCTTTCCGATTTTTTCTTCTTCCACTTCGCACGATCTTCGACATATTTGGTGGTCAGTCCATTGGCACGCATATCAACCTTTACGACGTCAAGCCAGCACTTTTTGGGTCTACTTATAATGCCGGGGCCCGGCGGTAGCGACATGGCCAGACTTTTTTCATTTTTAGCCGGTCGGTTGCGGGAAAACGTGGCCATACCAGCGAGGACGACCCTCCTGCAATTTATCCGCAATGTCACGGACATGAAAGCTGCCACGAATGTAAGAGTTTCTAACGCAGTCCTTCTGCGTTACTCCACACATCCACCGTAGCATATTCATCTCCGTGACTCGCAGTTCCTGCTTGTGTTGCTCCAGCACCGGTCACATCTGTATAAAAGGACAGACCTAATGATGGTCTTATAGACCTGTCCCTTCAATTGAACTGGTATTTTGGGGTCACAAATGACGTCACCTCACGCCATTTAGCCCACGCGGTAGCAATGCGTGCCTTAACGTCGCAATCAATGTCACCATACGCGTGAAATACAGATTTTTCAATTCAAATTTTCAATTACTATTTTCAAAAATAATAAATATTTAGCCAACTTTAGTTTTTATTTTTTTTTTCTTCATGCAGGGGTGCAGTAAAAATACTAATCCTTGCAGCCGAGGTCGGTAAAGGCGTGTCGTAAAAGGCGATAAAACAACTCTTGCTGCGTAGTAGGGCCCCAAGCCCGTCTGGATGGCAACCAGCCCTGGTGTATAAGTATGCCGCCATAATGACCTTGTGTTGTGTTCCGGCATTATTAATCCAGGTGCCTGTACTCCTAAGTGGTCAGCAGCATATTTGCGGTGCGGACGGTGGCTGCTTACTATAAAGTGGGTCGTTAGACTGCTGTTCCTCAGAAATTAAAAATGAATTATATGTGTAATATGTGTTTATGATCTTTATGTCATACTGAGGCTACTTAATAAAATTTCAGTGAATATGTTATAAAATTGTACAATTAAAATTTTGTTGAAACTCACTTCGACTGAATTGTAATATTTAATTAATTAAAAAATAATTTATAGTTAAAATTATTACTAATGTCTTCAATAAATATATGTACGATGTTAATTTGAATTCGAAATGCTAATAACATATATTAAAGTATGTAAGAAATTAAAAAAAATTACTAATCGATGATTAACATATTTTTAACATTATTAACAATATTTTTATTAAAAATTAATCAATTCTAGTGAATTAAATAATAAATAAGCCAATCGCCTTAAATCACTTTAAAAATAATATTCATAGTAAATATGTTAATTTAGACAATTTTTTTATTTATACAATTATAAATAGCTTACCTTTAATTTTTAAAAACCTAAAATTAATTGTCATTAAAACACAATTTATAACTTATCCCATACACTTATATTAACAGCATATAGAAAGTGCTTTAAATTTTCATGTTCCGAAACTTCACGTTGCGTGCTACGAACGGAGCACGCGGCCGCGTCCTCTCACTAGACCGAGTGTACTGGCGACTGAAGCTGGAAAAATTCTACGCCGCCCTTCGGCACATACCTTTATCACTGCTACGCAGGGGTGCACTGCAAGAGGTGTTATCTACGTAATAGGAATGTAACATTTAGAGAAAAATTTCAAATAATATTTTTACAATTAAAATAATATTATAAAGTATTAATGTCACGACTTATTTATCGGTATCTTAAATTAAGGGGCCCCCCTCAACTCCTAGAGTTGTTAGGAGAGCGCCGGGGGGACGAAACCCTGACCCCCTGGCGCCAACACTTTAGAAGGGTCCCGCCTCAAGACAAAGGGCGGGCCGGCGCCGCCCCGGGCCACGAGATCGGCAGGCCATATATCCGTGGGCCCGGGCGTAGGCGATAGGAGAACAGCGGGGTTTTTTAGTGGGTAGTCGGATGGCCAATCATCTTTCCCGGAGTCCCACATATCCCTCGGTCCCCCCGGGCCGGGGGAACCCGTCAGGAGAGGTTTTTCCCCGAGACCAAAAAAAAAAAAAAAAGGAATAAATTTTCAGCTTTCTTTTTATATTTGTTTATAAATACATATTAGACGTAAATATTATACACATAAAGAACACACATATTCAGTAAAAACATATACGAGATCAAACAATTTAAATAAAATTGCACAGCAAAATATAGAATACATGTGGCTGAATTTGGTATTTACAGGTTTGTCTTCTTCTTTCTGCTTTATTCCAAGTTACATAGGGTCCGCACAATATGTTCTTTCCTCCTATTCTGCTCTGTTAGCCATCATCTTAACATTGAAACCCCCGAAGCAAGCAATATTTCTTTAATTTTAAATTCTTTCATCCTCCTTTTTTTTGACCTGGTATTCTGATCCCTATAATATGGCAGGTTTTATAAATTTTACCATTGATTACAAGTGGCAAAACGTTTGTGAGAACAAACGCCGTTTCATTTCATTTTTGCATTCACTCTTTTTTCACATCTCGGTCTATTTCACCGTCGTTCTACATTGATGATCATTGTCGTTCTAGAGGTATTCAAAGTGAAGTCGAAAGTTCCACCAAAGTCGCAGATGTCGAGTTTCGGTTTTACTAATCTTCAAGCCAATACCTTCTTATACCTTCTAATCTTGCAATTTAGTCCATTTGTTTGTAGACCTTGTGAGGATTTCTTCCAAGCACAACATAATCGGCAAAGATGATGGATGTTACTGCCTTTGCAACTATATTATGTATAACTAGCTGTGCCCGCGACTCCGTCCGCGTGGAATAGTGACTTTAGGCAGCATTTTTTGGATATTTGAGATCAATTTATATTGGAAATTCAACCTAAAACGTCCAGCCTAAGCTGAACCCTATTTCATATGATCGATGATATAAATTCAGGGGATGGGGGGAGGTCAACTTAAATTGGTATTAAAATTTCCGAAACTTATCATTTTTAACAAAAACTAATTTTTTTATCTAAAATAAAAATAGCCTAAGTTACTCCTTGATACATCCGCTATCTGCCAGTGAAAGTCCCGTCAAAATCGGTGCAGCCATTTCAGAGATTAGCCGGAACAAACAGACAGACAGACAAACATTGTAAAAAATGTTGTTTTTGTATATGTACCGTGTATACGTCCTAATGCACTTAGTAAAAAGCGGTTATTTTAATAATACAAACAGACCCTCCAATTTTATTTATTTGTATGTATAGTATGTATGAGGTACCACATTGATTATCGATACATCAAAGCGTTGAAGTGTTTGTATGAAAACGCCACCATGTCAGTCCGTCTCCAGGATCAGAACTCGAAGCCTATCCGACTGCAGCGAGGAGTCAGACAAGGCGATGTCATATCTCCGATGCTGTTCACCGCTGCGTTGGAAGATGTCTTCAAGCTTCTGGACTGGAACGGACTGGGCATCAACATTAACGGTGAGTACATCACTCACCTTAGATTCGCAGATGATATCGTAATCATGGCTGAAACCATGGAAGACTTAAGCCATATGCTTGATGGCCTCAATACAGCTTCCCAAGGAGTAGGTCTCAAAATGAACATGGACAAGACGAAGATCATGTCTAATGTCCATGTCGCACCTACCCCCGTAACAGTTGGGAACTGTACTCTCGAAATTGTTGACGAATACGATTCTACTTGGGTCAAACGATCCAGTTAGGCCGGTCCAATTTCGCGAAAGAGGTCACTCGTCGAATCCAACTCGGATGGGCAGCGTTCGGGAAGCTCCGTAAAATCTTTTCGTCCCAAATACCGCAGTGTCTCAAGACGAAGGTTTTTAACCAATGTGTGTTGCCAGTGATGACATACGGAACGCAGACGTGGTCGCTAACTATGGGCCTTATGAGAAAGCTCATGGTCACTCAGAGGGCAATGGAGAGAGCTATGCTCGGAGTTTCCCTGCGAGATCGAATCAGAAATGAGGAGATTCGCAGGAGAACCAAAGTAACCGACATAGCCCGGATGATTGCAAAACTGAAGTGGCAGTGGGCTGGGCACATAGCTCGAAGGACTGATGGCCGTTGGGGCAGAAAAGTCCTCGAATGGCGACCGCGTACCGGAAGACGCAATGTTGGTAGGCCCCCCACAAGATGGACCGATGATCTGGTCAAGATCGCCGGAATAGGTTGGATGAGGGCAGCGCAGGACCGATCATCGTGGAGATCTTTGGCCTTTGTCCAGCAGTGGGCGTCTTCCGGCTGAAATGATGATGATGATAGTATGTATATATAGATGATTTCTTATTATATTTTGTAATGTTCATTATTATTACTTTATATATAAATCATCGTTTAATATTTATTTTCCTAATTCATTAAAATGCTCCATAATAATAATAATGAAATTTGTGAGATTTTAAGCATCTTTTTATTTAGACGTCCAATTATTATATTGGTATAGGTGTTATTTGCGAATATTCAGCTCTAGGGAGAAATAATCGTTATAACATTGCCGGTAAGACTTTCTAATACGCTGTTTGGCAAAAAATCTTTATGATATCTAGCTAGAAGATCTAGTGGGAATTGGCATGTAATCTCCTAACACAGAACCTAAAGTGGATATGTAAGACTCACAAATAGTTTCATGAAACATTATCGATATTTAAATGAAAATTCAAATCTTAATGAAAGGATTGTGGAATAAAAACTGAAAAAAAAAAACATTATTAAAACAATGCCACGTTTGCAACTATTTGAGTGTGAGAAACTCCGACACAGCGATTTCAAAAGACATTATAATTGACGCGGAAAGTGACACTCCAACATCAAGGCTGCGCTGAGAGGCTCTCGCTAAGTTAGAGGACAGCTTGGTCAGATGGGACTCGTGTTCGCGAATTTTTATTCCGATAAAAGAATTGGATTTTTTTTACCTGGCTTCTATAAGCTGTAATTTAAGATGGTATTTTTTATTATTCACGTGGAACAGTAGATAGGCCGACCTCCCACTTAATGGTAAGCAGTTCCCGTTACCTATGGAAGGAGTTCCATCCGTAGACCCCCAAGTCTCTGCTGTTCACGTACGGGAACTGGAACGTAACCTACGTTCTACTTATGATGGAACATGATAGTTATTATGGCGGCGTATTTAAAAACTAAAGGTGGTCGCCATCCAGACGGGTTGAGGTGGTTTGAGCACTTAGCTGGTTGTTGGTTTTGGTGGTTGCCGGCCGCAGAGGCAGAGGTCTACTGAACGCATAGGTATATTGACGTAAACTGACCTCTACTGAGTAAAACTAGTGCCTGCGTTGAAGCCATAGATAGAAAAGAAGATAAAATAAATAGAATATAAAGATAAGATATGTAGGTAAAAATATTTTCACTAATCAAGGTATGGGCACAAAGGTGAAGAATAAATAGAAGAAAGCACAGATGTGAATGCTGAGATGGACGCGTGGAGTTACGGAAATTGATACAATTCGAAATGAAGTTATCAGAAGAAGACTGAATTGATTTGGTGGAGAAAGAATACTGACCTCTGCGACCGGGGTCAGCCTGTCGTAAAAGGCGACAATACAACCCACCCTAGCTACGTGGTAGGGCCCTAAGCCCGTCTGGATGGCGACCACCTTTGGTCTTAAGTATATCGCTATAATAACCTTGTGTTATGTTCCGGCTTTAGTGACCCAAGTTCCTGTACCCTTATGGGACAGCAGCGTGTTCGCGATGCTACTGGCGTTGCAAACACCCATAGGCGACGGTAACTGATAAATTCTAAGCGGGCCGTTAGCCTGTCTGCTGTCCCACAGAAATAAAAAAGGCAAATTATGCATTTCTTGATACTTTCAAATTGATACCTTGTTAGGTATCAATTTATATTTTCCTCTTAGAGAAAGAAAACAGCCTTCGCTTCTGAAAAAATAATCAGTTACGTTTATTTTCTTTTCTAGTTTAGACAAGATACTTAGAAATAGCTGTTGTTCTATAAATATGTGTGCGATAAGTTTTATTAATTTATCTTAAAATAAACCAAACATCAAAAAACACTTCCTACATTCAGTACTTCCGAGGTTCTTTCCTTTTATAACACAGTTGTTATCGCTGTAATTCGCACGCAATTATTCCATTACTGGTGAGTGCTATGTTTTTACGGCTTAAAGTCATTTAGGGAAAGATGTTTTTCGTCTACTTAATTAGAAAAAATAATGAATGAACATGCCCCATATAATTTGTGTCTTCTTGGATTGAATACAGGCTTACAGATATCGTAATGCCGAAACATATTTAATTACTTTCTTAATTATTATATATTTATGGTATATACGAGTATTTTATAAACTTTCACGCTGAGATTGGCACATCAATGCTCCTTACAACAGATCTAATAACAAAAAGTGTAGTGAGCATGTGAAGTACGTTTTACAGAAAATCGATAGAAGAAGTGATTTAAGGATTACATTTTGAAATTGTTCTCGTCACAATTTTTTGTTTGTAAAAAGAAGAAACATTTTTGCTTAATCAAATTTTAAAAACTCGAGTAGGGTCGACCTCACATACAAAACAGTATCTGTATAGCAACGGCGGTCTTCGGGGTATTCCAATGAATTGTATTTTTTATCCGTTTATAAAATGGTTTATTGTTCAATTATTACAAGGGTTTTGAATATTGTAATTGCCAATAATAAGGCAAGGCCTTACCTGGAGCGGTACAGTGCTGAAGTGGCAATACATACCATACAGAGAAATAAGACCCGTCAATTGAGATCAAAATAGAGGTCGATAGAGTGCGAGGAAGGGATATACACCATCTTCACTTAAAATAAAAAAATAAGTTCGCAGTTAGGATTGTATAGCGCAAAGAGGCTGGGGATGAATAATCTCGCTGTCATTCGTTGTCCCGCGTTGCCTGTCAACGATAACATTGACATTTGTTTCTTCATTTAGAAGTTAAACAATGTCTGACAGTCAGTCCACAAAAGTAGCCATTATATTCCTGCTTAAAATTTATAAATTTCAGTTCGAGTTCGTAAAGTTCAGTCTTACTTTTTCCTTTTCTTATTCTAGCACATCTGAATATTGTGAGAGGGGCTAAAATCATATGCACTACTATGAAGAGATCATTTCGATAAATTAATTATTTGAAATGAAAATTACGCAACAGTGATACCGAATGAAATATATACTTCGGGCTCGACATGGAGAAAATATGAGAGAGAGCTCATCTCCGCAGCTTACTCTTGCTCAGCCGCTGCGGCTCGCACGGGTGTCTATTCTTTGTTACAGTGGGCGGGGGTTGCTCTCCCTGCACCCTTCCGGTTTTTATAAACACAACTAACTGTGCCCGCGACTCCGTCCGCGTGGAACAGTGTCTTTGGGCAGCATTTTTTGGATATATGAGGTCAACTTAAATTGGAAATTCAACCTACTAAGTCCAGCCTAAGCTGAAACCTATTTCATATTATGATTGATGATATAAATCTGAGGTCAACTTAAATTGGTTTAATAAATTTCCGAAACTTATAATTTTTAACAAAAACTATTTTTTTTCTTAAATAAAAATAGCCTTAGTTACTCCTTGTTACATCAGCTATCTGCCAGTGAAAGTCCCGTCAAAATCGGTGCAGCCATTTCAGAGATTAGCCGGAACAAACAGATAGACAGACAAAAATTGTAAAAAATTTTGTTTTGGTATATGTACCGTATATACGTCCGAATTCACTTAGTAAAAAGCGGTTATTTTAATATTACAAACAGACCCTCTAATTTTATTTATTTGTATAGATAGGAGTAGCAGCCGAAATACTACGTGAAGTCGGAGTGCTCCGATTCGGTTTTGTAACAGATTCGACCTATGTCAATCATGAAGTGGGATTACACTAACTTCCTTCTGAACAGGATTTCTAGGTTGTTATAAAAATAAAACAACAAAAGATTAATTATCTTTCCATTTATTAAATCCACAATTAATTACAGTAAGTAATTCGTCAAAAGGATTTAATTTATGTCTTAGTGTATATCTTCTCCACAAATATTCATATACTAAATCATGGATATTTACACGATTATTATAATTGGCTTTATAAAAAAAAACTGTTTGATGATACGCCACTGTGACTCAATCCTTCAGGTATGTGTGACGTCGTCAGCCACAAAGGGGTTGTCTGGGTCACTGTGGTTCTCTTTACGATGGATGAAGCCGTAGTGCTCTAGACAATCATAGGGGCCCGCCAGAAATCCGAGTGTATGGTGGTACCCTACGCCCTAGCCACATTTTTCTTAATCAAGGGCACCAGAACTTCAGAGGAACGGATACTGTCTGGGCAGACGTCTAAACGAAGATCCTCGTTTCTATCCCGGATCATCCCGAGAATCCATGCCCATCAACTTGACGACCTTTGTTACATTTTCTTTTCCCGAACTTGTTCTCATCAATTTGAACTAATGAATTTGGATTTGATTTTACGTATTGTTTCAACGATTTTGCTCAACAATTTGCACCACAGACAATACTGGTACTGATTTGGTTGTCTATCGGACATTTAAACGTTTCGTTTTTACTTTCTATTTACCGCGTTTGGCCCCCTTTTTTTCGCCATTAAACCTGTCACTTTTATATCCTATTCGGATATTGGCAAAATCAATGCCAAAAGCGTTGTTTACTTTCTATGTCATTGAGGTTAGAGACAATTTTTATCATTTTCTCAAAAAATAAGCATTACCTTGTAATAAGAGTGGTACTGCTGTTAGGGACCCAACCTCTACCAGCTCTAACTCCTTTTACCCCCATACAACTGCCAAACGATATTAGATCCAAGCCCAGAAAATCTTAAAGCTGGAAGAGAAGAAATAGCAAAAAAAAACTCACCTGCAAACATGTGTGTAGGAATCAAATGGAGTGCGCTTATTTTTTCTTCGACCTTGACCATACGGTGGCGAGTTTAGTGACATCTTAAATTCAAAATACTAATATGCAGTCGCATATTTTTAAGCAAGCAGTAATTTTTTATACCAGCTTTGTATCTTTTATTTTTTGTCAGGTTAAGACGCAAAACGTACAATCCACCGTGTGAGGTTCAATAACAAGCCTTTAATATTTATACGTTATGTAAAATAGGTCAGCAATATAAACATCTCGAGGACATGATCTTTCATTGGAGGGGAATATTTCATAGTGTCAAGTAACCAGTAAACAAAAACAAGTCAATATCTAAGCGATGTCAGAATATTTTCCTGTTAAATTTGAATAATATTTTACCTACCCTACGCATTTGCGCAGTTCTAAATGCTGCTGCAAAAACTTTTGGTTTATCCCAAAATAAATTGACTAAAGTTATTTCCATATCATTAACTACTCGTATATGCAAGTAATATTTGCCAAAATTAGTCCAGGTATTTGAAATATTATGATAAATAAGCAACGAAATGGATAAATTTATAACTATGTTAGCTCCCAGAAGAGTGTATAAAGTTTGTTATCATAAACTGCGATAAATTTGAAATACCAAATAACGGACTAATGATTGCTGAGAGGACATTACAGTTGGCAGCTTGGACTGAGAGGCTGATGTTGAGCGTAGTATACGTAGATTATCGGTAGATGTAGTGGTAGTAATCTTTCGCAGAGCAAAAACTAAAAGTTGATCCTGCGACCCCCCCACAAAGGCTCAGGTGATAACCGGGTTTTTCTGTGGGTATTCCGTGACCACCACTGGCTATCATTTGCTAGCCAGGCATGTGGTCGCAGTAAGAGAGTGCAGAGAACACCAAACACTCGTGTCGGTTTTATCCCGATGTTTTGATGCGGCACTGATAAGGTTTAGTTTTCCCTAGGCTACAAAAAGTGGCAATAATCTTGTAACTGCCTATCTATATGGACCGCATTTGGCGTCTGACGTCTGGCTAGAGTGTGCACTGAAGCTGATCAGAGTGCTCCTGACACGCTCATTCAATCGTCAACTATTTCTACTAGAGCGTACTCGAAGAGGAAGGTCTCGTTAAATGAGCGTGTATTTTTTTTTAATTGCTGAGAAATAGCAGACAGACTGACGGCCTATAGATGTTCGCGACGCTAGGGGCACCGTTAATAGGCTGCTGTTCCGTAGGGGTACAAGAACCTGGGTCATTAATCCCGGAATACAACACAGGCCTACCCTAGCCGCAGGGGTTAATATTCTTACTTCGCCCCTGCACGGAGCTTCCTGGGAGTACCATTACTTAAGGTGCACATCGGGTAATAATCTTTGCTGTTACTGTGTGTGAGGAAAAAGTATTGAGGGCGCACGGTTGCTGACCCGCTCTCACAAAACAACGAATGAGGTGTTGGCACTCGTAAATGTTGATAAGTAACTAAAATTGGTTTTCACAGGAATCCGTTTGACCATCCAAGCATGAAACAAATATTCATAAGTTTTTTGTGGGCACCCTTTTCTTATTCGAAGCTCACAAAATTTGTTTCTTTGAAAGATAGGAAAAATAGAAAACCGATCGTCCAGCACTATTCTTATATCCGGGCGTAAACACCGGATGATATTGTTACTTACTTTATTATCCGGAAATGAAAATGTTTGTTTTGTATTACGTAAACATAGGCAACCCTTTACCGCAGATTGTTTGTAATATACTCGTAAATTCTGAAAATATTTGCTTTGCGTGTAAAGTACATACAATGTAAAATGTTCAGATAACAAAATTCAATTCATCTGTTAAAATACTTGCTACGAGTATATAAAATAACAATCAATAAAAGGTTTTAGACGGCACAGCTGGTTCAGCAGCTACGCATGTGGTCTGCTGCGGTCTATGAATTTATTATAATATTTACATCATGCAAAAAGTTTGTACTGGTAAATATATAAATAGTTTTATATGCGTCGATATTACATTTATAAAAAGCAGGTTTTAATATACTGCAGTGAATTTTCTTGGAAAAAGGGGTTATTGTTATTTCTAAAATCGTTTCATTCCAATAACATTTGAACTTCTTTGGAGCACGAGGGTCGCAGTTGTGTTTTGTCATGGCCCTAACATCTACTTGTCTATTACTATTAGTCTTACTGTGGTATTTCTTGAAATAGTTGTTGTTAAAATTTGAAGCTGTTTGACTATCATCTAACTCCCAATCCAAAAGAAAAATTAGAAAATTCCGTTTCAATGCTATATGTAAATTAACAGCATAATTTTCCTAATTATCGCCATTTACGACTCCCTATGAAAGTAAAGTAATGAATACCCTGTTGGTGTCTGAAACAACGCGGCTAAATATCCCTAATTATTATGTATGTATACATTTTTTAACGATTAATTTTATTGAAAGATTGTGTTACACTAAATAAGCATGTATATAGGGCCTTACATCAGAGCATATCAGAAGTTTGAGAGTAGCGCCAGTGATTGAGAGGCTGAAAAGTAATAGACTAGACTGGTATGGCCATATAATGCGAGAAAAAGAATGTCATGTAACAAGGAAAATGTTGAAAATGAGAGTGGATGAATATTAAAGGAAGGGTAGACCAAATAAAAATGGATGGTGTAATAGGTGTGAATGTTGAGATGGTGACTAAGAGAGTGGCAGGAGAGAATATTTTGTGCCGACCTTACATAGTTGGGGATAAGGGCAGGAAGAAGCAAATAATATGAGCTAGACTAACCTTAGCAATTTAAAGATGTCGTTTGATCTGTAAGTGCTCGTATAATACATAGTATAATTTACTTTAGCATTTATAATTATGTAGTATAATAGAATATGCAAGTCGAATCTCGTTACATCGCAAAGCATACCAAACTGGAAAAAGTTTTGTATAATTCACTTCAAGCCTCAAAACCTCTATTAAATCAAATATTAACCCCTAATCATTAAAAATATTTTGGTTCATATGTTATCCCTATTTAGTTCGAAAATATTTCTACAACGAAAATGCTTCTACAACTCAAATCGAAATCCGACTAAGTCAATCCATAAGTCGTAAACTGTATAATTTTTCTCGTCTCCCTTAATGTTCGTTCCACTTATTGAGGTTTTTCTATATTACATATACGTAAGATCAGACTATGTCTAAAAGTAAGTAGTAAGTAGTCGAAAATAACAGTGTTACCAGACTACTTCTACTTTATACAAATAATTAATTAAATATTAAAGTAATCTTCTAGTAACCAAATCTGGAGCTAGCATAGCTTAATAACCAACAAGTTTCGCAAGTATGAGAATATCGGAAGCGATTACTGTTTGGGGTAGAAAATCTTTTTTTTTTATTGTTGTAGGACAGCGGACAGACTGACGGCCCAGTTAGAATTTAGTAGTTACCGTCGCCTATGGGTATTTGCAAGGACAGTGGCATCGCGAACACGCTGCCGGGTACAGGAACTTGAGTCACTAATGTCGAAACACAACACAAAGTTATTATGGCGGCATATTCAAGACCAAAGGTGGTTGCCACCCAGACGGGCTTGAGGCCCTACCACCTAGCTAGGGTGGGTTGTTTTGTCACCTTTTACGACACGCAGACCCCGTCCGCAGAGGTCAGTATTCTTTCTCCACTCCTGCACGGATAAAAAATCTGGGCCCGGGGCCGGCAGAAAAGAACCTCCTCAGAGATAATTTGTAAGAGGATTATTGAATGCACCCGTAAACAGCGAAGGTTTTTTATTGCCATGACACCGAAATGCTGACGGACAACTTAATAGTCCGCAGTTACGTCATTTATGGATGTCTGCTACGCTATCAGCACCGCTACACGCTGCCATCTGGGTAGGGGGACTGGAATTTGGGTTAATTATGCTGGAACACAACATATTATAGCCGAATATTTATAAACCAGGGGAGTTTTTTATCCAGTCGGGTTTATTACCTAGATGGTATTGTTTGTCGCTTTTTACGACAGACTGCTCCTGGCTTCAGGGTATTCTTACTCGGCCCCTGCATGTAGAAAACATGACTTTTTACGCGTAGTGCTAACATTGCCATCCAACAAGGCCATGCTGTCGGCCTTCTGAGCACACTCTCCACTGACCGTGATTTGTTACAGTTACATTATTATTAATTTTCAGAATAATTTTACATTTTTAGATGATTCAGTACTACAAATAAAAAAAAGCTCTACAATAGGATTTGCTTAACGAGTTAAAATACTAAAAGCAACAGTAAAAAGACTCGAAATACATTTCGACGTCGGGGTCTTGCTTTAATTACTCAGACACTAAGACTTGAAGGCTGAACTCTTGAGAGGCAAGTTCACTGTTTTGATTGGCGTCGGAGTATCCAATTAAAAACGAAAACATATTAAGTTGGAGGAGAAAAGGGTAATGTGTTTGCTCTCTCGAAATTTGATACTTTACGAAGCATTTGCTACTGAGAGTATCGTTCAAACATCCTCAGGAGAGATTTGTCTGAGGAATAAGACTATTTTAGAAATAATCAGATATAGAGGTTAATTTTTTATTGTTTTCTGGAAGTTTCGCTTTAAGGGTGGGGATTGTGAGACGATATAAATCAATTTTAATTACTAAATTTAACAAAATAATAATTCTCAATGTTTCATTTCTCTAAAACAATTTATACTTTTGAGGATTTTAGCATCTTTCTACGGACTTCCACCTTGAAACCAACTCTAACAAAAGTAGTATTTTGATGAATTTATATTATACGAGTATATAGAATTCTAAAAACGTAGAGCAAATAATTTCCCTATTTTTATTTTGTGCAATATTATTGATCATTTCATTGTAAAATTAAACAAATTTTCATTGAAAATAAACAATAACGTTTCTGATATTTATAATACTGAATAATAAAAGTAATTAATATTAACTAAATAATCCTTGTACGCGTGATAGTCGTGAATTATTATGGGATTGTTAGGGCTACGGCGTGTTTTTCGGTGGCTTAGTTGAAACAGGAAGCACCATAGCTCACTATCAGTCTTGACCTGTCACTTCCGGCCATAATCCTAGCGATGGTTGGGAGTCATGCCCAATGGGTTTGCTGCTCCATGCTCCTCCATGTGTAATAGAATGGCAGTGATGTTTTGATTTGACGTTTGACATTTTGGATAGATATGTTAGCGTTTTAGTCAAGAAGAATCCTGTATAAAACCCAGATCTTCTATGACTGTCATTATTGGCTCGATGTATTACTTTTTTTACTTAATTTAGATATTTTATTATGAGTATGTTTTCAGTTGAAGCATAACCATACCATACTAGTTTTGACTGGTACACTATCGATTTTGAATCCAATTATAGTGTTCAGCTACTGTTAAAATTAACGAGGTAACATCGTACTGAAGGTTGCAAAGTGTACCTAAGTGTTTGAAACTAAACTAATAATCATAATAAATTCTATTTTGTGAAATCAGCTATCTAACTTTTTACATTTCAAATTAAAATATTTTAAAGAACTTTGTACATTTATAATTGATACGAATTAAAAGTGATTTGTAGTAATAAAATTTCAAAACATATATAAAATGAAAATAATGTTCTAAAGTATTATTTCAGTTAGTTAACTAGTTATTTCTTCGAATTACCTTGGTATATTTCAATTTTAACTCTCTATAATATTAATTTCATTTCATCTCATCAAATTGTCTAAGAGAAACTGCCGATAGTGGACAAAACCACCTGTTGTATTATAGAATACAATGTTTTAATAGTTGTAATTAACATAAGTATATTTTTTTTATTTCTCAGTATATTAATTAAAGAATATACTATTACATAGCTTAGTTGTTAGATATTCACATATCTTATCACAAGTAAATAAGCAGATCTTTGAAAATTGCATTTACATTTTTACATCGATATGTAATCGATGTACACGATTGTAAAGAGATGAAAGTAATGTCACCAGTTTTACAATAATTACACAGTTAATGATTAAAATGAATAACCACATTTAAAGTAATGTTGCTTACATTTATAATGAGTTAAAAGCTTGAAACAAGATTTTATCGAGCAAATATCCGTAATATCCGTATGACTTCGCCGGTCCCCGGCAGGAGGGGTAGACCCAAAAAGTGCTGGCTTGATGTCGTAAAGGGTGATATGCGTCCCATCGGGCTCACTACCAGGGATGCTGAAGACCGTGCGAAGTGGAGTAGAAAAGATCGGAAAGCGAACCCCGGGCGCCGAAGCGAGAGTTTGGGCTGCAACCGGGATTCATCGCTAAGGTGATGATGATGATGATCCGTATGACCGCTCGATGGCTCCGCACGATTTTTTCACGACGTTATGAGCACCGCGGACACGCTGCTATCCCATAGAGGTACTGGAATCAGAGTCACTAATGCCGGAACACAACACAAGGTTATTATGGGTATCCTCATAGACCAAGGGTGGTAGCCACCCAGACGGGCTTGGAGCCCTATCATACAGCGTGGATTGTTTTGTCGCCTTTTACGACAGACCGACTCCGACCGTAGCGGTCAGTGATCTTACTCCGCCCCTGCAAGGATTTTGGCATAATATTCATTTTACATAAGTGACCATTAAGAATGAACTTTCAGTTAAATTTATCGAACAGAAGAATGACATATTTTCAAGATTAAAACAGAAAACTTGCTTTTCCAGGTGATTCTGCTAGTTTTACTTCAAACAATCCGTGCAGGGGCGGAGAAAGAATACTAGCCTCAGCGGCCGGGGTCGGCCTGTCGTAAAAGGCGACAAAATAACCCACCCTAGCTACGTGGTAGGGCCCAAACCCGTCTGGATGGCGACCACCTTTGGTCTTAAGTATGCCGCCATAATGACCTTATGTTCCGGCATTAGTGACCCAAGTTCCTGTACCCTTATGGGACAGCAGCGTGTTCGCGATGTTACTGGCGTTGCAAACACCCATAGGCGATGGTAAATGCTAAATTCTAAGCGGGTTGTCTGCTGTCCTACAGTAATAAAAAAAGAAACAAGAGTTTCATTATAGTCCGAAATTACACTTCACAAGAAAACTGTTACAGTTTCCACCGGCCTCCGGGGGAAGGCCGTTGGGGTATGTGGGATTACCTTCCGAGGGGGCTGCCTGCTCCCTCGGGCGGACTGGGGGCAAAGACCGCCGGTCCTGCCCACTAAAAACCCCGGTCGTCACTCTTGGCCTTAAAGGGGGGCTTCGCAGGATCGCCTTTTTGGCATTAACCTGCTCTAACCTTTTGTAATAACCCCTCTTCTCTAGAAAGAAAACAACCACGAAAAACATATAGGTATATTTGAAAAAATTTCGCTGAACTTGGTTTTACCAGGACAACTGATGTATCAGGAAATCTGGAAACCAAAATTCGATGGTGTTATTCTTATATTTACGTTGGAATAGCCAAAAGAGATATCTGTTACACGTCTTTTATGACTAACTAGTAAACTGATGATAGCCATATATTTATTTTTGTTCTTAAATATACATAGATAAGGAGGATATAAAATTAGGGAAGAGACAGAAGCTAATCCAAACAATATTGTGACGAGTAAATAAGTTTATTTTCTAAATTGCAGAGATTTTTGGGCCGTTATCAACTGTTATACCGGTGATCCGTTGTGACGAAGTGGCGTCCCACTAATTTGTCACGCCTGACCTGAATAAATCTGTACCCAATACCCATTACATAGGCGCCATTGTATACGCCCTCTGGATATTTAAACCGCACAAAGTTCTCGAAGAATTTATATAAAAAATAATAAACACAAATAATTTTTTGTTTCTCCTTTTCGGAATTCATTTGTTTGGACGTCATTGTGTTTATCTATTATATGCCATCAATGGGCAAGTAGGGACTTATAAAGTAACCAACTTGGTATTACATTGATCTCACACCTTTTTACGGTAGAACTGAGTTTCATGACTTGGATTTTTTACAAGTTTTGTTTTTAATTGCGTCTCATTCCTTTTTGTAGATATATACAGGTACACTGAAACTGCAAATCTAACTTTGTAATCCTATACATTTATAAGTATGGGATTACAAAGTTATTTATGCAGTTGGTGTATCTAGAAAACTAGACCGAAATTACAAAATATTTTAGTTTTTCCTTGATTATACACTAAACACTAATTATATTCTTAATTTGAAGCTTCTATGTCTGCTAGAAGAACCTTAGAGTTTTGATGATCAGTCAGCGAGTGAGTGACAAAATTAAATTTGACTAGTTATAATTCTTAAAAAACTACTGGTTCAAATTAAATGAAATATAACGTGTTTATACAATCTCTGCTTGGTTACTGTAAAATTCAGGTTTCTAGTTTTATCCACAACGAAGTTATAGGCGGTCGAAAATGGCCTGAACTGCTTCGAGAAAAGAACAGTACGGCCGTGCCGCTTTTATGCTCGACTTGGCGGGGGCTCTGCCGTGCCCTCAGATATAATTCTTGTGTCACGTTGTTGCTCACGATGAACTCCGAAACTATCTAACCGATTATTACGTTTTTTTAAATGTGTGGCGTAAATTTTGCTGGCGTGCCTAGGATAGTTTTTTTATCACGTATTTTTTAATGAATTCCATATACCACAATGTATTGTGTAGGTTCCATTCTATCTTATCTACGAAAGGTATAATAATTTTATAAATATGAAATTAACCCTGTTTGTCTGTTACGTTTTCACTCCCAAACCGCTGAACAAATTTTGATGAATTTCGGTTTAGAGATAGATTGGACCTTGGAGGAGAACATAGCCTACTTTTTGTCGCCAAAATGTTTTGTTCTGCCAGAACAACGTTTACCGGGTTAGCTATAGTATAAATATATATTTCAACGTGATCTACTTACTATTCCAGATTCCAGAGGCATCACCAATTGTTGGTCTCGATAGGGTAGATAGATAAGAGTGGGAAAAGGAAAAATGTAAAAAGAGTAGATAACGACAACTGAATTAGTTAATTGTACGTCAAATCGTCGTGATCGTAGAATAACGTCGGATTTGAAAAAAATCCAAAATTCACTTTTTACCATATTTGGATACTACATTGTCTAAATATTATTGCTACAGTAAAAAAAAAATTCTATGTATTTTAGATTTCAAATTAAGCAGTCGCAAAAGGGACGGATATGATAGAATCTCATAGTAAAATGACGCTTGTGTATTTTTAAAATGGCTGTCCTGTAAAGTTTAATATATGTCAGATCCGTCACTATTCTACGACTACGACGAAATATAATTAAATATTAAGAGTGTAAAAATCCCATCGACCTATTTACTGAATTTAACAAAAATCTGCGTACTTAAGTTTAAGTACGTGTAACAAAGTTAAATTAGTTTGAAAGGCGATTCCTATTAGTCATGCACCACAAAGACAATTTTTCTCATTTAGTATGCACGTTGTAATATATCTACTAGATAATGATGCTGAAGGAGAAACGTCGTGAAGAAATTTCCATATTGAGATCATTTTTAGGTAAGTAGACCATTTGCCTTGTCAACCATGACGGATATACTGTCTGTTCCTTCTACTGGATGGCCTGAAACCGAGAGTGGGAATTCAGCGGATGTTATTATTAAAGAAGTTTTAACTTTGTTTTAGAATTATAGTATCCCTATGGGTGCTTCACTGGGTCAGTAATATCCACTTTCTTCTTCGCCGATAACATATATGTAAGTCTTGTTAGTAACAGTGACATCTTCACAACTATTCATAGATTAAATCGCATTCACTAAAAACATGTCTCAAAATAGTTCATACCAATCGAATAAAAATAAATTTACATAACTAGCTCATTATTTTAACAATGATTCTATCCTTCAAACGGTGCATTTTATTAAAAGGTCGACGGTATATTCAATCTGTGCCGTACTATGCATACTCGCGCGGCCAATTACATTAGTCGCAGGCGTGTCTGGCTTATTGCTTCCTATTTAACCCAATATTAACTAAGAACTTGACCCTAATTTTAGAATGTGATCAGTTGGGAACAGTGTCAGAATTGTCATCAATTGTTATTGACCATGCGTTAGGAAGGTGGTTCGTGATCAGGTTACATAATACCATCATCATAATTATATTAGCATGATATCCTAATTGCAACCTAAACTTTACCTTGCAGTCCGGGGTAATATTTTATTATAATAATATTGATGTCTACTTTTTTTATATCAATATTATCTGAATATTGTAAATTAACGTGTATTTAGGGAAAAAATAATGGAATATTGATAATTAGACGACATAAAAATTATATATGTTTACATACCAAAATGGCAAAATATAATGGACACTGTTCTTAAATGTGCAGGACATCCGTCTTGTTGGTATATATTGTTTTGCCTTGTACCCAAATGCACGTCTTCGAGGAGTTCAAACAATTCATTTCTGAAAAAATTTCGTAAGCTGCAGCATTTAGACTGCTTAGTAAAAAAAAACTAAAAAACACGCTTTTATAAAAAATCAAACTAAAAGGTTAAAATAATTTTCAATAAATTTAAATTAAAGATAGTAGGTTAACAAAAAAATGAATTTTATTGTAAAAAAGTGCTTGTTGTCAATTGTTATAAATATTTTATTGACAGGTATTGGCAGAAGTAACTCCATCGATCCTACATCCGTACGCATAGGCGGAAACACGGTCGAGCGCACGGACCAAGTGAAATACCTAGGATCTGTATTTCACGCGTCTGGTGACATCGATTGCAACGTCAAGGCTGCTTGCTGCCACGTGGTCCAAATGGCGTGAGGTAACTGATGTTATTTGTGACCTGAAGATGCCGGTAAAGTTGAAGGGACAGGTCTATACCATCATCAGGTCTGTCCTTTTATACGGCTGTGAAGCATGGCCGGTGTTAGAGTGACACAAGCAAGAACTGCGTGTCACCGAGATGAATATATTGCGGTGGATGTGTGGAGTAACGAGGAAGGACCGTGTTAGGAACTCCCACATTCGCGGCAGTCTACATGTCCGTGACATTGCAGATAAATTGCAGGAGTGTCAGCTCCGCTGGTACGGCCTTGTTTTACGGCAACCGGATGCTTACGTGGGTAACAAATGTCTGGCCAGGCCGCCTCCGCCAGGCCCCAGCAGCAGGGGTAGACGCAAACAGTGCTGGCTTGATGACGTAAGGGGTGATATATGTGCACATGGGCTCACTACCTGGGATGCTGAAGACCATGCGAAGTGGAGTAGAAAAAGTCGGAAAGCGGACCCCGGGCACTGAAACGAAAGTTTAGGTTGCAACCGGGATATAACGCTGGGATGATGGTGATGATTGGTAGAAGTAGTAATTTTGAAAATATCTTAAAAAGCACCCCACGCTTTTTTACATTAAAATTCATTTTTTTTTGTTAATCCCACTATCATTAATTTAAATTCATTGAAAATTATTTTTTACCTTTTAGTTTTATTTTCTATAAAAGCGTGATAATATAATTTAATTGTTGTCAATTTCCAATCGGTAAATGTTTTTATTAATTTAACGCCATCTTCCGGCAATGTTATTATTAATTTAACGCCATCTTCTGGCAGTGTTATTAATTAAACTCCAGATGGTGTTTCGGCAGAGTTTTGAATTTTTTTGATTGTTCCAAGTGGGTAAAAATCGAGTCCGAAAATTCCGTTACATACAGGTCAAGTTAATATAAAACGTGTAAAAAAGAGCAAAAGCCACCGTCACGCGGTATTCCCAGGCGGTCACCCATCCAAGTACTGACCGTGGCCGACGCTGCTTAACTTAGGTGATCGGATAAGAACCGGTCCGAAAATTAATTAATTCTGAGGATCCTGGTAAGGATAATGATACAAACTATACATATTATTGCATTGTCATCGGTCCTCGATATATTTACAAAGTTTGAATGAAATCTGACCGTTTAAAGTGGGTCAAAATTGCGCCCAAAAGAGTCGGTTACAAACATACAGGTGAAGCTAATAGAAGGCGTGTAAAAACGTGATCCAATTAAATTGTCGTTAATTATTCCCATCCACACATTGACCGAAAAACGGCGTTGCGACCGTTTTGGCTTGTTTTTATTAGGATTTGTGTGCATTTTCTCACTCTATTAATTTTCATTGTGGTACATAGTTAGTAATCCATATTCGTCGGTCTAAATCTATTCTAAATTCTAAATCCCATTTATTAATCTAAAGAAAGTAACTCTCCTTTCAGGGTCCTTGTCGTGAATAATTGGCATAGGAGTATAATAGTAAGGATAGAATTCTGCATTATGCACCGTAGACCACGCTTTTCGTTTGTCTGTTTGTCGAAATTGTTGGTTCATCGATAGCTTCTTGCAGAATATCCTCTTCGTGATAAACGACATGGACTGAGGGTCTTCCGGCATTAATTTATCGTCTCTGAAAAATACTAGTTTCTCGGATTTCATTAAAACCTGATACATGGGGTAGCCAGTGATTAGTAAACCGACGCGAATAATCTTAACGAGCTTCATTGTTACCGTTGCTTCGAGCAAGAACTTTAATTAGGCTAAATTACAAAATGCCTTAATTGTTATTTATTGTTAATTTTTAAGTGTTATTACTACTAAACTGTTAATGTTATTTTAAGTTTAATTTTTTGTTTTATTTACATTGGGTAGGTATTGTTTTCAATTTCGAGAGTAAACAGAATGAACACGATTGCATTTTGGGGAATATATTTACTTGTTTGATTTCCCTTACTCATGTCTCGAATGTTCCAAAGCTATATAACTTTAGCAATCGAAACTTCAGTAATGAAGGTATCGGCGGCGATAGTTGGCGCTTTGTATAACTTGTTAAGTCAATGGTGCATGTTTAATTTCGTTAAAGATTGCAATGCATTTTGTTTGCAACATTCATTTAAGACAGTGACTACTGCCAATGTCTTAGTGTTTTAATGTTCTATCGAATAGCAACGTTTCAGATATTTATTTCTAGCTTCCGATGAAGAGCGTAATGAAAATTCCGATGAAGAAGAAAACATAGAGATGAAATACAATGAGTTTAGCATGTGTTTGTCTGTTCATGGTATAGTAGCTCCCAATTTAATGCACTTATTTTGTTCCCTTTTTTGAAACTGATTTTGATACACTTATTGATATTGTTTTTTCTGAGTTCAGGGTCGGAGTAAGAATACTTAACTTACCCCTGTGGCCGGGGTCGGCCTGTCATAAATGTCATTAGCTGCTTGGTTGGGCGCCAAGCCCATCTGGGTGGCAGCCACCCCTGGTCTTAAATATGTCGTCATAATAACCTTATGTTGTGTTCCAGTATTAGTGACCAAGGTATCTGTACCCCTATGGGACACAGCGTGTTCGCGGTGTTCCTTAGCATCGCAAACATCTATAGGCGACTGTAACTGTTTACTAAGGAAAACAGCAGAAGGTAACTGGGTCTTCAGCCCGTCTGCTGTTACTCAGGAATAAAGAAAATTGTAGTGTAATTATTCTACGAAGAATATCACGTAAATATTTTAACTATGGTACAGATTAGTGCTATTTACTAATATTTTCTTTTATTGTGATATAATTAGTCCTCTGCACTATCATATTTAATGTGCTGGTTGCTGATTCAAGTTTTTTCACATTTCGCTAAGTTATTTAATAAAAAAAAGTTTATTCACGAACACTAATGGTCTTTTGATGTCACAGACTTTTAGTTCTTTGGCTTTATAGTTTTATTGCAGTATTTTATTTTATTAAATTTTTAATAAAGTTTTATACTAAAAGGATGCTTACACTATTACATTTGATTACTGTTGTTTATATATGTATGCTTTATCCGTTTTGGTATTAAATATTATAAATATAAATAAATATTATGCCGTGAAAATTCACATAGCGCCACCTAGCCTCAAAGTAAACCGCAGAGCCTTGTGTTATAGGTGATAAACAACTGATATTCTCGCACCGAATGTTTATATTATAGTATAATTGCCATGTACCAACGTTAAAGTTTAACGTGAAAAATCCTACTTGCCGCAATCACCGGTCCAATCCGCCTTGGACAAGCGAGACGCGTTCTCCCCTTCTATGGGGAGGCTCGAGCCCAGCAGTAGGACGATATGAGCAATTATTATAATGTATTTATTGTTTGAAGTAAATGCTCATATTAAATTAAATAACAGGGGTTAAATTATGAAATTGCCGTTGTATAGTAATACTTAGATACTTTGAATTGACTAAAACCTTCCATGGTGTGACATTTTCGAGTGAAACTTTTGTCACATGATACCTATGAGGTTCTTCTTTTAAAACAATAATTTTTTTTATTCAGCTTATACCTGAAAAATGAATACTTCAAAAATCCGAGTCATTTTTGAATACGAATTCCGATGTGGCATAAACGGCTCGCGATATCAACGCTGCGTTTGAAGACTACTAATGAACGCAGCGTGCGTTTTGGGTTTAAACGATTTCATAATGGAAACTTCGACTTGAAGAACGAACCACGTAGAAGACTGCCCTACAGGTGAATAACGCTAAATTGAAGTAGATGGTGGAAACCGATAGGAGTCAAACTACCAAGGAATTAGCGGCATAGTTTATCGTTACATTACCTACAATTGACTCATTCGCATCAAATCAATAAGATAATAAAGTATGAAAAATGGGTGCCTCATGGTTTGACTGATTTGCAAAAAGAAATGCGTGTTGAAACTTGTATTGCTTTGTTAAACCAGTACAGAAATGAAAAATATTGGGTCGAATTGTGACGTGGGACAAAAAGTGGATTCTTTACAATAACTGTAAGCAAAAATGAATTGGCTGACCCAAGGTCAAACACTGCAATAGTGCCCTAAAGCAAAGCTTACCAATAAAAAGGTAACTGTTTGATGGTCTTTTCATGGTGTTATTTACTATAGCTTTCTCAGGTCTGGTCAAGCAATAACATCAGATGTTTATTGTGCCGAACTTAGAACAATGATGGAGAAACTGGCAGTGAAACAGCTCCGACTCGTGAGTCAATCTTCACCATTATCACTTCATGATAAGGCAAGACAACATAGTGTACGAGAAACCGTTGTAACTCTAAAGGAGCTGCAGTTATAAACCATACGTCATCCACCATACTCGTTAAACTTTGCTCTAACAGACAAACATTTTTTTGTGACTGGGACAATTTTCTACGTAATAAAAAAATTCTTCCCAGGAGACAACACAAAATACTTTCACACAATTTGTCGAATCTAGATCCCCAGAGTTCTATCGTAAAGGCATGAATGAAGGCTTCCATTTAGATAGCAACAATGTATAGATAATGAGGGTTATATATGTTAAATTTTAGAAAAAAAGTTTTTCAGTACAAATCGGCAATTTTATACTGTAACCCCTAATGTTATAAAATATTACAATATATGCAACTAAGACATGTGTGCAAGCGTATGTATATATGTATTTGTCAAGCCTAGGTACAACATGGCTGAGCTGCTCTTGTGTTCCCGGGTATAAGCCCGGGGGACACTTCCAGTGTTGCGGATAGCCTCTCATAGCATGCATGTAATCTAGTTCACAGTAATTCAATATGCAGGCTGTGCGTAAATAACCCGACTACGGTTATGAACCGTCGGTAACTAAGTTGTATGGAGGATATTGAATATACCACGCCGCACGAGCAAAGCGGATATAGCTGGAGTACTTATTATGAAATTAGTCTTTCGTAAAATTATGTTACATGGTTTCTGTTTTTAAAATTATGAAGATTTATTATATCAACCGGTAGCGAAATTCTGGTTGGTCCTGAGATTTCATTACTCCTATTGTCTTTTTAAAAAAAAATGCGTTCTAGCATCTCTAATTGAAACTCTATGATTACTTCGTCTAGTTCACCGTTGAACAAACTTTATTATTTATTTTATTAATTCTGATTAAGCGAACTGAACATATGTTATTTCGGAATTGGAAAATATTCCTGGTGAAGCCTGGATTCTTTTTTCACAAAGTTTTTGACTTCACAACAAATGGAAGATAATATAATTTTAATTCCAGCATCTCCTTTAAAGGTATGAGTTGTAAATTTTTACAATAAAAGTTTCTAATTAAGACAATATATTACGTATGTTTCTCTGAGTTCTTAATAATTAATATTTTGCCTTTTAAACAAATAATTTTCGCAAAGGCCTGAAAATAAGTTGCAACGTAAATCGTCAGTCTATATATACAATGGTTTTTTTAAGTATGTTTTTCTAGGGGCCTTCTAATTATGTTTAGCAATTACTGTTTTCCTTTTTACTGTTATACGAACTATACGAACCATAAACTTATATATTCGTTTTAGCGCTTTGATATACTAGCCAGAAAACTAATTTATACTGCCTACTCTAGAAGACGGTATATATGAATAATAAGTAAAAAAAGGAGGCTACATTTTGAGTGTAACTTTAACATGCGGGATGTTCCTTTGAATATCAGCAACCTTGATGAAAAGACTGAGTCTTTGAATGAATATTTTTTATAAACTTGCTTGATTTTTTTTAATAATAACTAATTCGTATACCAATACGAGACCGTCTTCAAATGCAAAAAATATTAATTTATATTTCTGGGCCTATGATGTTCCTTTACCTATATTACAGTGCTAGCAAAAATTACACGTCAAACATTTTCATCAAAACATGGCTAATGGAAGACGGCTCCTGAATTTTGATTGGATTACTGGAATACATTTCAGAAATGCGTGCTAAACGATTAAAAGTATCCTTTTATATATTAGGAACATTAATATACAAACAAGTGCCTTGCTTTTTCATCGAGCTCCCATTCAAAGACAATAAAAGATTTTTTTTTCATATTAAAGGCATTTATATACATTTCGTTAAGAAGAGAAATTCAACCGCGTTCCCATTTTAGGCGTACTTTACCAAATACTCCCCTATTTTTATCCAAAATTAGATCAAATCCCACAAATCCCCCAACTTTCCACTTAAACCTACTTTGTATATTGACATCTACGAAATCACGGTCGCCTTGATTTACTTCATTTCGCTGGATCCTTTTCAAGTGCCTTTAAGTATGCAATGTTTACAGTCTCTCCAAAAGAAATGGTTGCGTGGGCTGAAAGAAAGATGGATAAATGGGAACAGTATTGCGTTTTATCACGTTTTTAGAAGTACTAGATACGTTTTTGAGCATGTAAAAGCATTTTGAAAATTTATCGAGTTGATACTTTTATTTGGATTCATATTAGTTGACGAGTCTAACATGCTAGTAGTATTTTTATTAAAATTAATTATTTTCCGTACAAAGAAAGAGATGGAGTAAGAATACTGATTAGGTAGGTCAGTGGTCGGCAAACTTATTAGCCAAAGAGCCAAATATGAAGATTACAACAATTAAAAAATAATTGGGAGCCAAATCTGCTTGTTAAGTAAACTTTTATTACACTATATAAGTGGTACACTAAATAAAACTAAATTTCATAATCAAGTGCTTGTACCTCCTTGGAAAGTTTGAGTAAGTCAGGTTTGTATGTTGTTGTTTTTAATTTTAAGCATGATTCCAAGTTCTCATCAATAAGACGACTTCTCAATTTATTCTTGATAATCTTCATGATAAACAATACAATATCCATACTAATATTATAAATGCGAAAGTAACTCTGTCTGTCTGTCTGTCTGTTCCTCTTTCACGTCTAAACGGCTGAACGGATTTTGATGAAATTTGGTATGGTGATAGATGATAACCTAGAAATGGTCATAGGCTATAAATAACGCCATCGTTCTTAGGGGGTAGGCAGTAGGCAGATAACTAAATTGAGTTAGTGATTTTTTGTGCTTATCCGGTATCTATGAGAATCGGCCAACATCTATTTTTCATCCCCCTAAATGTTAGGGGTGACCCACCCCCAAAAAATTTTTTTTAATTTTTTGACATTTTATTATTTATATGGCAGAACAACGTTTGCCGGGTCAGCTAGTAACATATAAAACTTTAATTACTCCATACTAATATTATAAATGCGAAAGTAACTCTGTCTGTCTGTCTGTCTGTCTGTCTGTTCCTCTTTCACGTCTAAACGGCTGAACGGATTTTGATGAAATTTGGTATGGTGATAGATGATAACCTAGAAATGGTCATAGGCTATAAATAATCACGCCATCGTTCTTAGGGGGTAGGCAGTAGGCAGATAACTAAATTGAGTTAGTGATTTTTTGTGCTTATCCGGTATCTATGAGAATCGGCCAACATCTATTTTTCATCCCCCTAAATGTTAGGGGTGACCCACCCCCAAAAAATTTTTTTTAATTTTTTGACATTTTATTATTTATATGGCAGAACAACGTTTGCCGGGTCAGCTAGTAACATATAAAACTTTAATTACCTATCTATCTTTTAACTTAAACAAAAAATTATACATGTTCTCGATTTATAAAAGAATTTTAATTTATCAAAATAAGATGTAATTTTTAAGTTTTTTTTTAAATGAAAATATTATTGCGCCTTCGTTGATATTTGTGCCAGAGCCGCACTTAAGGAGCCAAAGAGCCATATGCGGCCGCAGTTTGCCAACCACTGAGCTAGGTGAAAGGGCTCCAAACCCGTCTAGATGGCAACCATTGTGTTGTGGTCCGGCATAAGTGAGATGACAGTGTGTTAGTGATGCCCCTGCCATTGTACACGTAACGTCGTCAGCCTATTTGCTTTTCTACACTAATAAAAAATAACACTTCTAAATATATAACACTAGCTGACGCAGCAAACGTTGTTTTGCCATATGAATTAAAAAAAATAGCCTATGTCCTTCTACAAAGTACAATTTACAACTATACCGAAATTCATCAAAATTGGTTTTGCGGCTTAGGCGTGAAAGTGTAAAAAACAAACAAACTCACTTTCGCATTTATAATATTAGTTAAGCTGAATACAATTAACATTGTTAATTAAATGTATGTATCAATGTAATTTTAGCAACATATTGAAGCAAAATTAAATATTTATATACATTAATTGCATGTATGGGAACTGGAACCCAGGTCACTTATGCTGGAATACACGACAAGGTTATTATGATGGTATATTTAGAGACTGGTCTCATGATAATCCTGGAGCCCTACCTAGTTGGGGTAGTTTTATTGCCTTTTACGACAGGCCGCCTTTAGCACAAGGGATCAGTATTCTTACTCCGCCCCTGCACGGAGTATGCTTAGGATCTGAACTGAACTATCGAAAACGTGGAATCACTTCTAGATTTAGGTATTGTAATTATGAAATGAATCAATTACCATTTGACGACTAAAAGTTCTAAGAAAAGCTAATTGTCAAAATAAGTAAAGGTAAATAGAAATTTTATTATAAAACGCCTATAATATTGAAAAAATACAGTTAAAAATGGTAGCAATAAAAACACAAACAGAGAAATCATAAAATAATTAGTATCAAAACAAGTTCACTGAAGCTTGTAATGTCTTGAAAATAGTTGTTTATTTAAACTCCACTAAATAAAGTCTCGTATATTTTACTAGATCGCGATATATTTCTTCGTATCTCAAAATGGGGTGGAATGCTCTTACTCGGTTCAAATATAGCTTAAGCAAAATAGTAGAAAATTATAATTTAAGTATTTTTGTATTATTTGCTTAATCAATCTGATTTCGTATTATATATAGGTAGAATTTTCCTGTTTTTATACAGTTCTATAATACTCATTGTATTTTAACAATAACACTGGATTTTGAAAATCAAGTTCAATCCCCTTTATAATAAAGTTTAGTTTTCTAACCAAATATTATATCATAAAATATTTTTAAGGTAAATTGAAATTATATTAAAATATCTAAGATCACTGGTTTATAACCAAGAAATTCGTGTTGAATATACCGCACATTAAATTAATATCCTGGGACAATTCCTACAGCGCCATCTAGCTTCAAAGTAAGCAGCAGAGGGATTGTGTTAATACTAGACAACTGATGTACTATAATATATGCTTTTCTTTTTTAATATCCTTATTGGAAAGAAACATTCGCAACTTCCGCAAATTTCACCACGGATGTCGTCAGATCTCATCAGAAGAGTTCTCCGCCACACACACGCACGCAAGCACGCACGCACGCACGCACACACACACACAAGTTTGGAGAACAGGTTTGCCCCACTGAATAAGTCTGTCGCTACACACGATTCCGAACAGTCAATTCAGCTCACAAATTGTAAGCGTAACGTTATTTTCATCGGTTTCCTTTTGCAGGGGCACAGGTACCAATCCCTATTCGGGGATAGCGAAAGGGTGCTAATGGACGTGCCAAATTGGACGGAAACGTAATTTCAAATCCTTTACGGGCTCTCCCGAAAAGTGAACTTCAATTACTCATCTTTGCTTTGAGAGGTCACAAGAGTTAGAAATTGTGGAATGACGGGGATACATATTGCAGTCACGGAATATGCGGATGTACATATATGATTTTTTTACACATTAAGTGTGTCGTTACCGTGTTGTATACGAGGGGTGTTCAATAAATAGTGATAATACGATACATTTTCCTTGAAAAAAAAAATTAATACTGGCAGACATAGTCCAAATATTAGATATAATAATAATAAAAAATCAATCAATTCTCTTTAGTTTTTTAAAAACAGAAGTCATTTGTTTGCGTGGAAAGTGTTCTTAAAAATGTATAAAATTAAAGTTTGCGCTGTAATAAAATATCTCTGCTAGAAAAATTTTACTACGGAGCTGGTATTATCAAGACTTGAGAGCAGAATTATGGGTTCACGTTCCTCCATATTCTACGGTTGCGCGCTGATGTGCTGAGTTCAAGCAAGGAAGAACTTCCATTAACGACGACCCCCGCACCGGACACCCTACATCGGTCGGTAGTGACCGAACAAATGATTAAAGAAGCTGTAAACATTATCTTGGCGAATCGTCGTGTTACTGTTTGTTTTATAGCAAAAGAAATGAAGATTTCTATAGGAAGTGTCCATAATATTATACACAACCGGTATGAAAAAAATGTCAGCGCGCTGGGTAACCTTTCTGACGCGCAAAAACAAACGAGACTGAGAATTTCAACAACAAGATCTTGACCAATTTTTGGCTCAATTCATAACTATGGCCAAATATGGCTTCACCATTATGACCCGGAAATGAAAAAAACAGCCCATGACTTGGAAGGGATCGTCGCGCGTCGTCTCCAACTCCGAAGAAATTTAAGGCGCTTCCATCTGTCGGTAAGTTTATACGCTGTTTTTTTTTGGGACAGCCAAAAAGTGGCAATGATCAAATACCTTAATCATGGAGCTACTATTACGGGGGCTTTGTAGGTAGTACAAATAACAAAGTTGCGTAAGGACATACGCAAGCAACGGCATGGCAAACTCGCTAAAGTTCTTTTGTTTCACCAAGATAATGCCCCCGCGTACAAGTCCAGAGTTGTGATGGCTGCAATTCAAGAAGCTGATTTCGAATTAATGGAACATCGTCCATATTCACCGGACCTAACACCTAGTGATTTCTATTTCCACGGTTAAAGAATATCTCAGGGGCTATAAATTTGAAAATGACGACGCAGTAGTCACCGGAGTACACGATTTTTAAGGGATCAGGAAGATTTTTTAAAAAGGGAATTTTAGCTTTAGAAAAAAGATATACAAAGTGTATAAACCTGAAAGGTGATTACGTCGAAAAATAAAATAACATTTAATAAAAGATTATTGTGTCATACTCATTATCACTTTTTATTGAACACCTCTAATATGTTCTATACCCGGGATTGCATTCACAGCTTTCGCAGCATTTCTAGTTTAATAAACATACTATAACATAATTCGTAAGAACTTTTGCGGAGTAAGAATACTAACCGGGGTCGGCCTGTCGTAAAGGACGACAAAATAATCTAACAATCCAACCTAGCTACACGGTAAGGCCCCAAGCCCGTCTGGATGACAACCACAATCGGCCTTCCATAATAACGTAGTATGCCGCCATAATAACGTTGTGTTGTGTTCCTATGACAGCAGCATGTTCACGGTACACCCGTTAACGTTGCAAACATCCATAAGCGATGGTAACTGCTTACTGTTAAGTGGGCCGTCAGCTTGTCTGCGGTTCCTCAGCAATAAAAAATAAGAAAAACCTACATTTCAGATTGTTATCTGAAATGTAGGTATGCATAACCTGCCAATCCGCCTTGAAACAGCGTCGCAGGTGTACTATCCGTTCGCTTTAAAGCCTAATATTAATTAACATTTTATATGTAAAGTTCATTTGTACATTTTTTCTGGTCATAATAAAAAAAAAATAGGATGGTCACATATTAATAGTAAGCCAAACAAGCACTGAAGTGGACACCGTGTGTCTGTAAACGTAGTGTAACGCCTTACAGTCCGATTAATTAGCGACGGTAACTAATTATTACTAAGCCGTCAACCTATGTTCTGTTCTAGCAATAAAAAATAATAAAAAGCGTTTTTTGAATATTTATAAATACATATAATCTATATTATAATTTATAAAGAATATTTCTACTCATACTGATTTACTCGACTACTAGTGTATGCGTCGATCACGAAAAATTAAGTAAACATTTTACAAATTCTAGAATTAAATTATGTAATATAACTTATTTGCAATCTGTCATAATTTTGGTAAGCGTATTAAACGCTATAAACATTCATTCGGATAATGATAAGCGCCTGCCAGTGTAATTCAATGGGCAAAAGCCACGCATTGCCCGCCAAAACAAACAGGGTGAATCGGCCAAGTATAATTTAATACTATCACCCGACCCAACGGCTCCAAATCTGTTGTTGACAAATTGAGGTTACTGAATTTGTATTTCTAAATTTTATATTTCACATTTCTATTTTTATTTTATAGTGAATCTCTTTAGTACCTACTTAAATAAGTACTTTTGAAATCTAAAAAATATATTTAGAGAAGAGGTTATTGTTTTTATAATTGAATTTGAGAATTCTCAATACCTCTAAAATTATATTTTTTTAGAGCAAACCACTTGTTACAATTTGCAAAGTATCATTGCATGTTTGAAGTTTTTTGTTACTCGATTAATTAACGTCACATCCAAGTAGTCACACTTGAAAACGAACCCAGAGATCACGAATTCAACTCCAACATTGACACGTTCATCTTAAGTATTTTTGTGTCTCGTGTGCATAGCGTGACAGCAGCGTGTTCGCGATGCCTCTAGCGTTGCAAACATCCATAGGCGACGGTAACTTGTTTACTATTAATTGGGCCGTTAACCTGTCTGATATTTCTCAGCAATCCGTGTCAGCAAATCAATCAATTTTTATCCGTGCAGGGGCGGAGAAAGAATACTAACCTCTGCGGCTGGGGTCAGCCTGTCGTAAAAGGCGACAAAACAACCCACCCTACGTGGGGCCCTACGTGGTAGGGCCCCAAGCCCGTCTGGATGGCGACCACCTTTGGTCTTAAGTATGCCTCCATAATAACCTTGTGTTGTGTTCCGGCATTAGTGACCCAAGTTCCTGTACCCTTATGGGACAACAGCGTGTTCGCGATGTGACTGGCATTGCAAACACCTATAGGCGATGGTAACTGCTAAATTCTAAGCGGGCCGTTAACCTAAAAAAAGTATATAATTATTGTATAAGTTTACCCTTAACACAGTCTCTCTGCTGCATGCTTTGGGACTACATGGTGGTGTGTGGTTGAGCTTTATTACGATATGGGAGTTTTCAAAAAAAGTGTAATAAAATTTTATCAAAGTCAGCAGTGTATTGTCAATGCCTTTGGTGTTGCAGACGTCCATGGGCGACGATGACCACCTGCTATCGGGTAGTCTATTTGCCTGCCTGCTGAAACCTAAGTATAAAAATTCACGCTTATCAGTAGTTCAAGTTGCAGTCATAGCTAGTTTGGAAATACGAGCATTATTATTCAAACCATTTTCATTAACTATCACGAGAAGATAAGTTTTAATATGGTCTCCTTAGATATCGGAGGCTATTGTAAGTTTGGGGAATTAATAATATTGTCTTTAATAAAGTTCATAAAGTATCAACGCAGATCTAAACTTCGCTAAAACAGATTGTTCAAAGGCTTAAAGAAGTTCTATTTTTGGATATTAAATAGAAGACAAAGTTTTATTGACTTCGTTATATTCAGTCTCTTTGCCAGTCACTTTGATTAAATGCGTGATGACTTCTCGACGAATCTTGCAATCCGAGATACCCCGTGAGTATTGTATAGTATCTACTACTACCTTCAACAATTGTATATTTAGATTTCATAAAGAACTATCATATTCACACTCGAAAACTTTCACATTCAACATTTTTGTCTTTGGAGACAAATGTCAGCTAGTGTGCAAAAGTGCATAAGGGCAAAACTTCAATGCACTTTTTTACGTTAATGCCTCAGCAATATAAATATTTAAATTTGTAAAGGAGCTTATCCGTGCAGGGGCGGAGAAAGAATACTAACCTCTGTGGCTGGGATCGGCCTGTCGTAAAAGGCGACAAAACAACCCACCCTAGCTACGTGGTAGGGTCTCAAGCCCGTCTGGATGGCGACCACCTTTGGTCTTAAGTATGCTGCCATAATAACCTTCTGTTGTGTTCCGGCATTAGTGACCCAAGCTCCTGTACCCTTATGGGACAGCAGCGTGTTCGCGATGCCACTGGCGTTCAAACACCTATAGGCGATGGTAACTGCTAAATTCTAAGCGGGCTGTCAGCCTGTCTGCTGTCCTACGCAATAAAAAAAAAGCTGAGAAGAATATTGAGAAGTGACCGATTTGATACCCTATCTTGAAAGGAGATGCCGAATAGTACCCCTTATCATTAGTCATCACTTAATCGTTATCCACTGCTGGACGTAGGCCTCCTCAAGCTTGCACCACAAATCCCGGTCCCCAGTTTTCCCATCCAGTTGCGACTGGCAACCTTACGCAGGTTATACGCGGTCTCCGCTCCAATACTCGTTTACTAAGCCATCGGTCTTGCGTGATATGGCCGGTCTATTGCCACTTCGGCTAGATTATTATTATACAGTCCATTATTTGCCAGTAGAGTAGTAAACCGGCAAAATGAGTAATTAGGGGGCCTTTTAAAACTCTTTAGGGTATGGTGTAATTTTATTCACAATTCATAATTCCGCAAACATCCAGTAAATTACATATTACAATATCGACTATTAAAATGGCGTGAATTTAAAACCTCTCCCAAAATATCAAACCCAACTATATACGAAACGCCGCGAGCAAAACTAATACGCTAAATGGCCGTTTAACGTACGAAAGCAACTTTTATTTTCAGTACAGAAATAGTTTAATAATATCTAAAAGGGTATAGCGTTGTAATGTGACCGTAATAACAGTAATAAGAAAATTCATTTTTATAATGCAAGGGGCTCCTTGGAGAATAACCCGGCTGGACACGAGTTTGAATCTCGCTTCTGAGGGTAGTCAATAATTATGTTCCTAATATAAAGTTATATAAGTTAATCATTTTTATTACTCTAGAATAGCACACAGGTTGACGGCCCAGTTTAGTTGTTTGCGACATCAGGCGCACCACTAACACGCTGCCGTCCCCGTAGGATAACTGAAACTTGGGTCATTTATTTATGGGACAGTAGCGTGTTCGCGGTGCCGCTTGCGTCGCAAATATCCATAGGCGACGGTAACTGCTTACTATTAAGTGGATCGACAGCCTGTCTACAGTTCCTCAGCAATAAAAAAATACATAAATTACATGAATAGTCTCAAATTATTAAAATCTTTAAGTTGTGACAAATTGATTTTATACAATCCAAGTAATTTGTATGGCAAAACATGTACATATATACCTAGTCAGGTCATAAGTATTGTCACACAGTAAAAACTTTTCTTTTAGAATGCTGGCCACAAAAAAGTTTATTGAATTCGAATTTCGAATTGTTCATGAAAATAAAAATGTATACTTTTAGAATTTTACTCATTTTTAAATATGGAGTGGACGCTTAAAGAAGACCGTGTTGCAGTTATTGCGTTGCATAGTTGCAGTTACGCGCCAATTCAAATTTTTAACATACTGAAAAATTTGAATATAACCAAAAGATTCATTTATCGTACCATCAAACGATACAATGAAGACTCTAGTGTAGATGACAGGTCAAGAAGTGGTCGCCCTCGGTCTGTTAGGACTCCAGCAGTGATAAAAGCTGTGAAGGCACGAATTCAAAGAAATCCCAAACGTAAGCAGAAACTGTTGGCCCTTCAGATGGGGTTAAGCAGAACCACGGTGAAAAGGGTGTTAAATGAAGACTTAGGGCTTCGGGCATATCGAAGAAAAACAGGACATCGTTTGAATGCTCGTCTAATGGACCTGAGACTGAAGAGATGCCGCGCTTTGTTGAAGCGGTACGCGGGAAAAAAATATCGGGAAATTCTTTTTTCGGATGAAAAAATGTTTACCGTAGAAGAGAGCTACAACAAACAAAATGATAAGGTGTACGCACACAGTAGTGAAGAAGCGAGCAACCGTATTCCGCGTGTCCAACGAGGTCATTTGCCATCCTCGCTCATGGTATGGTTGGGAGTTTCTTATTGGGGCTTAACAGAGGTACATTTTTGTGAGAAAGGTGTAAAAACGAATGCTGTTGTGTATCAAAATACAGTCCTGACGAACCTTGTGGAACCTGTTTCTCATACCATGTTCAATAACAGGCACTGGGTATTCCAACAAGATTCGGCGCCAGCTCATAGAGCGAAGAGCACACAAGACTGGCTGGCGGCGGGTGAAATCGACTTCATCCGGCACGAAGACTGGCCCTCCTCCAGTCCAGATTTGAATCCGTTAGATTACAAGATATGGCAACACTTGGAGGAAAAGGCGTGCTCAAAGCCTCATCCCAATTTGGAGTCACTCAAGACATCCTTGATTAAGGCAGCCGCCGATATTGACATGGACCTCGTTCGTGCTGCGATAGACAACTGGCCGCGCAGATTGAAGGCTTGTATTCAAAATCACGGAGGTCATTTTGAATAAACTTTAATGTCATAAGAATCTATGTTTTGTTAAGTTCATTTTGGTATATGAATGGTTACATAATTAATAAACTTGTTACAATTATTTTACATTAAACATGTGACAGAATTTATGACCTGACTAGGTATATATATATATATATATATATATATATATATATATATATATATATATATATATATATATATATATATAAAGCGTATGAAGTGAATTCAAATCTTGCTCACAGATGGCGTTATATATAAATAAAAATATTCTGCTATAAAAGAAAACTGGTTTGGGAAAACTATGTAAAATTATCGGAAAATATTTAAATCGTTGTTTAGTAAATAATTAAGCAAAATTGCGGTTATATATAAGTTAACTTCAAGTGCTGCCTACACTGTAAAAGGCATTTTGTCATGATAAATTTGTTATCACAAAACAAAATACATAGCTCTCGAGTTAGATTTTCAAAATGTCATGTACCTTTTCAACGGTATTTATTATTTAATGTCCAATAGCCTCCTGCTGAAGGTGAAGGAATGCAGACTGTACAAATCTATACACCTGAACAGGGTGTCTGTAATTAGCAAAGTCGCTTTAAGTGAGCATGATGGTGATGATGAGCATGGGTATAAAGTCGTTTATCTTAGGAATCTGGGATAGAAGGACATTTCGGGCTGTTAGCATTGATTAGTAGTATCCCGTTTCAGGTCCGTTAAATTTGTTTTTTGCGTCAAATGAGTTTTATTGAAACTGATAGCCATTTTTTAAAAGTATGGAACTAATTATCAATTTATCTAATTATACGTTGATATTATCTATATAAATATAAACAGTATAACAATTTTTATCCGTGCAGGGGCGGAGAAAGAATACTGAACTCTGTGGCCGGGGTCGGCCTGTCGTAAAAGGCGACAAAACAACCCACCCTAGCTACGTGGTAGGGCAAGCCCGTCTGGATGGCGACCACCTTTGGTCTTAAGTATGCCGCCATAATAACCTTGTGTTGTGTTCCGGCATTAGTGACCCAAGTTCCTGTACCCTTATGGGACAGCAGCTTGTTCGCGATGCCACTGGCGTTGCATACACCTATAGGCGACGGTAACTGCTAAATCCTAAGCGGGCCGTCAGCCTGTCTGCTATTCTACAGCAATAAAATTTAAAAAAAAAAACAGAAAAATAAAAAGGGGAGTGTAATTAGTATCATCAAGATTCTGCCCAAGTCAATCTCACTTGGTACTCCTTCTTTTGTTTCTTTCTTTTCGTCGTTTAAACGGCAGACCCTGAAATTTATGGAACACAAGTATACACCAAAATATATATTCTTTGCGCCTAAATAATAAGCACAAAGAAATAGTGTTTTGGATCTACCCAAACACATACCCATGTTTCAAAATTCAAATTTTAAACCCCATGTAAAAGCGGTGGCAGCAGAAAGACTGTCGTGATAGACCAATGCCTATGGATGTTACCGACGCTAGGGGTACTGCTAACTTGCTATCGATCGTAGGGGAACTGGAACTTGGGTCACTTAGGCTATTATGGTGACATATTTAGAGATCAAGGGTGGTTCCCACCCATTCAGGCTTGGATACTACTGTTATGGGTGTTTTGTCATTTTTTACGGCAGGCCGCCCCGTCGCAGGGGTCAGTATTCTTACTTGGCACGTGCACCGAGAAGACAATTGAGATTATAATAAATAATTGGAACAATAAAAGCATAGAGTCAAGAAAACAAAGGCTTTTTATAATATGTTAGTTAATAAGAGTAAGTACAATTAAGTCATTATGATGGGTTTATACGTCTGTCTCGTTTTGTCTCTTCAATTGTATTGATATTAAGATAAGGGCACATTGAACTTTTAATTGTCACTCATACAGATAATAATATAATAATGTCTAATATTTGAGAGACAGTTATAACGTTTGATAACACTTTTGATTGCTGATTAAATATAATAGCACTTTAATCTAAGAGCTAATCGTTTTTTCCCACATTGTAGTTTCAATTTGTTTCCCTTATTTTGGTGAAAGAAGGTGAGCTTCTTATATACATAGTTATTTTCTCAAAAACTATAATAATTTAGCTTCTCCTTATATTACATTCACAAACGATGGTAACTGTCATTAGGTGGACCGTATGATTGCTCGTTTACTGCTTGAGCAATGAAAATAATATTCTCTATTTTTTTTACTGAGATAATGTTTACTGGAATATTCTGTGGACTTACTCCCGTAAAAATAATTACAATTCAGCCTGAAATTATTTATAATAGGGTATAATTATTCGAATAGTAGTATCAGAATTAAAAATCATACTATCTATATATATCGATGAATAATCAATAAAATATAATCTGCTTGTAACTGTTTATTAAACTAATCAGTATCTATCGTAGAAATAAATTCATAAATCACTATTTTTAAAAATATTTAACAATACCGGCTTAAAATCTAGATATTTCATTACATCGAGCATGCTCTATTTCGTCATTATTTTTATCCAGAATCCGGTTTCTTCGTCGTACCAGGACATAAATTAACCTGAAAGAAAACATACTATGTATTAATATACGGTTAGTAGGGGAGAGTCTTGTACCTTGGGACACCTTGTATAGACATATTTTTTCATATTTGGGATCCGAGGTGTCAAGAGCGACACCCTGGGGTATTTTGTGTACAACATTCCGATTACTTCGGAAAAAGTCAGCTATTTTGTATGTTTACATCAAGTGGTGGTAAAATCTCAAAAAAATGTCTTTATTCCCTTTTTAAGACTAAACAACACTAACAACACTAAAGGTATGATTCCGAATTACGCTGCACGCAGCAGTGCTACCGCGACACTGATGTCGTGACATTGCTGCCGCGGCACTACCGGTCCCCATACAAACTCTATCGCGCAGCAGTGTTGCCGCTACATTGCTGCCGCTGCATTGCTGCCGCTGCATTGCTGCCGCGTCATTGCTGCCTAGCTCGGAATGTACTCTCATATAAGCTTATAGAGATTGTATGGGGACCGGTAGTGTCGCGGCAGCAGCGTCGCGGCAGCGCTGCTGCGTGCAGCGTAGTTCAGAATCATACCTTAAGATGTATTTTATATTGTGCTTTTTTTGTTGTCTGTTAATGTGTATTTATTTTGCTGTTTTCGTTGATTTCCCGAATCTAATTATGTAACTCACTTCTTTAGTGAAATACAAAAAAATGTATCTGGAGGCATTCATATTTTTGTACTTTGGGACTGTCCCAAAGTACAAGCTATTAAACTTTTCAAAAGTTTACTTTTATATAAATATTGTTATGGTTATTTTTGTTATTTTAGATGTCGCGCAATAAGAATAAAGTAAGTAAACTTAGAACAAATACAGATCATGTCAATGAAGCCATTAAAAAGGTTGTAGAATAACGATGGTCTATCCCAAACACAGTTGAGGAATTGAATTATTCAAAATCTTTAATAGGCTGATATGTGAATAAAAACTACGAGAAAAGAATACCACTGTAATTTACGAGTCTCAAGAAAATGTAGTTTTACCTGGTACACCGAATCCGTATAATATTGAACAGAAAATAGAGGGAAATCATGTTATCACGGTACATTCCCAAAGCCACCATCAAGAAAGAACAAGACGTCTCGAAACAAGGCAAAACAAGGGTTTTACTGATACTTCTGAAAAGCAGGCATTAGAGGAGTTATCTGCATGAAAAAGGAAAATAGAAAGAAAAAAGAAATAATAGTTAAAAACGAGTTTTAATAATAAATTGAGGAAACTATAGGAAGACAATAATCTCTTGTTAGAGAGTGGCGATGATCCATGTGATGATATAAAAGAAAAAAATATTGCGTAGGGTGCAGAGAAAATTATTTGTCTACAACAAGAAAAGACGACTGAAATCAATGTTTAATATTACTTATTACTTAATTACTGCCAATAATGTAGTCGTAAAGCTATGTCCTGAAAAACTGAGATAGAGAGAAAGTTGTGATTGATTAGTTTTTCCCACTATCCGAACTTACTGAAAGTTTCTCACACCAAAGTATTAATATTTATTCTAATAAATAAAGAATATCTATCAAGCGTTTTCGTTGTTTTGTAATTATCATTCCTTTATGCTTAAACAAAGTTAAAAAAAATATACTATAGATATATTTTGTCCCAAGGTATAAGCGCCAGTGTCACAAAGTACAAGTTGTAATTGTACCTTGGGGCAAAAACACAAAATCAGTTATCAATTTTCTTTCCTGTTAAAAAAGTTTTTATTTATTTTAGTATTATTATGAGTATGTAATATCTGAAAAATCAAAGCTGCACATCGATTGAAACAGAAGTTATGGGGTTTGAAGAAAAGTGTCCCTTGGTACAAGGATCTCTCTTATGTCGGAACACAATACAAAATTATTTTGGCGGCTTTATTTAGAGACCGAGAGGGGTGGTTGCCATCTAGACGGTTTTGGATCCTTACCACCTAGCTAGGGTTGTTTTGTTGCTTTTTCAACAAGCCGACCCTGGAGTCAGGGAGCCGACGCAGAGGTCAGTATTCTTACTCCGCCCCTGCACGGAAAAAATGAGCAATAATATTTTTTTAACTTTTTAAATTCCCCTATGGCTGTTACAAATTACTAATGCCTACCACAGTAAATTGAACACAAAATCAGCTCAGTGGCTCGTGTAGCTATTTGTGTAGCTGTAGTATTTTAGTACATTCACGACTGTGAGCTTAATCCCCACGAAGGGCAAAATATTAACATGATATTTTTTGTTCTAGTCTCGATGTACCTTTAGTCAATTGTACATGTTTGTAAAAAAACACTAGTACAGATTTCATCTAGAGCAGGGAATTTTTTTATTGCTGAGGAACAGCGGACAGACTGGCGGCCTACGTAATAGCAATCAGTTACCGTCGCTTATGGATGTTTGCGATGTAAAAGCACCGCGAACATGCTGCTGTCCTATACGGGTAACAGGAACCTGGGTCACTAATGCCGGAACACAACACAAGGTTATTATGGCGGCATACTTATAGACCACGGGTGGTTTCCATTAAGACAGGCTTGGGGACCTACTACGTAAATTGGGCTGGTTTGTCGCCTTTTTTGACAGGCTTATTCAGGCTGCAGAGGTTAATATTCTAACTCCACCCCTGCACGGGGAAATATATTTAAAATGTCCAAAGGCAACTCTGAGGATTGTCAATTAAGTTGTACTCAAAAGAAAAACTATTTAAAATTTTAACAGTTATTAGGGTTTACAGGGAAGTGAGTTATGAATAAAATTAAACTTCGAAAGATTCGATAGAACCATTCAACATTTCTTATTCTCTTCAGAAGAAAATTGATGATATATTAAATGCTTATGGTTGCAATTTAAAATTTGCAAACAAAAACATTCATAACTAATATAATAGGGGTGTTCAATAAAAAGTGATATGGAGAATGATAGAATTAGCTTTTATTAAATGTTATTTTAATTTTCAACCTTTCAGGTTTATAGACTTTGCATATCTTTTGTCTAAAGCTTAAATTCTCTTTTTAAAAAGTCTTCCTGATCCCTTAAAAAATCGTGTACCGCGGCGACACTGACGGCCCCTGAGATGTTCCTTTAACCGTGGAAATAGAAATCACTAGGTGCTAGGTCCGGTGAATATGGACGATGTTCCATTAATTCGAAGTCAGCTTCTTGAATTGCAGCCATCATAACTCTGGATTTGTGCGCGGGGCGTTATCTTGGTGAAATAAAACAACTTAAGCGAGTTTGCCACGCCATATTCCATACGCAACTTTGTTATTTGTCCTACGTACAAAGTCCCCATAATAATAGCTCCATGATTAAGGTATTCGATCATTACCACCTTTTGGCTGTCCCAGAAAAAAACAGCCCATGATCTTACCGGCGGATGGAATCGCCTTAAATTTCTTCGGAGTTGGAGATGACGGTCTCTTTCAATTCATGGGATTGTTTTATCGTTTCCGGGATATAATGATGAGGCCATGTTTCGTCCATAGTTATGAATTGAGCCAAATATTGGTCAAGATCTTGTTGTAACAAACCCAAACAGCTTTGTGAAATTCTCAGTCTCGTTTGTTTTTGCGCGTTAGAAAGCATTCTGGCCACCCAGCGCGCTGACACTTTTTACATACCCAAATGGTTGTATATAATATCATGGACACTTTCTATAGAAATCTTTATTTATTTTACTATAAAAAAACAGACACGACGATCCGCCAAGACAATGTTTTCAACTTTTTAAATTATTTTTTCAGTCTCTACCGAAGTAGAACGTCCCATGCGGGGGTTAATGGAAGCTCTTCCTCGGTTTAAATCAGCACACCAACGAGCAACCGTAGAATATGGAGGAGCGAGAACCCTTAATGCTGCTCTTAAGTCTTGATTTACCAGCTCCGTAGTAAAAATTTTCAAGCAGAGATATTTTATTACCGAACGTACTCTATCTACTTTATCCATTTTTAAGAACATGTTCCGACACGACGCAAACAAATGACTTCTATTTTTCAAAAACAAAGAAAATTGATTGCTTTTTTATCACTATTATATATATCTAATGTCTAATCTATGTCTGCCAGTATTATTTTTCTTTCCAAGGAGAACGTATCGCATTATCACTATTTATTGAACACCCCTCGTAAACATAATAACTACTAACAGTCCCTGACGTTCCACTGCTAGCCTATGACTGTCACTAAGTAGGAACGTACACTTTGCCACTCTTGACCAGGGTGGTTTGGCAGGTTTCACTAGTGTACAATACTTCCTCGCGGTATGTCCCTTCATCAGTTAAGTTATGTAAGAATACGCATCTTTTTGCACCAAAAAGTGCCTAAAAGATGTACACCATGGTGGAAAACAAAACGTAGTCCTTTGTTTTGTATCCGGATAGTGATTCCAGTCGGCTTTTTATATAGATGGAGTCCCAAAGACAGGCAAATGGATCATTCGATAACATGTCATCTCTATTTTACTTTTTGAAATAAATTAAAAATAAAATAAGCATACTGCAAACTCTAAGCAATACTTATAGATAGTATAATTATAAAGAAAAATATTGTTAAAAGTGTAAAATATTGGCATCGTATAAGAGAATTTTGTTATGATTTACACACTTAGCGTCTTTAAAGCACACAGTGACACACACACACACACACACACACACACATATATATATATATATATATATATATATATATATATATATATATATATATATATATATATATATATATATATATATATATATATATATATATATATATATATATATATATATACCTAGTCAGGTCATAAATTCTGTCACATGTTTAATGTAAAATAATTGTAACAAGTTTATTAATTATGTAACCATTCATATACCAAAATGAACTTAACAAAACATAGATTCTTATGACATTAAAGTTTATTCAAAATGACCTCCGTGATTTTGAATACAAGCCTTCAATCTGCGCGGCCAGTTGTCTATCGCAGCACGAACGAGGTCCATGTCAATATCGGCGGCTGCCTTAATCAAGGATGTCTTGAGTGACTCCAAATTGGGACGAGGCTTTGAGCACGCCTTTTCCTCCAAGTGTTGCCATATCTTGTAATCTAACGGATTCAAATCTGGACTGGAGGAGGGCCAGTCTTCGTGCCGGATGAAGTCGATTTCACGCGCCGCCAGCCAGTCTTGTGTGCTCTTCGCTCTATGAGCTGGCGCCGAATCTTGTTGGAATACCCAGTGCCTGTTATTGAACATGGTATGAGAAACAGGTTCCACAAGGTTCGTCAGGACTGTATTTTGATACACAACAGCATTCGTTTTTACACCTTTCTCACAAAAATGTACCTCTGTTAAGCCCCAATAAGAAACTCCCAACCATACCATGAGCGAGGATGGAAAATGACCTCGTTGGACACGCGGAATACGGTTGCTCGCTTCTTCACTACTGTGTACGTACACCTTATCATTTTGTTTGTTGTAGCTCTCTTCTACGGTAAACATTTTTTCATCCGAAAAAAGAATTTCCCGATATTTTTTTCCCGCGTACCGCTTCAACAAAGCGCGGCATCTCTTCAGTCTCAGGTCCATTAGACGAGCATTCAAACGATGTCCTGTTTTTCTTCGATATGCCCGAAGCCCTAAGTCTTCATTTAACACCCTTTTCACCGTGGTTCTGCTTAACCCCATCTGAAGGGCCAACAGTTTCTGCTTACGTTTGGGATTTCTTTGAATTCGTGCCTTCACAGCTTTTATCACTGCTGGAGTCCTAACAGACCGAGGGCGACCACTTCTTGACCTGTCATCTACACTAGAGTCTTCATTGTATCGTTTGATGGTACGATAAATGAATCTTTTGGTTATATTCAAATTTTTCAGTATGTTAAAAATTTGAATTGGCGCGTAACTGTAACGATGCAACGCAATAACTGCAACACGGTCTTCTTTAAGCGTCCACTCCATATTTAAAAATGAGTAAAATTCTAAAAGTTATACATTTTTATTTTCATGAACAATTCGAAATTCGAATTCAATAAACTTTTTTGTGGCCAGCATTCTAAAAGAAAAGTTTTTACTGTGTGACAATACTTATGACCTGACTAGGTATATATATATATATATATATATATATATATATATATATATATATATATATATATATATATATATATATATATATATATATGCCTACGATATTAGCGTAAAAACATTTCCCACTTTTTAACAAATTTTCAAATCCATACATTTTATCTCATCGCGTTCAACGATTTCAGAAAGTCTGAAACATTTGTGCCCCCCAGGGTACTTTCACTTTCACTGCTTACAAGTAAAATCGTGTACTCGTTCTACAAAGGACTATTTCGATTTCCATGCTTTTTGTAAGTCACTCGCTTGTATTTCATACAGCTGTATAAGTAGTGTTGAATTGACTTTGAGTGGAATAACTATATTATAACGTGTGTGCCCTTTTATCATCATTAGTTTTCAACGAAAAATTAAGCAAGTAAAGAGGTGACTACTTAAATGTCCATGAAAAAAAAAACTGAATACATATTATAATGTAAAAGATTTCTTAAAAAATGTCTAGTCTGTTTCTTAAGAATTTTTTATTAAAATAGAAGCTAAGAAAGTTAAATACTCGTGGTCTTGAATATCAGCCAGTATTATTTATTTATGTGCCCTGATATTAAGGTTCAGGTCGGTATTAATATTATACAAGGTTATTTTGAAGTCTACCTTGGGCATAACTAAGATATTCGGAAAAATTCACCAAGTTAATATTGCTAGTCCGGAAAACTAAATTTATTAAATATTAATAACCTGGATTTGATTTAAGAATACTATATACATTCTAAAATACTTTTTAATCTACTTTCTAGGGATTATCTTCCACGGCGCCGTGGCCTATCGCTTGATCCAGGTACTCTTGAGGCAAATATGCTTCGGAAGGTACCTTTGTCGTATAGGACGCGAGAATACGCCAGGGTATTATCATCGTGGCTCGGGCGACAAGGAGGAAATGGTGGCATGTACGGCCTCCGTGTGCCCAGCTTGGTGCGAGTGAGTGCCACGCCCTCGTCGCTCAAGATTAACGCGACCTCTTGGTCCCGCTCTGGCTCTAGCCATGATCGCGGGCGACTCCGGATAAATCAACGCCTCCTTCTGACGCAGATAAGTTTTAGTCAACCTTGTCTAAACATTTATATTTATTAATTTTTTATAAATAATTTTGACTTCTATAAACTAGCGGGAATGCTATATAGCGTAGATTTTATTACAAAAACACAACTGATGGACACTTATATCATAATGACAAATTATTTGCAGAGTAAACAAATATAATATTATGTTGTATGAAATTGAATGTTTGTGCGCGAACACATGAAGTTCTCAACACCCATTTAGATTTGTATTATTGCTGCGGAACAGCAGACAGGCTGACGGCCCATTAAATAGTAAGCAGTGACCTGGGTCACTAATGCCGGAACACAAGAAAAGGTTATTATGGCGGCATATTTATCCTTGCATCCTATCCTATTTATCCGTACAGAGGCGGAGAAAGAATACTAACCTCTGCGGCCGGGGTCGGCCTGTCGTAAAAGGCGAGAGAACAACCTACCCTAGCTACGTGGTAGGGCCTCAAGCCCGTCTGGATGGCTTCCACATTTGGTCTTAAGTATGCCGCCATTAACCTTGTGTTGTGTTCCGGCACTATTGACCCAAGTTCCTGTACCCTTATGGGACAACAGCGTGTTCGTGATGCCACTGGCGTTCCAAACACTCATAGGCGACGGTAACTGCTAAATTCTAAGTGGGCCGTCAGCCTGTCTGCTATCCTACAGCAATAAAAAAATAAAAAATATTTATGGATCAAGGGTGTCAAAAATTAAAAGAGTTTATAATTCGAAGTAAATACTTACGCGAATAAACTCAACGCAAGGACGGTGAGATATGCATCGAACATATAAAAGGCTCCTGGGAAGGTGTCTATTGTCATCATATAGATGTAACTGGATGCTGGCATGTAAATCGACGGTGCCAGTGCCTCTGTGACACCAATTAACGCGCTAAGCTTTGCTGTAACAGATAGAATATCATAATCATAATAATTTATCCGTGCAGGGGCGGAGAAAGAATACTAACCTCTGCGGCCGGGGTCGGCCTGTCGTAAAAGGCGACAAAACAACCCATTCTAGCTACGTGGTAGGGCCTCAAGCTCGTCTGGATGGTGACCACCTTTAGTCTTAAGTATGCCGCCATAATAACCTTGTGTTATGTTCCGGCATTAGTGACCCAAGTTCCTGTACGCTTATGGGAGACAGCAGCGTGTTCGCAATTCCCCTGGCGTTGCAAACACCCATAGACGACGGTAACTGCTAAATTCTAAGCGAGCCGTCAGCCTGTCTGCTGTTCTACAGCCATTAAAAAAAATCATAAAATACAATTTTCATATAGTTTATAATTTAATAGTATTTATTTTTAATAGAATTTTAAATAATAATTTTAATAGAACTTTTGTTAATGGGTAGAGATTACATCTTCATAATCGGTGGACGTCCCATTTGATGAGACGATGAACTGCGGAAGATGTTAATCACGAGTTTAATGCAGCGTTCTGACTCACTATCTATGTCATCAATAGACCATATATCTAAATCAATACACCACTCATCGTACTCTACTACTAAATCCGGTTGACTTGAAAATTAGCATATCACGATGTAGACGCTCATGAAGAACATATTTTTACGGAAATCCTATCCAAAATGTAATTTATATACACACACACACACACACACACATATATATATATATATTTATATATATATATATATATATATATATATATATATATATATATATATATATGTATATATATATATATATATATATATATATATATATATATATATATATATATATATATATATATATATATATATATATATATATATATATATATATATATATATATATATATGTGTGTGTGTGTGTGTGTGTGTGTGTGTAATTTATGTATGTATAATAAATCTAATATATGAACACATACGCATTCTAGATGGCATAGCGTAAGATCGCCCTTTTGTGCTATCTAGCTTCATATTTTTATACCTGTTTTTTTAGTACAATAATGAGCTGTCTATCAAATTTTTTTTTTAAATTTATGTGGCATATCAACATTTGCCGGGTCAGTTAGCTAATGAATGAATAAACATTATTGCATTCATAAATGAAAACAAACAAACACGCAAAAGTACAAAAGAAAACAATAGGCGGCCTTATAAAGCGCACTAAATGTAATTTCTACCAGGCAACCTTTGGATGGACAAGAGATATCGACTCAGAAATTAGATAGTTATGATATATATTATTAATTAATAAATGTAAACACACACACACATACACACACACACATACACACACACACACATACGGTCACAGTGAAATAAATACTGACTCAAAACAAATATTTTCCAAAATAATTATATTCGAAGTATATATAAAAGGCATATATTTTACATAATGGGGTGAAGAGGTTCGAAGAAAAGAACGTCTGGACATACGGACGGACGCCTATAGCGACAAGCAAATGCATCATGGAACATTTGTAGGATGTTCGTAACATGATATTGACCTATCCCAGCAGATAAGGTGGTCTTGGCAATGATCTTTTATCATGGCCCATCTCTTAGTCTTCAGATTACGACGGGAACTGTGTCATTGTCAATTTGACATTGCTTCATGTTTCATACATTTGAATAACTGTAATGCACCTAATGATGATTTTATATCGAGGACTGAACTCGCAAGTTCTAAAAAAATTTAAGTAATATTTTTCTAGCAGTTTGATTTTGTAAGCTGTAAAAAATATTATTTCTAAGTGAAAAGCTCTCAAACAATCTGATAACGTATTTTACTTCAATTTCATTGGCCTATTACTGCACAATGCATATAATATTAAAAACATGTACTGTAATTATCGAAGACTAAATAATTTTTTTACTAAATTAAACCTTTGATGTGTACAGAAGCTTTTTCGTAGGTACCTAAATCCTAAAACAATGTCCACTATACTTGATATATATATCCGTAATTGCTATTTTTGTTCATCTTTTTTTTTAACACTGTAGTACCATAAGGGTATTAATAATAAATATCTCATCTGAGATGTTCTCACAATTTTAAAATTTATAAATGTAATTTTATAATGCATAGAACTAGTAGCAATTTAAAAAATTTAAAATAATTCAAGTACTTTTATGCTATTATATTGATTCCCAACTTAATCCTATACGTGCAGGGGCGGAGAACGAATATTAACCTCTACGGCCGAGGTCTGCCTGTCGTAAAAGGCGACAAAACAACCCAACCTAGCTACGTGGTAGGGCCTCAAGCCCGTCTGGATGGCGACTACCTTTGGTCTTAAGTATTCCTCCATAATAACCTGTGTTGTGTTCCGGCATTAGTGACCCAAGTTCCTGTACCCTTATGGGACAGCAGCGTGTTCACAATGCCATTGGCGTTGCAAACACCCATAGGCGACGGTAATTGCTAAGTTCTAAGCGGGCCGTCAGCCTGTCTGTTGTCCTACAGCATTTAAAAATATATATAGTTTTAATAGGTAATTTTCCGCATTTTTTTAAGTCATGCAATACAGTTCCGTATACGCAGCGACTTTGAACGACGGTGATTTCCAATCCTTTCGTGTCCACAGTTGAGTAATTAATCAATGTTATTATTGAAAAATGAATGATGTTGTTGATTAAAGCTTTATATACTAATTTAGATTTCTGATCTAATCAAGATTGTTGCTAACACTTATTCCGAGAAAAGGTAAGAAATATATTATAGATAATAAATATAATATAAGAGTTATTATTGATGTTTACTGTGGCATAAAAGCTTTCAGAATCTGCACGGATTTGATCCTCAGTCGGAGTTTAAGTGTTTAAATATTACTAACTGACCCGGCAAACGTTAATCTGACAAAAAAATATTTTCGCGACAAAAAGTAGCCTATATGTCCTTCTCCAAAGTCCAATCTATACAGAAATACAATCTATACATGAAAATGTAACAGACAGACAGAGTTATTTTTACATTTATAATATTAGTATGGACATTTTTTTTTATTGCTGTAGGACAGCAGATAGGCCAACGGCCCGCTTATAATTTAGCAGTTACCGTCGTCTATGGGTGTTTGTAACGCTAGTGGCATCGCGAACACACTGCTGTCCTATAAGGGTACAAGAACTGGGGTCACTAATGCCGGAACACAATACAAAGTTATTATCTCGGCATACTTAAGACCAAAGGTGGTCGCCCTCCAGACGGGCTTGGGGCCCTACCACGAAGCTAGGGTAGGTTGTTTTGTCGCCTTTTGCGACGGGCTGACCCCGGCTGCAGAGGTTAGTATTCTTTCTCCGCCCTTGCACGGATAATCTAAATTAAAGTATATAAGATTTATAGCAGTTATCTAGTTCCCATAATATAATGAATCTGACTAGTGGTTACTTAGGAACTAAAAGAGACTGTGTGAATACGAACAGTACGTTTATCTGTAAGAACATAAATGAATACAGTTAATTCATTAAATTTGTATTATTTGGAGTCAAGTTGTTGAGCATCTGAGAGGTCGTGTTTTTGAATTACGGTCGCTAGTAGGCTGAAGTTCATTAATTATACCATAATTCAAAGAAAGTGTCTCTTAAATACTATCTACTCCTAGCACAATCCTCTCAGCTTATTCCAAGAGAACGTCCGCTGCTGAAGACCTCTTCAAATTTACGCCATATATCCCGTTCACATCTAAACCATGTAACCAATGAAAAATAATTTCTATTGATACAAGAACTTTTTCTGTTTACACGACTTCTAGCCGATCCTGTTAAGTATAACTTGTTTTGAATATGACTTAGTATATCATAGAAAAACATATGGTTGGACTCAATAACTAAATAACAAAAAACACAATATGTGGGTATATCCTATATCTTTAAACGAGCAATTCTTGTATATATATACTTATATAATTGGAATCTCGGAATCGGCTCCAACAATTTTCATGAAATTTAGTATACGGGGGGTTTCGGGGGCGATAAATCGATCTAGCTAGGAATCATTTCTAGAAAATGTCATTTTATTCGCTTTTTTTATTGGAAGAAAAATAACAAAAACGTGACTCTTCCTGACATCTATCGGCGAATAATAATATTTTTTTTAAATTGCTTTAACGACACAACACTAAAGCTATTCCAGCAGATGGCGTTGTTAAGTAACAAGAAGTCAATGAGTGTTTACTTTGAGGTTAGACTAAGAAAATCAATTGTTAATTTCCAAAAAACACAATTTATAAAAAAAAATACCGAGCAAAGCTCGGTCATCCGGATATTAAATAATATATTAATTGAATGTGTGCAATTAGTTATTAATGTGTACATGAGTTCGGGGTACAGGCAACTGAAAAAAAACTATCTTACCCATTTTTTAACTAACTTCTGCTTTTGACATTTTTTTATTAACATGTTCTTTAAGGGGTAGCGATTGTATAACTATATCAATTGTGAATAACTTACCGACTTCTTCAGTTGGCACGCTTTTAGTTGCGATAGATCTCACAGCCGTGAGACCCGTATGGCTGAAGATATTAAAAAGTGGCGCAGTATAAAACCAGGTTCTGGTCGGAGCGAACGCAAACATGAAGCATCCAGCTATTCTACTCACACCTGCTAGACCACCAATAACACTGTCCTGGGCATTCATCCGTCTGCTTAGTACGGATATGCAGAACATTGTTCCTGAAAACATAACTTCATAATGAATCGAAGGGATCGATTTTACAGGATATTTACTTATAGGTAGACGTTACATGGACTAACATACTTCTATTTTAGATAGATTATTTCTCCTGCAGGTGCAGAGTAAGAATACTGGCCGGCTGGGGGCGGCCGCAGGAAGTTACGGTAGCTACACCCTAGTTAGAGGTTAGGGCTCCGTGTCTGTCTGGATGTCAACCACAACTGTTCTCTAAATAAACCGTCATAATTGCCTTGTGTTATGTTCCAGCATAAATTATCAAGTTTGGAGCCTGAGCCCGCTACGCGGACGTCAGCGCGTAAGCGCTCCTCTGCCGTCGCAAACATCAATTGGCAACGGTAACTGCCTATTATTATGTGGACTATTATCCTGTCTGTTATTTCATCTCAATAAAAAATGTAAATTATAGGGTTCCCCAAAAGGGTTGCAAAATACTAAATGTCTAAAATCGAACAATCCTCTACGCCCTCATTTCGTGGTCAATAATGTTGCAACAAGTTTAAGTGAAAAGATTTCAGCGAAAAAGGTCAAGGGATCGGCTGCTATTTTACATGTTTTCATTAAACTATATAATATATTCATACAAAGTCACAAGAAGATACTAATGTTAAGTCAAAGTCAAACATCAATGACAATTTCCACATAAATTTTTGTTTTTACTATATAAAGATAAGAATTGTAATAAAATATCAAATGCACGACGTAAAAGACGGTATTGATTACAAAAATGTTTTAAAAGACGCCTATTATGATAATGAATGCATTCCATTATCACAAACCTTGACCTAGGTTGATAATACTAAGTAAATCATGGAACTATACGTTTCATATATGTATATTATTAAACATACTATGATGTTATAGAAGATGTTTGTTTTAATAAATGTTTATTTCCTGTTTATAACATAGTAAATTGTTCTTAGGTTTATTTACAATTTACAGCAACGTGTCAGCGGTGCCCCTGGCGTCGCAAACATCCATAGGTGATGGAAACTGCAAACTATTAAGTCAGCTCGCAGTCTATTATTGTAGTCTTAGCTATAATCATTCTATTATTGTAACAATCTCCGTGGTACACTGGCTTTCGTACGTTGAAGCGCGTCGATGGTCACCGGTGTGATTTCCGTCACCACTTGTTTCTAATAACTGTGTATTTATTTACAAGAGATAAATATACAAGTAGTATATCAGTTGTCTTCGCATAGGAATATCAATATCCAATTGGAATATCAATCCAATATCTTTGAAACGGTTAGAGTAATCGATAAACTACAAGAGACCTTTTTTGTAGAGCGTTTAATTTCCTATAGAAATAATAGAAGTTGATAATTACTTTTTAGTAAGTTATAAAATTCCAAACTAAAAGTTATTTTTTTTTATAAAATTTTAATTTATATTTAATAAAATTCAATTGAATGGTTAGATTTATCAAAAAATCATAAGGGACCATTTTTACAGAGCGTTTAATTTCCTATAAAGATTATTGATGGTGCAGGTTAACCTTTTAGCACCAACATGCTATTTATAGCATGTTGGTAAATGTTCTAGGTCTAGGTGTGATTCAATACTACGTTTAAAGGAAAACATATTTTATTAATATGACATCATAATACAAAATGAAACGTCCACAACCTCTGCAAATAATTCTCCAGTGCCGATACTATTTAAAAGATGACATTTTAATAGGTATCGTTCACCTGAAGCGCAGAAAATTTGAGGTCACATTGACATTTTGGATAACGAGATTCTTGATAGAGTTATAATCATCATTTACAGTAGTGTCTTATTTAGATATTGCATTAAGTTAATATTTGGAAATAATTTGCATTACAACGACCCGTACATTGTATTTAATTAATTAAATAAGTCATTAATCGAATCATCTGCGGCATAGTGGGTATGTGGTACCCATGACCTCAGATTTGAATCCTGTTCAAATAGTGGACATCCATTGCATTGCATCCAACTTTTAAACTTTGATCATAGGTCAAAAGCATTTCTAGTCATTTAAAACTATACAAAGAATTCAAAAATGAAATATAGCAAGGTTTACCACGCGGCTGTTAAAGTAGCTATATTATTAGTCTTGTACACTCGTGTCTTTGGAATTGATTCTCATTTATAAAATAATTCACCGATTGGCAAATTATTAAAAAAAATTTGGGATTAAATGATAATGTGTGAATTGTCCATATATATATGTTCGTGCTAATATGATTGCTTCTAGAATAAGTAATTAAATTATTTCCATTTATAAAACAACCTACAGGTATGAAACAGCCCATAGAACTTTGTTTATAAATTACCAAAACTGAGTAACAAAACAAAGGAAATATATAATTTAAATTGCTTGTATAATGCAATTATGTGTTTCTTTTTCAATTATTTATGACTAAAAAAGTGGAAAATTACTAAATACTGCATGATGAATTACCATATAACATATAGACTTATAAAAACGTATGTTTATCTGCATGTCTTTAAACATCATCATACTGGATGCACGTGAAAGTACACCTGGTTTTAAGTTTGCTACGGTAAATCAAAAATTTAAAATAAACCTGAGTTAACCTTTACAATATTCATTACAACTAGAGTTCAGAAAACAGGAAAAAACGACCCATCCGATAGCAGCGGGTCACAATCGTCGTTGGGGTTTACATCATGACAAGCATTGCCAACATGCTACCGGCATCGGCAACCTTTTTTAAAAACCCCATATCGCACCGCTATCAGAAAATAGCTGAAAGCTCATTCTAAATCCGGAGAGTATGCCACATATAAAAAAAAAACGTTTTTGAGAACCGTATCGTACAGGAAAAAAGCCTCCTAAAATGGGAATGAACGCCCAGTCGATGGTGGGCAGTGTATTAATAAAAAGACGAAAGAATATAAGGATTATCAGTCAATTTTAGAAGATTAGACGTTATTACTGTTTTCTAATATTTTTTTTCTTACTTTAAAATTTTATATAACTTTATTTTATTATTTTACATTACAATTATATTTTAAAAATGAAGATAATAATAATATTAAGATAAAATTTATAAAGAGACAAAAATTATTCCTTAAACTAGGAATAATCTTTTTACACTAGGATGAGAACAACCTTTTTCATTGCTGTAGGACAGCAGACAGGTTGACCGCTCACTATACAGTAGTTAGTTACGATGGTAACTAGGCGATGGCCTATGGATGTTTGGGACGCCAGAGGCACCGCTAACATGCTGCCGTCCGCAAGTGGTACTGGAAGCTGGTCACTAATGCTGGAACATACCGCAAGGTTATTATGGCGGCGTATTTAGAAACTACCAATCCATTCAGACAAACTTGGAGTCCTAACACCTAGTGTTGTTTAGTCGTCTTTTCCGACAGACCGGCTCCGGCCGCAGGATTAGTATTCTTACTCCGCCCCTGCATGGGGATATAAATAGACCAGTTATGTAGACATTGAATCAGTCGTCTCGTTAACTGTTTTTTTACTAAAAAATTGAGTATAAAATATCTAGAGATGTAATTATTAAAAAAGCTATTATTTTTACAAAAGTTTATTTTTATGTATATAAAAAAATATATACAAAATGAATATATTTAAATACAAGACTCATAATATAAAATAAATAAATGATTGCTTTTGAACCAAAAATATAAAGTATTAGACACAGTGTTTTGTTTTGAATGAAAGCCGCGACTGATTTGAGTTTAAAAGATATAACATAATATTTCTTTCTGCTTTAATATCTTTGTTATTTGTGTTGAGTTTCATAAATGTGTTTAAAATTAAAGCAGATTCTATAGTCTGCTTTAATTATTGTTAATATTATTGTTAATTTTATTTAATTATTATTATTATTGCTCTATAGAGCTATCTTAAAACTATTTAATGTTGTATTATACCCGTATACATTAGACAAAGTATTTTATAACTATATACCTAAAGTAATGAGTCAAATAATGGTGATTATATGGAAAATAGCCACCTGGGTAAATTGTAATAAAGTTATTACAAATAAAGATCGTCTAAAACAATGTCTAATCTTGCTAATCTATTGAAATCCGAGGTAATAAAAACGTAAAGGAATGCAACTTATTTTTATCAGACGCTAACCCTGAAATCATTATACTGTTAGAAATGTAAATATGTACATTTATGACTGGTCATGTTGCGCTAGTTAGAAATTAAAGTATATCCATATTCTATTGTAGAAAGTTATAATAATGACTAAATAACTCCTGTTGTAAAGATAAGTAAATAATAACAATAACACAAGAACAGAAGAATATGAAGAGACCGGCTTTTTACTAGGTGGTAGAGCTCCAAAGCCGTCTGATTGCAACCACCTCTGTCTTTAAATATGCTGTCATAATAACCTTGCGCTGTGTTCCGGTACAAATGACACAGGTTCCATTATCACTTCGCGGACGACAGCTAGTGGGGCCTCCTTTTTATATTTCAGAGAAACTCGTAAACATTCAGCCGACGCTAACTAGTAATCATGCTATTAAATGGACCGTCAGCCCGTCTACTGTGCTACAGTAATAAGGAAATATATAAACAGACACAGAGAAAACTATTGGCAGCGTATATTTTTTTTCCTCCGTGGGGATCGAACCCACAGTAACGACCGTGCCAGTCCACTTGCGTAGCCACTGAGTTATTAAAAAGGGTGCTGTATATATTACACTTTAAATAGGCGAAGTTATTATAATGAATTTAACACGGAAGCAAGGAAAACAACATGTCTCGTGTATAGTGTTTTATTTTTTATTGACTACCTACATGTAATAATATTAATACATTACAGTTGTAGTCAGACGTAAAAGGAAGGGTACAACTCTAGGAAATAGTGAATCACAGAAGGGCATCGTGGCACGCTAATGTATATTGAGATAATGTATATTGAGATATACCCCTGAGATAATGTTTGACCTAGGACTTCGAAGCTACTGATGGTATGGTGTAATCAAGAACAATATAAATAAATATAAAATATAATTCACATAGCGGCATCTAATCCCAAAGTAAGTATAAGCCTTATGTTATGGATACTAGATAACTGATATACTACTTGAATACTTTTCTTTTGTAAATACATATTATACATAAACACCCAGACGCGAGACAGGAATCGAACCCGTGACAAGCATATTGAAGTGCGTTAGCCGTTACACTACGTAGGTCATCAATACACATTTTTGTATAAAAATATATCTAAGTTGTACAAAAATAATATTATTATCCATAATAAATGTGAAAGTAGCTTTGTTATGATTTCAAGTCTAAACCGCTGAACCAATATCGGTATAGGGATAGATTATGTATATAGCTTATAGCTACTTGCAGAAAGACATAAGTCACTTTATTGAAATTTATATGGCAGAACAACGTTTACCGGGTCAGTTAGTACAATACAGGGTTATTGGTAATTCGACGTATTCCCGTTAGAAAATGATAATCGTTTTTAGAAATCAGAAGAAAATAGAGATTTAAATTGCTACTTTTTTAAATAAATTTTTGATGTTGCATTTTTGACTTATTATGAAAAAAAGCTAAATACATGAAAACTCAAAAATGGTTCACTTTTGCATAATGCATATGGGGGTTAAAATTATCACAAATAGTCATCTCCTAACGGGAATACGTCGAATTACCAATAACCCTGTATATGTATTGCATAAGTTGTAAAAAATATACTCAGATAAAGTACTCAGATAATTATTTTTTTTTTGTAAATCATTATTATTTTATGCAACGACACACTTTCACATGGAACGTGTTTTCAAATTACTTGCACAATTCCAGATTACCTAATATACACGATTATGTATTAAGGTAAAAATATATTTTGAATATTTATCTTAAAAAGCTAGTTCACGAACTATTTGTATCATTATAGCAGTGTGTTTCGTGCGAATACATAATTTATGCTAATATTATCAACGTGAAAGTAACTCTGAATCAATTTTAATGAATTTTGGTACAGAGATAGATTGGACCACGGAAAAGGACATAGACTACATTTTGTTTCAAAAATTTAACTTGAAGGGGGTGAAATAGAGGTGAACGTAATTAAGTTCTGGTTTCTTTTAATTGTATGGTAGAACAATGTTTGCTGGGTCAGCTAGTAGAATATAATACGAATCACACCATATCGTATATTCTTAAATAAAACTTTTATTTTGTCTTATAACAGTAGTTTAATATTTATCCACTTGAAGATCAGTTAATGACCCGCATGGTGTAACAGTTATGGGATGTCGGAACGCCTGCGGAGGATCGGGCCGGAGAGTTCGTTTGACAGAATACTAACCTCTACGGCCGGGGTCGGCCTGTCGTAAAAGCCGACAAAACAACCCACCCTAGCTACGTGGCAGGGCCTCAAGCCCGTCTGGATGGCGACTACCTTTGGTCTTAAGTATGCTGCCATAATAACTTTGTGTTGTGTTCCGGCATTTAGTGACCCAAGTTCCTGTAGCCTTATAGGACAGTAGCGTGTTCGCGATGCCACTGGGGTTGCAAACACCCATAGGCGACGGTAACTGCTAAATTCTAAGAGGGCCGTCAGCCTGTCTGCTGTCCTACATCAACAAAAAATAGTAATAATAATGAATGTCTTTGTGTTACGCTGATACACACGGTTTAAAAATTGCATTTCATTAAATATACAAACTCTAAATGTGTTTGCACATTTTCTACCTGTTAAAGATTATTTTATTATATGATCTGAATCAAATTATGTTCGTGGAAATAACTTGAATTAACTTACCAAAAAGTCCCAAAACGATGTTAATGGTACCATAAACACTGAACTCAATTTCGGTGAAGTTGAATTTACGTATCGTGTACAAATAACTGACTTGTGAGTCGCCTGGAAAAAAGAAAAACATTAAAATCTCGATACCTTGAGTACGATGACATACGAGTAAGTTCATTGACATACTTTGTATTTATTATTCTAATTCGAGGACGAATTAGAATATTTTAAGTCAAATGGGTTATAAATTCCGTCGCGATATTGTTGTGAATGTTTGCAAGCGTGCCCCAGAGTGACTAAAGGCGATTCCTACCATGGTATACCTCTTATTATTTTTTTATTGCTCTAGGACAATAGACAGGCTGACGGCCCGCTTTGAATTTAGAAGTTACCGTTGCCTATGGGTGTTTGCAATGCCAGAGGCATCGCGAACACGCTACTGTCCTTTAAGGCTACAGGAACTTGGGTCACTAAATGCCGGAACACAACACAAAGTTATTATGGCAGAATACTTAAGACCAAAGGTGGTCGCCATTCAGACGGGCTTGGGGCCCTACCACGAAGTTTGGGTGGGTTGTTTTATTAGGCAGCTTTGCTTCTTGTTAATATTAAAAAAATCGAAGAAAAAAATGGTTTATTTAGAACACACATCTAATAAAAAAAAACGATAGATACAATAAGAATATACGTCCTAAATTGGACCTATCTCAACAACACTGTTATTCACTCATAAAAAACTATTTATGAGTGCTATTCCACTGATAGGCGTATTGAATGATGTCACGGAAATACACTCATGCTATAGAACTACGTTGAAAATAAAACTTAATTACCAAATCCTAATGGTGGCGGTAAATATTGAGAGGAAGCATGCAAATCTGCGATATTACCGGTGAGTATTTGATACACAAGGGTATGTTAGGGGGAATTTAATTTCAACATGATATTCGAATCATTGTCATAATCTATATAATCAGTCTTCATGTCCTTGCAGATAAATGGCAGGAGTGTGAGCTCCGATGGTACGGCCACGTCGTACGGCAACCGGATGCTTACGTGGGAAACAAATGTCTGGCCATGCCGTCTCCGCCAGGCCCCGGCAGGAGGGGTAGACCTAAAAATTGTTGGCTTGACGTCGTAAAGGGTGATATGCGTGCAAATGGGCTCACTACCAGGGATGCTTAAGACCGTGAGAAGTTGAGTAGAAAAAGTCGGAAAGCGGACCCCGGGCATCAAAACGGAATTTAGGTTGCAACCGGGATACAACTCTGGGATGATGATGGTAATGATTCGAATCATTGTTATATGTTGTTTGTAATTAATAAAAATATTGTAATATCTTTGTATGACACCAAAAATTACTAACATACTGCATGCATTTTGACTGAACTATAATACTCGTATATATACTCGTAGAGCTTTGTATTTGATAAATATAATAGTTTTGTATAGTATAATAGTATAGTATAGTATATTATATTATAGTAATTGTATAGTATAATAGTTGATAAATATATAGTAATTAGTACTGATTGTGATATTTTTAAAAGACACAAAAAAATCCTCAAAGGCTTTTAAGAAATGTTTCTCAGTGCAGGGGCGGGGTAAGAATACTAACCCCTGTGGCCGGGGTCAACCCATCGTAAAAGCCAATCTGGATAGTAACCACCTTTGGTCTATAAGTATGCCGCCATGACCTTGTGTTGTCTTCATTAGTGACTCAGATTCCAATACCGCTATGCGGACAGCAGCGTATTTGCGGTGCCCCTTGAATTGCAAACATCTATAGGCGACGGTAACTGCTTACTTTTATAATAAATTTAACCCATTGAGCCTTAGATATTTTTTAGTAATTGAAATCTGTTGGTTACATTTGAAAAGATTTTTGGGTCGGAACATATTAAATCGATGTTACTTATTCTTTACCTTTAGAAGCAACAAAAGCTATTTTTTATTCAATAAGAAGTTCAGAGTTCACTTTTGCATTTATAATAATATCCGGATGACCGAGCTTTGCTCGGTATTTTTATTTTTTTTGGAAATTAACAATTAATTTTCTTAGTCTAACCTCAAAGCAAACACTCATTGACTTCGTGTTACTTAACAACGCCATCTGCTGGAATAGCTTTAGTGTTGTTGTGTCGTTAAAGCAATTTAAAAAAAATAGTATTATTATTCGCCGATAGATGTCAGGAAGAGTCTTTTTCAGTTTAAATTGGGACTACTCAAACGCCACCTTTTGACATTTTCTTGAAATGATTCCTAGCTAGATCAATTAATCGCCCCCAAAACCCCCACGTATACTAAATTTCATGAAAATTGTTGGAGCCGATTCCGAGATTCCAATTATATATACCTAGTCAGGTCATAAATTCTGTCACATGTTTAATGTAAAATAATTGTAACAAGTTTATTCATTATGTAACCATTCATATACCAAAATGAACTTAACAAAACATAGATTCTTATGACATTAAAGTTTATTCAAAATGACCTCCGTGATTTTGAATACAGGCCTTCAATCTGCGCGGCCAGTCGTCTATCGCAGCACGAACGAGGTCCATGTCAATATCGGCGGCTGCCTTAATCAAGGATGTTTTGAGTGACTCCAAATTGGGATGAGGCTTTGAGCACGCCTTTTCCTCCAAGTGTTGCCATATCTTGTAATCTAACGGATTCAAATCTGGACTGGAGGAGGGCCAGTCTTCGTGCCGGATGAAGTCGATTTCACGCGCCGCCAGCCAGTCTTGTGTGCTCTTCGCTCTATGAGCTGGCGCCGAATCTTGTTGGAATACCCAGTGCCTGTTATTGAACATGGTATGAGAAACAGGTTCCACAAGGTTCGTCAGGGCTGTATTTTGATACACAACAGCATTCGTTTTTACACCTTTCTCACAAAAATGTACCTCTGTTAAGCCCCAATAAGAAACTCCCAACCATACCATGAGCGAGGATGGAAAATGACCTCGTTGGACACGCGGAATACGGTTGCTCGCTTCTTCACTACTGTGTGCGTACACCTTATCATTTTGTTTGTTGTAGCTCTCTTCTACGGTAAACATTTTTTCATCCGAAAAAAGAATTTCCCGATATTTTTTTCCCGCGTACTGCTTCAACAAAGCGCGGCATCTCTTCAGTCTCAGGTCCATTAGACGAGCATTCAAACGATGTCCTGTTTTTCTTCGATATGCCCGAAGCCCTAAGTCTTCATTTAACACCCTTTTCACCGTGGTTCTGCTTAACCCCATCTGAAGGGCCAACAGTTTCTGCTTACATTTGGGATTTCTTTGAATTCGTGCCTTCACAGCTTTTATCACTGCTGGAGTCCTAACAGACCGAGGGCGACCACTTCTTGACCTGTCATCTACACTAGAGTCTTCATTGTATCGTTTGATGGTACGATAAGCGAATCTTTTGGTTATATTCAAATTTTTCAGTATGTTAAAAATTTGAATTGGCGCGTAACTGCAACGATGCAACGCAATAACTGCAACACGGTCTTCTTTAAGCGTCCACTCCATATTTAAAAATGAGTAAAATTCTAAAAGTATACCTTTTTTATTTTCATGAACAATTCGAAATTCGAATTCAATAAACTTTTTTGTGGCCAGCATTCTAAAAGAAAAGTTTTTACTGTGTGACAATACTTATGACCTGACTAGGTATACAATAATTGCTCGTTTAAAGATATAAGATTAGGATACTTGAGCAGAAAAACATATACATTTTCTTCTCGTCTTTATCTTATGTCAGAGTGAGGGAATAATAAAATTTATAAAGACAATCAATAATCCCGTCTCTTAGAGCCCCCTTTATTTACTACTTTTCTGAAAGGGGACTATTCTTTTTCTCCGCAATATTCCCGATAACAATCAAAATCAGACATATAATTGATATTTCAAATATTCTCTTGTTTCTTTTTTCAAGAAGAAGAGTTACGAAATACAATGATGAAAATAGGCGCACAGAATTATTGAATGGTGGTGATCTCCATTTTAATATTGTACATGCCCCAACGTAAAGCTCCGGCGCCGACGGTTAAACACTTCATCTATTCTCAGTTATTCCTTCTAAGAAATATAAGCCGGAATCCATTTATTGTAATAGAACTCTTAAACTTGGGACGGTACCGTTCATAAGTGAATATTTTCTGTTATATTTTAAAAATGATAATATATTTTCTTCGCTTCATGTACTAACTAAACAGGTACATAAAATAACATTTAATCTTTAAAAATATGATGTTATAGCAATGAAAATTGGTAAAGTGTGTTCATATCTACGCTTTGTTAATTTATACGTTTTATCATAAAAAAGTCTACATAAACTTCGTTTTTAAAGTCAATCAAAAAGTTTTTAATGTCACGTGTAACACGGTATTAATTAATTGAACTCGTGAATGATATAACAAATAGAAAGCGCATTTATAATACGTCAGCAAATGACAATACAAAAGCGTACATTAATGATAGTTGTGACTTTGAATTACGTATAAGGTCACTCGTTTTTATGTTAGTAACCAGACGTGGTGTCTCGCACGAGCTCGGTCATGGCCACCTCACCACCGAGTTACGTGATAAACGTGAAGAAATTAACAATACCGCCGAAGTATAGCATCGTACCTGCAACACTACTATGCTTTTGCGGTGTCATGTTTTACTCACCCGGCTCGCCCCTATTTTGATGAATGTGTGTACCCGTGTCTATCTATATGTATAAGTGTGTGAGAGAGAGAGAGAATGTCCAATTACAACTATCTATGTATATATTTGCCAAATGTCATCAAGTCCCGTTCGGCTCTTTTGAGGTAATTAAAACTATATCACAAAACGTCTTTTTTTATTGCGTAGAACAGCAGACAGGCTGAAAGCCCGCTTAAAATTAAGCAGTTACCGTCGCCTATAGGTGTTTGCAACGCCAGTGGCATCGCAAACACACTGCTGTCCCATAAGGGTACAGGAACTTGGGTCACTAATGCCGGAACACAACACAAGGTTATTATGGTGGCATACTTAAGACCAAAGGTGGTCGCCATCCAGACGAGCTTGAGGACCTACCACGTAGCTAGGTTGGGTTGTTTTGTCGCCTTTTACAACAGGCCGACTCCGGCCACAGAGGTTAGTATTCTTTCTCCGCCCCTGTACGGATAAAAACGGATACGTCTATCAAAACTTACTAATATTATACTCAGTGACTAACATAGATAAAGTAAATCATAAACAGATGAAGCTATGGACATAACAACATAACAAGAGAAATATTGCTTTTTTTGACAGTCCGAAGAGTGCGTGTGCGGATAATGAGATAGTTTGTTTCATTTTTGAGCGATAAAGAGACTATTAATTATTTAAAATGCAACTTGTATTTAAAATACAAAGATAGCGCCAAGTAAAACTGGTTCACAAAGGAGGTTGTTGTGCCAATAAATATTAATACTTTACCTAACTTAAAAACAAAAGTACGACAGTAACCGCATTCACTGTTATTTTTCATCGTTTGCATTATTTTTTTATATTTGTCATTATGGGTTTTTTTAATGTAAATTAATATATTTCAAATATAAGAAACTGTTAATTATGTCAGTGAAAGAGACGTAAATATCCTGCATTATGTGAGTGACTGACAATATCTTGACGTCGGTGCAGAATCTCGAATATTAAAGATATATGTAAAATAATAAATTAATGAACAAAAGTCGTTGAAGTACTGAAATTCCAGACATAGGAAGTATGAATCAGCATGATAAATGTCTCATTCAGATTTTGTGTTTTGTTATTTTTCTTAAATAGATAATGTATATAGTTCTCCTAGATGCGCCGTCTAACAATACTTTTCACACGATGCTTAAAAAATTAAAATATTCCAAATTATTGAGACAAAAATTTGTATGATTTGCAAATAGTTAGAACATGTGAACATTGCAGGAGGGTCGCCTTCAATGGTATGGCCATGTTTTAACGGTAACCGGCTACTTACGTGGGGAACAAATGCCTGGTCATGCCGTCTCCGCTGGGCTCCGGCAGGAGGGGTAGATCCAAAAAGTGCTGGCTTGACGTCGTCGCATATCAATGCGTGCCAATGGACTGACCACCACGGATGCCAAAGTCGTGCAAAGTGGAGAAAAAGTCGGAACGCGGATCCCGGGTGCTGAAGTGAGAGTTTGCATTGCAACCGAGATTTGACGCTAAGATGATGATAATGTTATCAGAACATGTGCAATTTATATGTTTCAAAGATCACTGTGATACAGGTTTTCGTGTAATTCAGGCTTTACTAAAACAGGTTTGGACCTCGCTTCGTTAAAATCAGGTGATACTTTAGTAGCCAATAAATACATCGATACAAATTGATGAATTTACTAAAAGAGAAACTTTTAATCTCTTGAGGTTCACTTTTAAAGAAAAGTAAAAGTCGGTCAAGATCCATATTTGTAACGATCATAAAACTCCGACACAATTTACAAGTTATTAGCTGAATTAGAATTTTTTCAGGATTACCTACATAATACAATTAAAACTACTTCTGACTGCAATTAAATAAAGTTCATACTATTTAATCATCAAAAAATAATTAAAATCAGCTGAAGTAATTTTCGTGACAGTTTCAGTCGTCAGGCCTGTCAGTGATCAAAAGATAATTAAAAATATTAATGACTCGTTTTTTGTTCTCACTTTTCCCTCGTTTTGTAATGTCTTCCTCTTTCATGCCGTGCCATCGTGTAGTGCCGTTAGTATGAGCTGTGTGACATTGCGAATAAACGGCTTTTTAGAAAATCTAAACTAGCAATGATTTATCTAGCGAGATTACATATTTTCATATTTTATCTCAAGTCAACATGTTTAAAGTGGTAAAAGTAATACAATATGTATAATGTAAATAATCTTATACTATCTTTATGCATTTGACGTGTAATGGTGGTGTTGAATTGTGCGTAAAGTCGTCGTTTTATTAAAAAATTTTGACATATTACTTTGATTTAGTTTTTCGTGTCATGGAGATGAATATGCTGCGGTGTATGTGTGGAGTAACGTGGAAGGATCGCTTTAGGAACTCCCGCATTCGCGACAGTCTTTATGTCCCTGACATTGCGGATAAATTGCAGGAGTGTCGGCTTCGTTGGTACGGCCACGTTTTACGGCAACCGGATACTTACGTGGGAAACAAATGTCTGGCCATGCCGCTTTCGCCGGGCCCTGGCAGGAGGGGTTGCCACAAAAAGTGCTGGCTTGACGTTGTAAAGGGTGATGATATGCGTGTCAATGAGCTCACTACCAGGGATGCTGAAGACCGTGCAAAGTGGAGTAGAAAAAGTCGGAAAGCGGACCCCGGGCACCGAAACGGAAGTTTGGGTTGCAACCGGGATACAACGCTGGGTTGATGACGATGACTTTTATTTAGAAATTTTAGATAACATATATGTTAAAAATGAACTTTTAATGCACCGAAGTCATCGCTTCATGTGTGCAAATGATGTCAGATATGTTAAGTCCAGACTTTTTTTGTAATGTGAAAAGGTTGCCTGTCTAAATGATATAATGCAATATGCTCATTAATGTGAATGATCGTTTAACTCATGGCAACGTGATTGTGGAGATATATCTCGTGATGATACTTTAGCTCGACTGCCGCAGTGTGTAGAGCCTGTGCTGTTGATGCTGAAATAAGTATTCGAACTAGAAACAGGATAACTTTGCTGGCTAAGCTGATCTTAATATATCATATTAACGTTTTACGGCGTATTATAACTGAGGAAAGACAAACGGAAAACAAATTTACCTGCTAACATGCCTATTTTAAGCGTGTCGCTACTGTCAGAAAATTATGGCGGTCGAAGATTGGATGTTTAACAACATTACATTGATACATTCACCTCAGCATTCTCATGAAAGGATTGTGTCTGTCGGTCAGAACGTTAAACAGGCCGTCGCACTTATTTGGCTTTTTTATCGAGTTTATAATTTACAATCTGCACAACAAAGAGGTGGCGGTGATGAAGAGTGCCGTCGAATTTATTTATTTTTAATAAAAATGGAATACATAACACAACCCCCTTTATAGAGTACATAAAATCCAAATCGCGATGACGATCTACACTGGTTAGGAACTTGGAAATTTTATTACTTATTTTAGAAGAGCAAATTCAATCTTGTCGAGGTTAAACGGCATCATTGAGACAAAGGTTGCTTAATCTGATATTCAATAAAATCTGGAGTGAATAGCGTGGTAATATCAGTCGTATGCCTGGAAGGATACATCACTATTGTGTAGTAAGAAGAAAAAGGAAATAAAGTTGAGCCTTGGGGGATCCCGGCTCTGATTTTATATTTAGCAGATCGCATATCTGAAGTCAATTTGAAGCCTACGATTTTCGTGGAAATCTCGTAAAATAAGTCTAAAACTTGAATATACGACCATTGTGTTAGACTTTCTTGAAAATTTCGCTACAAGAATACAGTATGTTAGAGATAAGCTAACCACGAAGATGGAATATTTTGTAAGAAAGGTATGAATTTCATGACAATCTTCAACAATAAACGAACAAATATATCATATTATTTTCATGAAACTGGCACACGATAATTAGTTTTTGATCGTGTTTTAAGTATTTATTTTAAAGATGAGGCTATGTATAAATAAAAAAACGCACACTTAGCAAATATTTTATAGTAATTATGTTTGTTCTACCAATATTTTTGATTATTTAGTATACCTGACTTTTTGTATATTATACCAGAGTACATCAGCTAGCAAACTTTTTTAGTCTAACAATACTCTTGTAGACAAGCGTATGATATAGAGCTAAAAAAATTCTCTTACGAATTTATAATAATAACCTTGAGAAACACCTTATTTGAATATAGGAAAAGACGCAAAAATTATAAGATCATTGACCCGTAATTTTGCTATTTCAAGGCTAAGAGTTACGACATGTAACTGTCGAATCGCGGCTTCTCAGTGAGATGAGTGACCTAACTTACGATTGACGCTTCGGACAATCTCCAAGTTGTTTTTTTGCCGTTTTAGAATTATGTGTTTATATGTTTATCTTGTACGTCTCAGGTTATGTATAATTAAGGCAACCAATAAACTAATTTAGACAATAATTACTGCAATTCATTTACATTTCTTGTTTTATTTCACCTGGAATTTTAAAATGTGATGATACCTTTAAACTTGTTTTATTTATTTTTCATGTTAAACATTAGTTTAATCATCGGGAGCTTAAAAGGTTCACAAATGCTTTTGACGTCCACATCAACCTCATCCACTATACATCTTATTAAACAATACATGACAATCTCTATCACATGATTTTCCAATGCCAATTGGGGGATAAATATCTATTTATTAATTTTGAATACAAGCGGTTTAATCATTACAATTATGAATTTATTGTCATGTGAACTCAAAACATAAGTTTTGAGTTGACTTTCACACAATTTATAAAAATTCATAAAAAGAATAAAATTATTATAGAAATCGAACCTACCAATGATATTTTCGTTCAAACGTGAAATCATTTCTGTCGTTTAAGGTCAATATTTCTTTTGTACAGTGATTACTTCGTACTTAAATTTGTGATCAAGGTATACAGTGTCAATTAATTTGCTTTGAGTATTGAACTTATAGGATTATGTTTATTATGAATCTTGTACCTATTCAATCGAATTATGATATACGAAAAAGTTCGTTTGAAAATGATGGGATATAGTTTTTAATAGTATATACGAGTATGTATATACTCGTATAATATATATCAAACTCATGTTGCAAGCGTTCTGATTACAGGGCAGTCGGGGGTATATGAGACCTTTTTCTTTATACCGAGGAAACTGAAATTTACCAGTACCATATCGGAGCTCCGGGGGAAGCTGAAGAAGGGGAAGATGTGGGGTTTTCCATCCTAATGATACTCAGACTATCCAGACTGGTATCACCCAGAAGTGATAGCCAGAGGTGGCCGCGATTGCATACCCACTAAAGCCCCGGTCGCTACCCAGAACCATGTATGGGAACATCGCAAGATCGACATGGTCATTGTTCTGCGATGCCCCGGCTCGTGCGCCTAGAAAGCGTGTTCCGGGTGAAATTTCCCGACCAAGTGATAAGTCGGGATCGGGACAGCCTTCCGCATTGTTATTATCACTTTTAAGGTCTCCCGGCCCTTCCAGCTAGCAAAGGCCAACATCACTTTCTGGGGCGGGAGAAAGTATGCATATCGGTGTTTACCCCTCCCAGTCCGCCTACTGCAGATGGGTAGCACGTCAGCGTCCTCCTCCCTTTCCCGCTCGACAGCCCCCTTCTGTCGAATGACTCGCTCACTGAAGGAGACCACCACTTGCAGAGAAGTCTCGCTGCAGAGCATTTGGCCTATTATATTCCGCAACGACAGATCTTCTCCAATGATGGAGCAAAGGTTCAGCCTTTGGAGCCCCCATGCTGCATACTCTGACGCCGTGTTCCCAATAGGCCGGAGTAGGTTCCCGACCAGCAATCTGTTACAGGTATTTACCGAAGCAGCCATGCCCAATCAATAATTGCACCCACATATATGACAAGGTCCCACGTCTCCCCGAGATCTAGTCCATTAAGTGCGGGCGGATGGCCACTACCATCATCCGGCCTGATTCTAAGGGCCCCAGAACCCTCAATCTATCTTGAGTCAGGGCCTCTTGGGATAGGACTCTGACCTGCTGAACCTCTTCCAGACACAGTCTGATGTCTCTTGCTCTGGCGCCTGAGTGGAAGCGGTACGCTTTAGCCATCACAACATCCTGGATATCCTAGGGTAGATTGGCTGCCAGAAGCGTTGCTGCTCGCCAGGACACCGTACGGTAATCACGAATAGCCCTCACGTCTATGACCCTCTGAAATTGTCTCAAGAGGGCTCTGTTCGAGACATGAGTGAATTGGTACAGACGGGTGCACCATACAGTGCCATACTTCCCACAACGGCTGAATACATCTTTCTCAAGACTGTGTTCAGTTTCCCAACATTAGGCAGAAGCCTGCCCATGGTTGCAGTCGTTGAGACTAACTTCGGAGCCATCTGAGTGAAATTGGCTCTGAAATTCTACCTAGAGTCCAAATATTTGAAATGGGGCTTCACATCGACTGCTTTGCCCCATATCGTGCGTCCTGAGGTGGTCTCTTTCTGGGGCCATTAAACTACAAAGCCTCCGTTTTATCAACGAAGACTCTCAAACCAAGCGATTCGACTCGCTCCGCTACCATAATACGTATTAGTGACGGAGCCGAGTAGCGCCTCATTGCAACTTTTACCCCGGGTTACAACAAAGGTATCATCCGCATAGCATAACACCCTTGCATTGAGCGTAACTGGTCCTCGCAAAACCCAGTCATACCCGATGTTCTACCGAAGCGGTCCCAGTACCGACCCCTGTGGAAAACCGCACGCAACTTGTAGCCTTTGTACCCTACCTTGACCGGATGGTGGATGGATGGACCTCCCAGATGATGAACCTGTTCCGGAGATATGCCTCTAACAGCTTCCTTTAATACAAAGGCACCCTGTGAAACTTTAGTGTCTCTAATATTGTCTCTTATAGGAGGCTGTTGAAGGCGTTCGCTATATCGAGTGATACTGCTAGGACAACTTCCCCATTTCTCTCCGCCTCTCCGGAGATACCCTTCAGGGTGGTGAGCGCATCCGATTTCGAACGGGGGTATATGAGACCTGTGCCGACTGACAGGTGTCTTGGCTTAGTCCTGCGCAAATCTGCGCTTCGTATCAGGCCGGGTCTATTCCAGGGGTTATTGACTCGGCGCTCTTCTGTCAATCCGGGATGATTGGGGTCAGCGTGGATAAGCACACGCATCCTCTCACTCGCGGCATAAATGTGAGCGGCTGAAACTTTCAAGAGGGACCGCTTTCAGCCGAGATCAATGGCGGTCGGGTGTCCTTCAACGCTCCCCGTTGCCTTTGTCTAATGCTGCATTGTCGAGAGGGTAGAACGTCTTGCTTCTGCTTGGATACAGATTACTTATTGAAAGTCAAGAAATTACCATCTTTCAATTAATATATTCAACGTATGTATATAAAATATTCAATATATGGCCTCTTTAATGTATTATTGTCGCATCTATTATATCCACTATCTTCTACAAATTATAAATATAAAGGAAGGTATTGTCATGGATGAGAATAATCGTATGTGACACACACCCTTTGCCTGTGCCTGTAAACAACCGCGGAAAAAGGTTGCAATGGTCGGCAGTAACCGGGTTTAGGCACTTGGTTGATGATTTATGAAGTCACAATCATAGCTTATACAAAATGAGATTGGTTTTTAGTCAAAAAATAAAACATGACTAAAATGAAATGATTAATTGATGACTTGACACAATACTAGACAAATAACAAACTTAATAAATATTTAAGTTTTTGTAGTGAATTTTAGAATATACTTTACTAATCCATAATATATCAAATACCAAAAGGGTTTATTTGAAGTGAACGGAGAGTAACAAATTCTTGTTCGGGAAGAGTTAGGAGTGCCTAATAATCACGGTGTACAGGTTTTCTCAAGATGTTAAGATATCTACTTACATCGTAGCTTATAGACGTTTACAACACTAGAAGCATGATCAATGCGCTGCCAGCATCGACTGAATTTTACACACATTACGCACTGCGCTGGGAAAACCTCACCAGAAAATCATTCCAAATCCGGAGAGCATATAACATGGACGTTCTTGAGAACCGTTTCGTACAGTGAATAGACTCCAGGAAATTAGGTTGTACGCCATGCTAATAGCGAGTAGTACGGCGTTTGAAACGTAAACTAAAAAAAATATTTTCGACATCAGAAGAGACAGGAGAATTTGGCATATGATACAAGTATTAATAAATACCCGTATATAATAATAATAATAGCCCTATAAATCCTCCGTGGACGAACAACTTCCGTGGTGTGACGACTGGCGCGCTTGGGAGGGTCGCGGGTTCCGTTCCCGCCCCGCATCTGTGTGTTTGTGTTTGATTTGTTTGTTTACAAAATAAAGTGCATGTGTGGTGTATCAGTTGTCTAGTGTGAGATGTGAAGTGCAGCACAAAAATATTGCATTGCTCGATGAGTAGTCATTCTTGTAGGTTTATGCGGAAGACCATTTTTTTTTGTCTCGGGGAAAACCTCTTTCTTGACGGGTTCTCCCAACCCGGGGGGACCGAGGGATATGTGGGACTCCGAGAAAGAGGTCCGGCCACTACCCACTAAAAACCCCGCAGTTCTCCTATCGTCTACGCCCGGGCCCACGGATATGTGGCCTGTCGATCTCGTGGCCCGGGCTGGCGCCGGCCCGCCCTTTGTGACGGGGTGAGCCTCTTCTGTACTGTTGGCGCCAGGGGGGTCAGGATTTTATTCCCCCGGCGCTCTCCTGTTTCAGTTCGTTAAGAAGTTGAGAGGGGCCGCGTAACAGCATTGATTGGGTTCTTATAACCAACTATGTAAAGCAGAAGACCTTTTTAAGGAAGGTATTTATATTTATAATGCGATTTTATTTAATGTCTTATTATTTATTTAAATTAAATTTTACTCTACATAAACATTTTTTTTCTTTCTTTTTTCTCTTTACCTGTTTGTATGTATTTGAAATATAATAATATAACATTGTCTTTAGTTAAAACGTATATCTGAGAAGTCACGTATATTTGTAAAAAAGATAAGTTTGATTACTAAAATGGATCAATTTAATTATCTTATAAATAAATGAATCAACTTGTTTTAAAATCTTAAAAAACATCTTAATTTGTTTTCGAATATAATACGTATTTGTTATTATCGAAACTTATATCTTTAATATTCTGAAGCTGATAAACTCTTGCCTCGACTTTTGAAAGGTTATTGTATGCAACATTGTTTATCTGAACGGCTTGTTAATAAAATGCAATCAATGGAAATACTATTTATTTCTTGAAATAATTGAAATATCATCAAAGTAATGACGTTAATCGATACATGAGATTTATTTGAAGATAGGTCTGAAAATTTATTAATGAGAGACTTAAATATGGTGTCGTACAGTGCAGGAATTGAAGTGGCAAAGATGAGGTATTTGAGTTAAACAGATAAGCAGTAATGTTACTAACAGAGCAGTATTTCTTCATGCAGGGTAAGAATACTAACCCCTGTGGCCGGGGTCGGCCTGTCGTAAAAGATGACAAATCAGCTACGTAGCAGGGCTCCAAGCCCGTCTGGATTACAACCACCTTGTGTTATGTTCCGGCATTAGTGACCCAGGTTCCTGTACCCCTATTTGACAGCAGCGTGTTCGCAATGCCCCTAGTATGGCAAATCCATATGTGACGGGAACTGCTTACTATTAAATGGGCCGCCATCCTGTCTGTTGTTCTTCAGCAATAAAAAAAGCACTTTACGATCGCAAATGGAAGTACAATCGGAATAAAACTATGTATATTGTTTTATTCCGATTGTAAAACAAAATTTCCAGCAAAATTGTACATACAAGTTTTATCTTGATGATTCTAATTATTTTTGTTGTAACATAAATTCTGAAGCGAATGAACGTTGTAGTCTATAAAAATAAATGAAATTGGAGGGTCTGTTTGTAATATTAAAATAACTGCTTTTTACTAAGTGCATTCGGACGTATACATGGTACATATACGGTATATGATATACCAAAACAATTTTTTTTTATAATTTTTGTCTGTTTGTCTGTCTGTTTATTCCGGCAAGTCTCTAAAATGGCTGCACCGATTTTGACGGGACTTTCACTGGCAAATAGCTGATGTAACAAGGAGTTACTTAGACTATTTTTATTTAAAAAAATAGTTTTTGTTAAAAATGATAAGTTTCGGAAATTGCATTTTCAAATTTAAGTTGACCTCAGATTTATATCATCAACAATATGAAATAGGGTTCAGCTTAGGCTGGACACTGTAGGTTGAATTTACAATTTAAGTTAACCTCAGATTTATATCATCAATCACATGAAATAGGGTAAACCCTATTAACTAAAGCTAAAGCTTAGGCTGGACTTTGTAGGTTCGAACGTACCTATTCCGGAGGCGCATGGCGTAACAGTTGCATTCGATAATATTGGCTGTTTGCATACTTCATTTATATTTTAGGGTATAGAGGGTTTGTAATCCAAAATAAACCATAAGATTTATTCAAAAAATTCTGCACAAAATCACTATTCTACGCGGATGGAGTCGCGGGCATAGCTAGTTTAAAATATGTTTCAATCTTGATAAAACTAAAAATTATTTTATATAGATAATGTATTTTTAATCGTTATAATATACCTATATCTATACTACTATTATAAAGAGGAAAGATTTGATTGTTTGTTTGTTTGTTTGTTTGTTTGCTTTGAATAGGCTCCGAAACTACTGACCCGATTTAAAAAATTCTTTCATTGTTGGGAAGCTACACTATCCCCGGGTGACATAGGCTATATTATATTTTCAAAAAAATTAGGGATCCTTACTAAAACTCTAATAATGTAACCCGAAGTGTAAAAAAATTACCTAAAATATTATTTAAATCGCGTGCTTTGCGAAAACTATTGATGATAGAATAAAATAATGTACTACAACTTTGCAGAACACATCATTATTTACAAAAAGTGTCGCGACAGCATATGTCTAACTATTATAGTTATGCCACAATAAGTGTTCTTTTATTTTAAAAAATTAATTGAAATGCCGCCCCTAGAAAAGGCTCTTTATTTGGATCTTGGTATTAATCCTTATCAAAATAAATTACTTCATATTCAAAACTGTTTCAATACCTTTATATAACTTTTTTAATTATTCAATTCGGATATTCCATTCGAAAGATATCACGAGTTTAAAAATGTAAGTATTAGAAAAATGTTGCGTGGTAGTCGCTCACCCTGTTCGGCTAGCTAGGCAGCACCTTATGCAATGTAGGCGTGCGTCACTGGGGTTTTTACAAAAATTAGAATACTTATTAAAAAATAACGAAAAATAAATAAAAAGTAATAGCAAAAAAAATCATTAAAATAAAAGCTCATAGAAATAATAATATTCAAACTTTCTTTATAATTTTATTTTTTTAGTAACCTGACGCAAATAGAAGGGTTTGCCCCCAGGGGCGCTCCTCTGTCCGAGGAGTGCACGGGTGTGCGTACCCGAGGTGCCCGAGCATCCGTCGCTTCACTCCCCTCTCCGTTCGAGGCGACCGAGTCCTACCTTTCTTTCCGTCTACCTCTTACATCCTTTCCAACTTAGCTCTCTGTTCGTGGCATGGTCCCCGATGGGATGGTTGCGAATACTGATTGGGGTCCCGGGTTCTACCATGGGACCTGATTTGGTAGTCAAAACCATGCCTATTTCGACTGCGCCTGCACAGAGAGTGTTCCCGGGGCGGGAATTGCATCCTCGCTGTCGGTTGGTCTTGCTGTGCCGGCTACGACGTCAAGCGACTCTGCTTTTTCTGGAGTGTCGTCTGGTAGTCGTACACATGCCTGACTAGCACGCAACGGGGATGTGAGTCCCGTCCGGAATTGGCCGCGGACCTGTCGCTCCCGGCCCTGGTTCTGTCCATGGTCGGGGGCGATCCTGGATGGACGGCCGTCGCCTCCTTTTGCGAGGCAGTAGTGTCTGCAAGGGAGGCGGCGGAACAGGAGCGGGAGTCCGCCACCGCACTCCCCTCCCGCCAACGTAGGCCGCGTCGTCGGCGCCGGAGGGCGGTCAACGATCTCCGGCCGCCGTAGAAAGCGGCCGCGGGCGGCCCCTCGGGGGAGGATCTGCCGCCCGCACTATTGCCGTGAGGGAAAAGGCCGCGTGCTGTTCCGCAGCCCCCCTCAACTCATAGAGTTGTTACAAGAGAGCGCCGGGGGGACGAAAGCCTGACCCCCTGGCGCCAGCACTTTAGAAGGGGCCCGCTTTAAGACAAAGCGTGGGCCGTCGCCGGCCCGGGCCACGAGATCGGCAGGCCATATATCCGTGGGCCCGGGCGTAGGCGATAGGAGAACAGCGGGGTTTTTTAGTGGGTAGTGGGTAGTCGGATGGTCGAACATCTTTTCCGGAGTCCCTTATATCCCTCGGTCCCCCCGGGCCGGGGAACCCGTCAAAATAAGTTTTTCCCCGAGACCGAAAAAAAATAGAAGGGTTTAATTTTTTGTTAAATACCCATGCGAAGCTGGGACGGGCTGCTAGTATGTATATATATATATATATATATATATATATATATATATATATATATATATATATATATATATATATATATATATATATATATATATATATATATATATATATATATACCTAGTCAGGTCATAAGTATTGTCACACAGTAAAAACTTTTCTTTTAGAATGCTGGCCACAAAAAAGTTTATTGAATTCGAATTTCGAATTGTTCATGAAAATAAAAATGCATAACTTTTAGAATTTTACTCATTTTTAAATATGGAGTGGACGCTTAAAGAAGACCGTGTTGCAGTTATTGCGTTGCATCGTTGCGGTTACGCGCCAATTCAAATTTTTAACATACTGAAAAATTTGAATATTACCAAAAGATTCGTTTATCGTACCATCAAACGATACAATGAAGACTCTAGTGTAGATGACAGGTCAAGAAGTGGTCGCCCTCGGTCTGTTAGGACTCCAGCAGTGATAAAAGCTGTGAAGGCACGAATTCAAAGAAATCCCAAATGTAAGCAGAAACTGTTGGCCCTTCAGATGGGGTTAAGCAGAACCACGGTGAAAAGGGTGTTAAATGAAGATTTGGGCTTCGGGCATATCGAAGAAAAACAGGACATCGTTTGAATGCTCGTCTAATGGACCTGAGACTGAAGAGATGCCGCGCTTTGTTGAAGCGGTACGCGGGAAAAAAATATCGGGAAATTCTTTTTTCGGATCAAAAAATGTTTACCGTAGAAGAGAGCTACAACAAACAAAATGATAAGGTGTACGCACACAGTAGTGAAGAAGCGAGCAACCGTATTCCGCGTGTCCAACGAGGTCATTTTCCATCCTCGCTCATGGTATGGTTGGGAGTTTCTTATTGGGGCTTAACAGAGGTACATTTTTGTGAGAAAGGTGTAAAAACGAATGCTGTTGTGTATCAAAATACACTCCTGACGAACCTTGTGGAACCTGTTTCTCATACCATGTTCAATAACAGGCACTGGGTCTTCCAACAAGATTCGGCGCCAGCTCATAGTGCGAAGAGCACACAAGACTGGCTGGCGGCGCGTGAAATCGACTTCATCCGGCACGAAGACTGGCCCTCCTCCAGTCCAGATTTGAATCCGTTAGATTACAAGATATGGCAACACTTGGAGGAAAAGGCGTGCTCAAAGCCTCATCCCAATTTGGAGTCACTCAAGACATCCTTGATTAAGGCAGCCGCCGATATTGACATGGACCTCGTTCGTGCTGCGATAGACGACTGGCCGCGCAGATTGAAGGCCTGTATTCAAAATCACGGAGGTCATTTTGAATAAACTTTAATGTCATAAGAATCTATGTTTTGTTAAGTTCATTTTGGTATATGAATGGTTACATAATGAATAAACTTGTTACAATTATTTTACATTAAACATGTGACAAAATTTATGACCTGACTAGGTATATATATATATATATATATATATATATATATATATATATATATATATATATATATATATATATATATATATATATATATATATATATATATATATATATATATATATATATATATATATATATATATATATATCAATTGTTGATATCAAATTATTTTGTCAAGTAAAAGACGTCGAAGAACATACGAGTTCAATAGTATCTTCTACTTTTTTCCCTGCCTTTATTCCTATTATTATGTAAGATCGGCACAAATTGTTCTTTCCTTCTACATCCCTCCATTAGCATCACAACATTCACAACTTTTTTGTCATATATTTTTTACACAATTCGCTTGGTCTACCACTCCCTCTATATCAATTTATAACATACGCCTATCACATGGTATTCTTTCAGTCACATGATATGGCTATATCACGCCAGTCTGATATTTTTTAGGTTTTCAATATATCCTTTATTTTTAGTATTTTCTTCCGTGTAGGGGCGGAGAAAGAATACAGACCTCAGCAGCTGGAGTTGGCCTGTCGTAAAAGGCGACAAAACAGTCCACCCTAGCTACGTGGTAGGGCCCCAAGCCCGTCTGGATGGCGACCACCTTTGGTCTTTAAGTATGCCGCCATAATAAATTTGTGTTGGGTTAAATTCTAAGCGGGCTGTCAGCCTGTCTGCTGACCTAAAGCAATAAAAAATAAAAAAATGTAAAACAATACAAAACATAACAACCAGAATAATTTCTTATTATTGTCGTAACCGTCTACAACAGGCTCTAAAGAAAATCAGGAAAGGAAACGATTAGAAAAAGAGATATGATTAAATCTGAATTCACAGCAGATTGCTATATAACCCTTCGGTCTCAAAAGTTTTTCTGATCCTGAATATTATCTATTGTTTAGAGGATTAAATAGCAAGTAGCCCCTTTGGTTACTTCATGAAATCGTAAAAACTAATAAAATACTCTTTTCTGGTTTATAGACAGCGTTAGGCTTCTCTCTTTGAAATATTTCGTTAGTCGCTTGTGTAAAGACCAAATTATATTCTTTTTTACTTGTGCCATACTGATCCAGAGGGGGAAAAGTCATCATAAAGCATGCAGAAATTGTTTGATCGTACTAAACCGAGAACCTTCTAAATTCGAATTTAGAATTCTACCGGCATAAATCTCTTTAATGAAGAAAAGACAAACATTATTAATCTAAAGTTTAAGTAAATATAAGTAAAAATATATACACAGCAACGTATTAGAAATTGCACAAATTTAGTTTGATCAAGCAATCATTGCATTTTGATCGCACTACTGTATTGCAAATTAGGGTAGTTACTATTAAACAGGCTGAGACGTATCGGAGTCAAGGTTTGCAAGTTGCGAACTGGTTTGCCTCGCTAATAGACTATAAGTGAAATTATACTCGTATGTACGGGTAATAACAAATTGTATAAATACTAAATATGTGAGTAATGTTGAGTTTATAAAACTTTGAATATTTTGTAAATTTTGAATTCCGTTTTAGAGATTTATTTCCATACATAATACATATACTACATATATATCTCTATAACCGGATTGTTATGTATTAAATTTTAGGTATATATTTCATATTTGTCTCGTTTGTGTGTGTATCAACTAATAAAAAAGTAGCCAACAAACCAACTTTTCTTTTTGAGTTTTAATACAGGAGCTGCCAAGAAGAAAGACGAACGAAGTGCCTATTTGATTCCTAATAGGCAACCGATACGTTGAACCGACGACCTTGTTAGAGTGGTCGGTAAGGACTGGATGCGAAAGGCGCCAAACCGGGAAGAATGGCGTGCCTTGGAAGAGACCTACACTCAGCATTGGGTGGTGAAAGGTTGAAAAAGCAGTCAGGATTGACATTGAAAATCAATGCTGTGTCGATTTATTTTAATGCAGCAGTTTATTGAACTGTTGGCCTTGTTTGGAGCTAATTGTTGCAGTTTAGTATAATAATGTTTTATTCTGTAAATTACTAAATAAATATTTTTTTCTTTCTTTTCTTTCTTTCTTCTTTGCTACGTCACCACTCATAATGAGTGTCGAATATTTTTTTTTGTTTTGACGTTGATGGGAGCGACTGCTGTCAGTTACCCCGATCACCAAAGAAAACTGTTTTCAGACCCTGCTCGGAATAACTACATTTTTTGTTGTTGTGTAAGAGCAGACAGGCTATAGGCTTACTTAATAGAAAGCAGGTGGCAACAACCCCTGGTTTCTAAGTATGCTACCATATTAACCTTGTAATGTATTTCACCATAAGTGACACAGGTTCGAGTTTCCCTATCAGCAAGTATGACGGCAGTATTCGCAAATATCCAAAGGCGATGGTTACTAGTTATTTACCATAAAAGCTTTTTTAGTTACGAAATGTATATACAAAAGTTATATGATATTTTAAATGTATGCGAAAGTTTGTTCTTTAATTATAATCATATACATATGGTGTATTTATTTATATCACTTTTATCAATTTGTTAATGAATCATTTGCTAATTTGTTTTGACGCATCTTTGCTACGGCAAAGGCAAGAATATAAAATATGAATTTATTTCAAGGATTTCGTAAAATATCGGTTGCTAGCTTCGCTTGAAGCATTGTCTACAAGTAATTGAGAATGATCTGTTACTTGATGGATTAACTGTTTAATGATAAATAAATAAGTCAAATTATCCTTAATTATTTTACTTATAAATAATGCGTTTCTGAAATTTGGCAAATTAATTGACGATAGAAATATTTTTATGAGTATTTAACTGTGGTAAAATAAATTTTTATTATATTTTAACTATTCATTATTTTTTATTATTTTATTCATTATATTTTTATTATGTTTAATTAGGAAAGGATTTTATATAATTTTTACTAAATTTTCCCTTAATATCCGGTGTTTAATATTATTATATTGTTTTCTATTATGTATTAATATAATGTTTTCTATTACCGAAATTATGGCTAAGATTCGACTTTTTCAGCATAATTAGAAAATTTAATCCAATTGATTACAACCTGATAAAAATTTATAAATAATAATAGTGTAAATAAGAAGGAAAACCCGAATATATTTTTTATTTATATATTCCCTAAAATGGCCGTGGGATTTCATCCAGAAATAATCCATCACTTTTTGAAACTGAATATTTATTTTACTAGAATACAGAAAGCAAATGGCATTTTTTTTTAAATCGGGGTTAGGTAGTTGAACTAATAGCTCCGAAGTGTAAGCTACGGTTACAATCGGGATGGAACGCAAGAAGAAGAAGAATTTATAGATGATCGTATCGTAACGGCTTCCGTAGCTCGGAATGCTTGCAGGGGCCGCGGGTTTAACTTCCGTCCCGAATCAGAATTTATAATATAAATTTATTTAAAAAAGAAAAGTATATCAGTTGTCTAGTACCCATAACACATGTGTTCTATTTCTTACTTCGGGACTAGATGGCGCTTTGTAAAAATTCCCTTGATATATATTTAATATGGATTTATTGACTTTTTGAATTTAGAACTTACGAGAACATCACTATAATATTATTCTTAAATGAAAGATAAAATTTGATTAAAAATTTCAATGTCACGGCTTCACAATAGATCACAATAATCAAAAATAGAGAATACTTCGTTTAATATGTTTGAGAAAGTAAAGAATGCAGTATTATTCTTACATTTATAGTCAGCGTATTTTGAATTTATTTATTTTATGATGTCATCTAAATAAGCATTACTCAGAAATTTAATATTGTGCAATTACTAGTGAAAATACAAGAAAATGAAAGTTGAAAACAGATTAATGAAATGTATTAGTTAATATTAATTCGAGAAATACAGGAAAATAAAATAATCTGCACAATTCATACTGCACCATATAATTCAAACATCATCTAGTAAAGTATCATAACACTTTATGGGTACTAGATAACTAATATAATACTTATACTCTTGTTTTAAAATTAATATATAAATACCCAGACGTAGGACGCGAATCGAACCCGTAACCCCACATGAGTTCACCACGTGCGTTAATCGTTACGTCACGTAGGTCGTTATCCTTATTATTGCCCATTAGCAAAGTAATACAAATGAAATTAATATAAAATTATACATACCATATAATGGTCCCACCATTAGTAGATAAAGAAACAGCACACAAAATATCTGAGTTCTTCCACTCAAGGGACGAGGTTTCAAAGCGACCATAACGGTATTACCCACTAATTGTACAACTTCAAGAGTTATCATCTTACACTTATTATGGACCACAATATCGTCACTCTTCACTTCCTCAATCGGAACAACATCTTCGAGTCTAAATAAACCGTAAATAAATGAAAATAAATAAAGCACAAGCAGTAAACTGAATACACCATAATTTCCCATAGAACGTAATAAAATACCGCTAAGCGCAGTTCCTGTAGGCGTTCCCAACGTGACGCATATAGTTACGAGCCCCAAACGGAACGTTCGGTTCTCTAAAGTTGTCCTATCTGCCATAAAACTGAACATCCCCATAAATATGATTATATAGCTGCCAGTGAAAGCAGCCGGTAGGGCCTCTATCAGCGCCGTCGCTGTCAAAGACAACTCTTTAAAGTAATATGTGGCTAAAAGCAATCCGATGTTCGAAAGCACTTCTCCAATAAAGGGGAATAATATACATATTTTGCGTTTTTTATATTTATCACTCCATGCACCTACGAAGATTACCATGACTGCAGGTATTGCAGTCTGAAGAGGGAACTTCCAAGCAACTACTCTCGCAACCAGCGATTGGACTTGAGTTAGTTTATCATCCAAACCGGTAGTGTTCCGATCTCTTATTCTGTCACAAATATATTCCCCCAAATCTAAATTGACTCGACATGCCTTTTCCAAATGCATATTCTGAACTGCTAATGAAGAAATCGCTGTGCACATCATATACATGAACAGACAAGGCTCAATCGTAGTCTCTTGAAACAAATATTTTATATTCTTCAGGACACTCTTCGTCTTTTCTCTCCATGTTTTTCTCTTCAGATTCCCTGTGAGGTGAATATTTGAATTTGTTAAGTCGTTGACATTGTTTATGTTTTCAGTACTCGCAATCATGATAAGTCTAAGTAAAAGCGAGAGTCAGTAAAAGTCCCGCGCGGAGGAGTGTTGGCGCTGCGCTTGCGGCACGGTGTGTCGCCGTCGGCACTCTATGATGACTATACACTTAATCCGTAGCTTTTTGAGTGTCGTTTCCAAAACCTGAGCAGTAAATGTCAGGTTGTAAAATGAAGCGCGATATGAGAGTGCGTCGGCGCATACGAGGCGCTCGCATCTCGGTTTCTGCGATAACACAAGTCTCGCTGTCGACGACACCACTTTTAATAAATGTGGCTCATTTATCTTGTACCTTGAGTTACGCATCAAACAACATTGTTCGCCGATACTTGCGCGACTGTATGCGCGTGTTGTCCCTCGTTTAAATAACAATTAGTTAACAACTGCTCAAATACTGTCTGTGACGAAACATGGCACTTGTTTTTAATTTATATTTTTATTTACCAATGCGAATCACTTGTTATGAGTTAAAGTTAACGATGTGTGATATTGTATTAGTGGGTGACTATTAACTGTCCATTATAATCACATTATTTACTCGAATACTCACACGATGTTATGCTATATATCATTATATAGGAGCACTAAAAACGTTTCATTGTCGAGGTTATTAACCTTTTTTTGCGAGTTTGTTTTGTTTAAAGACTTAATTTGAAATTGAATTTTTCTGATAATTTACGTTCTACCTTATATACCGTGTAAACATTATGGAGATGGCAGCTAAGGTTCTAATCACTATACAAACGTAAATAATTTTATATATTTAAAAAAGTACGTCCGGCTTAATGCAACATTTTCTTTAATATGCCTTTTAGATATACATTTTCGTAATAGCTAAGCTGACATTTTAAAAGCGACTTAATTTGTAAATTAAATTATTTGCTTTATTCAAAATAAATTTTATGTGGTAGATTTGTTAAACTCAACTAATGTTGTCTTACGCTGCGCAGAATATGTTGTTACTTTGTTGAAATTTGCGTATTTTGCACAGTGAGAATGAGTTCCGATAGTCCCCTTCATATGGATCCATTTTATCCAGTCTCCTTTCCCAGAGTTGCAAAAGTGAACATTTAAAAGTCGGTAAATTTTCCAGCTAAAAATCAAGAGAAATCAGATTTTTTTATCAAAATAAAACAAAAGTATTTTACGCATTTATACATAACTTCAGAAATTACTGTTTATTCATTTTCATACCACTTCTTGATAGTTATTTTTGTAAACATTTTTTCATCTATACGAGTATTATAATAAAATTGTAGCAAGTTTGGTTGTTTTCTCCGATACATATTTTTGTGTGGAGAATACCTATAATAATTGATTCAATGGAAAGTTTGTTGCGCTGTTTAGTTTTCATTAGATTTATGGATGAAAATATTCTCTCAATACTGGCAGATGATTGTGGTAAACTCAAAATATTGAAAACAAAAGAACAAACATTTTCAGATATGCGTAAGCCATCATCGCATTGCATGCTGCTAACTCTAGCCCAAAAATTCTTAGTTATTTCAGTAAGCGAGGCAATTTCTTTCGTGTTCTGAAGCAAACGCCTTTCTATATAATAATTTGATAATTATTGTTGTCTAATAATTTGGAAATTGTCTACATATTGATACTATTGCGGACAGTTTACATTTTTTGGCATTTTCCGAAAAGAAAGCTTCCAAATCCTTTAAAGGATTATTTTTAATCGGAACTCTTTGTATAATTTGATCATACGCTTCAATGAAGAATTGAATGCATCTGTAACACACATTTTCAATATTTACAAAGTTACATGGGTTTTTATAGTGGATGCTCTCAAGATTTTTTTTTCTAAATAATATTTTTTCAAAAAACAATCTAACAAAGTTCTTAAACTATCACAAACGTGCGATTTCTCAATTTAATTTATTGAAAATCGGTAAAACAAAATTTTAAAACTGAAGAAAGAGTATCTTTACTAGGTCGTTTAATTTGTTCAATATATTTGCAGCTGTTGTAACATCGTCATTTAGCGAAGCATCGATGAAAAATAATTTCAAAGCTTGCTATTGCTCCAAAATTCTTGATAAAGTTGTACTTTATCAAGAATTTTATCAAGAAAGCGTGTACTGGTGGTAGCCACCTTGTTTGGAAGGAATGTAATAATTGATTTACCTTCAAACTGCAAAATATTTGAAATTCCTTAAACTCGGCCGATCTTTTTTTTCTGTAGCACAGCAGACGGCCCACTTAGAATTTAGTAGTTACCATCGCCTATGGGTGTTTGCAATATCAGTTGCATCGCGAACACACAATACAAGGTTATTATGGCGACATACTTAAGACCAAATGTGGTCGCCATTTCGTCGGTTATTTTGTCGTCTTTTATGACAGGCCGAACAGGCAGCAGAGGTCAGTATTCTTTCTCCACCCCTGCACGGTTAGAGATCTTTTGGGACTAGAATAATCCAATCTTTGAATTTAAATGAAACAAAGTATGTGTGAGATCATCGAAATTTTTATTCGTTTGAAAGACCTATTGATGCCGTTATGTGTGGACTATAACATCGTTCAAATGTCCGCCATGGCTTCCCTAGGTAGAGTGCATCTGAAATGTCCAAGTTTCCATGACTGGCGCATAAATCAGGCTGAATTTGACCGATGCCATAGATTATGTTGCCTTATGCGTATACATGGGCGACTTACGAAAATTCCTCAAAAAAAAAAGGTGAACGAATATCGAATATCCAATGTGACATGAGCTGGTGTGGCACGTAGCGCTGTTCTGTTGAAACCACATGTTGTTGGTGTCCAGATGATCCAATTTAGGCCAAAAGAAGTTGGTAATCATCGACCTATAGCGCTCGCCGTTGACAGTGACGGCCTAGCCAATGTCGTTCTCAAAGAAATAGGGAGCGATGACGCCGCCAGCTTAAAATCCGCACCGAACAGTGACTTTTTCGGGATGCATTGGACTGCCTCGGATTCTCCTGCATACTCACGGACAGCGGTGAAGTTTTTATTAAGGACGATTAAGGCAATCATAATGGACGAAGCGCGCGGTACGTTGCCCGAACAGAACACCCATTTCGATAAAACAAATTTATTATTTGCACGCTAAATCCAAGGTATTTTTATTTTGGCAAAACAGACTTAATTAATGACAACTAATTTGACAGATGTAGATTCAACAAGATGGCCGTTATTAACTGTCAAAGTTCGCAAGTCCGTGTTGGAAAATCCTTCTTTACTTTCGTCAAAACAACTCAAAACCGAATTTTGAATTTTAGGGAATATACAATAATGAACTCTATTTTAAGACTTTTCGGTGTAATTGTGTATGCTGTTGTATTATAAGGCCGCGTTAGACATTTTGGAGAATCCCTGAGCAGTCGTTTCGTGATATCAGGTTATTTTTTGTGTTGCCTTTCAATTATTACCTTAGCAATGTAGAAATTCGAGAGAAAGGGTTACTAAATCGAGACATCGGGAGAGAAGAACCGAAATCCGTAGGTCTCTCGATAAATCGGGAATTTCTCATCACTTTTTTTTTGGTCTCGGGGAAAACCTCTCTTGACGGGTTCCCCCGGCCCGGGGGGACCGAGGGATATGTGGGACTCCGGGAAAGATGTTTGGTCATCCGACTACCCACTAAAAAACCCCGCTGTTCTCCTATCGCCCACGCCCGGGCCCACGGATATATGGCCTGCCGATCTCGTGGCCCGGGCCGGCGCCGGCCCACCCTTTGTCTTAAGGTGGGCCCCTTCTAAATTGTTGACGCCAGGGATCAGAATTTCGTCCCCCGGCGCTCTTCTGAATCAATAGTTAAGGGGGGCCGCAGAACAGCACGCGGCCTTCTTCCTCGTGGCAATAGTGCGGGCGGCGGATCCTCCCCCGAGGGGCCGCCCGCGGCCGCTTTTTACGGCGGCCGGAGGTCATTACTTGCCCTCCGGCGCCGCCGGCGTGGCCTGCGTTGGCGGGAGAGGAGTGTGGTGGTCGACTACCGCTCCCGCTCCGCCGCCTCCTTTGCGGACATGACTGCCTCGCAATTTCTCATCACTATCTTTTCCATATTAACCCTTTACATACAGCTTTAAAGGGAAGCTCACAGTTTCAAGCACTAATGTTTTTTTTTTAAATTATATTTCTTAGTTCTATATAGATCTCTTAACTATTAATGTGTTTGACAACTGATGGTTTTTTTTATTGCTAAGGAACAGCAGACAGGTTAACGGTCCACTTAATAGTAAGCAATTACCGTTGTCTATGAATGTTTGCAACGCTGGGGACACCGAAAACACGCTACAATGCCGGAACACAACACAAGATTATTTTCGCTGTGGTCGCTATCTAGACGGGCTTGGGGCCTGGGCCCTGCCACGTAGCTAAGATTGTTTTATCGCCTCTTGGACAGCCGGCTGCAGGGGTTAGTATTCTTACTCCGGCCCTACACGGAGAAGAATACCTACTACTGTTACTAACGGTAGCCTAATAATGATAATTCTATGGATGCGATCCGCACTAATATAAAATTCGTTTAATCTACAAGTATGAGCATGACTATTCGTGAACTGTGTGCTATATTTATCGGGCTGTGCTGTGAAACAGCAGACAGGCTGACGGTTCGATTAATAAAAACTAGTTATCGTCATCGATATATATCTGCGACGCTAGAGACACCGCGAACACGCTGTATATAGGGGAACAGGAACCTGGGTAATTTATGCCTGGTACACATCATAAGGTTATTTTCATCATATTCAGACACTAGAGGTGGCTTCCATCCAGATGGAGCCCTACCACCAAGCTAGGGTTGTTTTGTCCCTTTTAATACAAGCCGCAGGGATCATCTCCGCCCCTGCACGGAGAAAGTTATGACATAGAGTGGTTTTTGATAAACGTGTTTAGGCGTTTTTCGAATACAAATAATAGTAGGTATCTAATATAAACTTATAAACATAGAATGAATTTCATATAACTGTTTTATAATAGCAATGTAAATAAAAGACGAAACTACCAAGCTAGTTACAATAGGAGACCATTGAAAAAGTCTTACTCTTAACATTTTTCATAATCACTTCAAGAGTTGCAGGGACATCAAAAAAAATGTTACTTTAAGACAGACAGATATATGTCGAGTTTAGTTTATTTACATGCTTCAAACGCAACTTACCTTTTTTTTACGGGGTGGGGAAATCCTCATGGACTACCTCCACCTGGGGAAAGGCGGAGGGGCGTGCCGGACTCTTACCGGCTAAAACCACCACCCCGGTGTCTCCTCACTCGTGCGCGTGGGGCCGCGGGTATCCAAATTCTTCCGTAGCCCCATACTAGTGCTGGCCCGGTCTGTCCGGGCCTCGTCTCCTGCACGGGGTAGTGAGGTGTTCAACTACCCCGTGCATCGCCTAAGAGGCGTGCGCCGACACCCGCGCGCGCCTCCGCCCCGGGTCCATCGAATAGGGGGCGGGGACTTCCCCAAGTCCCTCGCCCCTGAACCCATTCATGGGGGCCGGAAAAGGGCGTTGTCCGCCCTTCTCCTACGCTCGGTGCGCCTTCTGCGGCCGGGGAAGGGAGTCGAGATCTCCCTTTCCCGTTCCACAGTTTCCTTCTGCGACATCACGTTCTCGCAGAAGGACACCACCGCGTCCCACGACTCTCCCAAGCTACACACTCGGCGAGCGTGTGTTGCGCTGTGTCCTATCCGCAATGGACGCAGTGGTGGAAACGCAACTTACCTAAATCAACTTAAATACAGAGAAAATGATCAGATGTTCATATACCTGATAATCTAGGCTTTAAATGGACACAAATTGATGGCAATGCATTAACATATATATTGCACTATTTTGTGTTTAATAACACAAAATAGTGCAATACAAAACGTTGTCTGAGGAATTTTCCTATAAAATAGTAACATACAATGCTTAACCACTAGAAAAAATTGTGTACAGTTAATTCGTGTCAAGGTTAACTGTACTTTGCTGCATTTTCCGTGGAATGCATCTGTTATTAATAAACATGAGCATGTTCTGTTGGATTCCCATATTCTTATTGTCTTAATGTGTGTATTGTATTATTTCTCAAGACAAGTACTCACCTAACTTTATTGTATATTTTTACTAGATTTTAACAAGATTATGAATCAAAATACCAACAATATCAACTCCGCTGGGCCTCGACAGGAGAAGTAGACCCAAAAAGTACTGGTTTGACATCGTAAATGGTGATATGCGTGCCAATGGACTCACTACCTAGGATGCGGAAGAACGTGTGAAGTGGAGAAGAAAAAATCGGAAAGCTGACTCCAGTTGCTGCTGTCATTAAGAATGGGAATAGAGAGAATTTTAGAGTATTGTTGAAGCATTTTTTCTTCATGCAGGGGTGGAGTAAGAATACTAACTTATGCGGTCGGGATAGGCTTGTCGTAAAAGGCGACAAAATAACCCTAGCTACATGGTAGGGTCCATGCCAGTCCGGATGGCAACCACCCCTGGTGTATAGGTATGCCTCCCCAGGTTCTTGTACCCCTATGGGACAGCAGCATGTTCGCGGTAGTGTCGCAAACATCTATAAGCGACAGTAACTGCTTACTATTCGGTGGACCGTCAGCCTGTCTGCTGTTCCTCAGCAATAAAAAAAAACATTTTATTTTATAAAGATATAATAATGGTTAATAATATTGTATTGGGAATAGATCTTTGCCCCCTTAACCCCAAAAGGAATACTTTGCCTCAGCTCCTCGTCCCATGTTTAACAAGATAAACTAGCTGTTAGGTGTAGTGTAGGTGATAATGATCAACGAAGTCATTTTCACTAACATTTATTGGTAGAAAACCCCTTTTAACCCATCTCGCCGGGAACGTTGAGACACGTTTAAGACTATTTGAGCCTCCCCACTAAAACTAGGCTAGGTTCAGTGTGTCCACATAACCAAAGTATTAAAATAATGGATAATAATATTTTTTTATATATTTATAAATATTATTAATCCTCTTTTATAAGCACGAAATAATTTAATTATCGTTTTCATTATTAAGTAAAATTCACTTATTATTTGTATCATAAGTCTAACTAGAGCCCAAGATCCAAAATCTTTAACCACATATGGGACGGCTGTCGTATGGCATGCCCTTAAACTTGAACAAGAAAAAATCTTGTTTACTGAAGCTAATTTCACTCATTTATCCTTTTTTTCTAAATGTTAATCTATCCACTAGAGGCAGCACTAATGCGAAGATCATGTTTTGATTTTCCTGTTGACAATTACATAAACGTGCGTATATTACCTATGTGTTTTTCATTTATACAATGCTAGAGAAAAGATATTATTTATACTGGGTCAGGGCTAGATGCTAAAAAATTATATAATTGTTTTACGAAAAATAAGGATGTTAATTTTTTTATTGCTGTAGGACAGCAGACTGGCTGACGGCCCGCTTAGAATTTAGCAGTGACCGTCGCCTATGGGTGTTTGGAACGCCAGTGGCATCGCAAACACACTGCTGTCCCATAAGGGTACAGGAACTTGGATCACTAAAATTAAATTAAAATTAAATTTATAATTGATTTGAGTCTATTCGCATTTTTTTATTCATACCATTATTTTTTTTTCAATTGGATATGCACTATAATCGCTAGAAACACCCTACCGCGTAGGTGGTACATGGAGCATAATAGCGTGAGACTCCTCGTCCTCCGTCTCTTTCTTCGGGGGCGCACGTCCCTGATAGACCCACTAAAACCACACAGATGTTCCTCCATTCATCTTAAGAGTTAGGGCCCTGAGACTTATACAATACATGTCTGACCGCGACATCGACTGGCACTGGTCCACTTTTGTGTGCCTCTTCAAATTAATAATTAAAAAAATAAAAAGAATGCTTGTATCATGTACATCGTTCACAAAAAATATATCTGGCGTACGTATGTATCAAATATAATATCCTATGTATGAGTAGTAAATAAAATAAATTGACAAATTACGAGTATAGCGCTTTAGTCCCAAAGTGAGTAGAAGACCATGTGTTGTGAGTACTTGGCTAATGATATAAATTACATATATACCTAGTCAGGTCATAAATTCTGTCACATGTTTAATGTAAAATAATTGTAACAAGTTTATTAATTATGTAACCATTCATATACCAAAATGAACTTAACAAAACATAGATTCTTATGACATTAAAGTTTATTCAAAATGACCTCCGTGATTTTGAATACAAGCCTTCAATCTGCGCGGCCAGTTGTCTATCGCAGCACGAACGAGGTCCATGTCAATATCGGCGGCTGCCTTAATCAAGGATATCTTGAGTGACTCCAAATTGGGATGAGGCTTTGAGCACGCCTTTTCCTCCAAGTGTTGCCATATCTTGTAATCTAACGGATTCAAATCTGGACTGGAGGAGGGCCAGTCTTCGTGCCGGATGAAGTCGATTTCACGCGCCGCCAGCCAGTCTTGTGTGCTCTTCGCTCTATGAGCTGGCGCCGAATCTTGTTGGAATACCCAGTGTCTGTTATTGAACATGGTATGAGAAACAGGTTCCACAAGGTTCGTCAGGACTGTATTTTGATACACAACAGCATTCGTTTTTACACCTTTCTCACAAAAATGTACCTCTGTTAAGCCCCAATAAGAAACTCCCAACCATACCATGAGCGAGGATGGAAAATGACCTCGTTGGACACGCGGAATACGGTTGCTCGCTTCTTCACTACTGTGTGCGTACACCTTATCATTTTGTTTGTTGTAGCTCTCTTCTACGGTAAACATTTTTTCATCCGAAAAAAGAATTTCCCGATATTTTTTTCCCGCGTACCGCTTCAACAAAGCGCGGCATCTCTTCAGTCTCAGGTCCATTAGACGAGCATTCAAACGATGTCCTGTTTTTCTTCGATATGCCCGAAGCCCTAAGTCTTCATTTAACACCCTTTTCACCGTGGTTCTGCTTAACCCCATCTGAAGGGCCAACAGTTTCTGCTTACGTTTGGGATTTCTTTGAATTCGTGCCTTCACAGCTTTTATCACTGCTGGAGTCCTAACAGACCGAGGGCGACCACTTCTTGACCTGTCATCTACACTAGAGTCTTCATTGTATCGTTTGATACAATGATGGTACGATAAACGAATCTTTTGGTAATATTCAAATTTTTCAGTATGTTAAAAATTTGAATTGGCGCGTAACCGCAACGATGTAACGCAATAACTGCAACACGGTCTTCTTTAAGCGTCCACTCCATATTTAAAAATGAGTAAAATTCTAAAAGTTATACATTTTTATTTTCATGAACAATTCGAAATTCTAATTCAATAAACTTTTTTGTGGCCAGCATTCTAAAAGAAAAGTTTTTACTGTGTGACAATACTTATGACCTGACTAGGTACTTCTTGCATCTTATGTTCAAGATGGTGCTATATAATTTGTCACTGTATATTTACTAATTTGTTATTAAATAGGGTACCCCATCAGTTTTCTTGAAGGCGTAAAAGAAAACAAATGAGTACTCTTGATCACTCACAGATTCCAAAGACACAGTCTGTTTTCTCTTTAGGGTTTATTTTTTTTTATTTCTATCAAACAGCAGACAGGTGGCCCACTAAATAGTAAACAGTTACGACAGATGTTTACGGCAGGAGCATCGCTAACATGCCGCCGTTTGGACAGGGGAACTGGAATCTGGGTCAATTATGCCGGAACAGAATATAAAGTTATTATAGCGGCATATTCAAAGAACCTAGTCTTTAGCCATCGAGAAGGCGCTTAGAAATCTACCACCTAGTTGGGATTGTTTAGTGGTCTTTTACGTCTGGCCGCTCCCGGCTATCCCGGATATTGTGAAGGTCGCGAAAAAAGGTTCACAATAGTTGCGCGAATATGTTTAATATTATTACTACATCCCTTCCCTCAGAAGAAGAAGAACGGGAAGTGTCACCAAAGTGTTAATAATGAATTTCATCTAATTTGTTCATTTATTTAATAAACAAAGATATGTTTTTGCCTGAAATTTATAATAAGGTGAATTGGTGAAATGGTAACATAAATATTAACAATATAATTTTAATAAAAGCTGTTTTTAAAAATACCACATAGTTAATTCGATCGTCTTGAATTCCTGCCCTGACGATGTAATAGAACCCTTAAAGACATTTAAATATCGCATTAAAAAGGTGACCACTGACCAGTCAGAGTCAAGTGTATCACAGCGGACTTTCTGACCATTAACAGGTTAATGGGACAAGTTACACTCATTTCTACGAGGCTACTCTCAACTTACCTATTTATTGAAAGAGTAATCGTTCTAATACGTAGATGAACGGGCAAAGGCCCGTTTTAGTAGTTATTGTTCATCGGATCCTCGGTAAATAATAGTAACAACATAATTTGTATATGTAAATACTGGAAACTTTTATACCTTATAATACTGGCGGTTGATGATATTAATTTATCCCTAATGGAAAAGGCAAAGGACTTTAGTCCATACAGCCAGGTCTTTGGTAAAATTTGAGAATTTTGGTAGTTTTAAAGGCCGAAGCCACGTCTTCATTGTTCTTGATCGTAAGTAATACTGGCGGGTTTTACAAATAAAATTTTATTTTTTTAAACTTTGTTGCTTAGTAACAAGGAATAACTTCATTTGGGCTTATGTCGCTCAGTGACGCTTCTATTTCTTTACCAAAGGAGCAGAAGAAAAATTTAATAAATGTAACTTTATTTTTGTCCTTATTTCATTTAATTTTGGTTTCTATAGGCATGACAGTCATTTAATCCTGATAGGAAAATCCAAAAAGGTTTCCATTTTGTTATTGCTGAAGAGCAGCAGACAGGCTGTCCGCAAACTTAATAGTAAGGAGTTATTTTACTGTTTATATAAATATTATAATAACAAAAGTAGTTATTTGACTAGTAATGTATATCGATCGATCGCATGAATACAAAGACTGTAGCAGATGCAAGCAGATGCAGATTCCTGGTCCAAATGTAACATATGAGTATTATACTTGTAATACTATTAAAACTATAATATTGTAATAATAATGGTTTATTTTATGACTTTTATTTAACTAACGCGTAAATATTAAAAATAAAGTTAGATCCCGAATATGTTTATTTTGTTTTACAATAACATAATAACAAATATGCTGTAAATATACAAATAATGCAATATAATTAAGATAATTTCGTAATATTTGCTGCATTATATAATCTCTTATTTATACAGACGTGACTGCGTTGTCATAGGCATGCATTTCCTTACTCTCCGGATTCACGACAACATCTTCCTGCTCTTTCTTGTTAAAGATGAATAATGCTCTGTAACATAATATTGTCATAGTAAATATTTTTTTATTGCTGAGGAACAAACAGTAGGTATGCTGACGATCCACTTAACAGTAAGCAGCTACCGTCGTCTGTAGATGTTTGCGACGCTAGGGGCACCGCGAATACGCTGCTGTCCCATAGCAGTACAGAAACCTTAGTCACTAATACCGGAATACAACACAAGGTTATTATGGCGGCATACTTAAGACTAAGGGTGATTGCCATCCAGATGGGTTTGGAGCCCTTTTTTTTGGTATCGGGTTGGAAAATCCTCATGGAGGCCCTCCGCCCTCGGGGAAGGGCGAAGGGGACTGTCAGACTCTTACTGACTAAAAACCAACCCGTGTTCCTCATGTACCCATATGTCGGAGGGGCGGGTATCGCCGAAGCATTCGTCGCCACCCCCCGACGGGTATTGGCCCGCCAGATGGTCAGGCGGGCCCCGTCATCCACTGCGGCCGTCACCCCGGCCGCAGGACTCCACTATGAGGCGCGCGCGGAACAAGACGCCTCCGCCTCGAGGCCTGCCGCTGATCGGACGACAAGACGCCCCGAGTCTGCCGTCCGCAGGCCGCGCCCTACGGTGGCCGGAAGTCGGCCACCCTTCGGCGCCCAGTGCGTCTGCTGCGGGAGGGGAGAGAGGAGGAGGCAGTCTCTCTCTCCCTTTCCGCCGCATCCTTTGCGAGCATCACGGCCTCGCAAAAGGGGTGACGGCACTCCACCCTGTCTCGCTCCCGACCATGGTAGACACAACAGCCGGAAGCGAGAGGTCTCCCGCAGCCCCTACGGCCGCGACCAAGTCTCGGCGCTGCTCGGCCCAAGCTGGGCACTCCGCCAACGTATGCAGCGCCGTATCGTCGCGGCAGGGTTTGGAGCCCTAAGTTTATTTTGTCTAGGGTTGTTTTGTCGCCTTTAACAACAGGTTGACCCCGGCCGCAGTATTCTTACTCCGTCCCTGAATGGAGACTTAAAGCTAGGAGTGGAAATGCAGTGCAAGTGTAGTCTACGTGTGAAACAATGTTAAAAATTGACTGATCATTTATAAAGATTTTTAAATACATGAGAGATCATTCTAAATTATATTAAAAAGTTTTAACTCATGAAGAACGCCTTTGAATTATTAAGTAGCAAGCTTAGGGACTAACGCTTGGATGCTTTGTATACTACATTTTTATACTCTGTGCCAACATTGGTAATAAGTAAACACAGAGTCACAGCAGTGTAGAAAAACTAGATTTTTAGTTTTATAAAAATACTATACGATGCACCTAAAACTGTGTGACATAAGATTAATCTGAATTTTAAAAATTACGCACTTAATTGCGTCGCGTCGATGCCATTTCGTAATATTTATTAAGTAGCTTTTTGAACAAATTGAAATGGCTTAATTTAGTTAAAACAGTGACTATAGTATAGGTTTTAGTATAGTTCAGCAGAAAAGTAATTGGGAATTGTGAGATCGCTGAGAGTTTGAGCTTATCGAATTCAACCGTTTCTGAGCACTTGAAAGGCCTAAGTTTAACATCATAGCTCGACATATGGGTTCCTCATATTCTCGTGTAGAGAAATCTGTGTCATCGCGTTGACGTCTGTGATTTGCTTGTCTAACTTCAAGTAAATGATCCATTTTCAAACCGCATCATCACTGACGAGAAATTGATTATCTATTACAACGACAAACGCAAGAGATCATGGAGTAAAAGAGACGAACCAGCTCAAAGAACTTCGAAAGCCAATATTCATCAAAAATAGGTAGGTAGTGTTTGGTGGGATTTCAAAGGAATCGTATTTTTATTTTTATCGGGCAACACAACGATCAATTCTGAAATCTTCTTCGTGGACTTCATTTTGTCATGGCTGGAAAAACTGAATGATTCACTCAAACAGAAAAGGAGTGTTCCACCAAGATAATGCGAGACCTCATACAAGTTTGGTAACTCGCCAAAACTCTCGGTATGAATGGGATATACTGCACAACTCACCATATTCTCCAGATTAGGCACTTTTGGATTATTATTTGTTCCGGTCACTACAAAATGTTTTAGACGGTAAAACCTTCAATTCAAATGAAGAGGTCAAAAATCCCCTGTGCCAGTCTATATATATATATATATATATATATATATATATATATATATATATATATATATATATATATATATATATACCTAGTCAGGTCATAAGTATTGTCACACAGTAAAAACTTTTCTTTTAGAATGCTGGCCACAAAAAAGTTTATTGAATTCGAATTTCGAATTGTTCATGAAAATAAAAATGTATAACTTTTATAATTTTACTCATTTTTAAATATGGAGTGGACGCTTAAAGAAGACCGTGTTGCAGTTATTGCGTTGCATCGTTGCGGTTACGCGCCAATTGAAATTTTTAACATACTGAAAAATTTGAATATTACCAAAAGATTCGTTTATCGTACCATCAAACGATACAATGAAGACTCTAGTGTAGATGACAGGTCAAGAAGTGGTCGCCCTCGGTCTGTTAGGACTCCAGCAGTGATAAAAGCTGTGAAGGCACGAATTCAGAGAAATCCCAAACGTAAGCAGTAACTGTTGGCCCTTCAGATGGGGTTAAGCAGAACCACGGTGAAAAGGGTGTTAAATGAAGACTTAGGGCTTCGGGCATATCGAAGAAAAACAGGACATCGTTTGAATGCTCGTCTAATGGACCTGAGACTGAAGAGATGCCGCGCTTTGTTGAAGCGGTACGCGGGAAAAAAATATCGGGAAATTCTTTTTTCGGATGAAAAAATGTTTACCGTAGAAGAGAGCTACAACAAACAAAATGATAAGGTGTACGCACACAGTAGTGAAGAAGCGAGCAACCGTATTCCGCGTGTTCAACGAGGTCATTTTCCATCCTCGCTCATGGTATGGTTGGGAGTTTCTTATTGGGGCTTAACAGAGGTACATTTTTGTGAGAAAGGTGTAAAAACGAATGCTGTTGTGTATCAAAAAACAGTCCTGACGAACCTTGTGGAACCTGTTTCTCATACCATGTTCAATAACAAGCACTGGGTATTCCAACAAGATTCGGCGCCAGCTCATAGAGCGAAGAGCACACAAGACTGGCTGGCGGCGCGTGAAATCGACTTCATCCGGCACGAAGACTGGCCCTCCTCCAGTCCAGATTTGAATCCGTTAGATTACAAGATATGGCAACACTTGGAGGAAAAGGCGTGCTCAAAGCCTCATCCCAATTTGGAGTCACTCAAGACATCCTTGATTAAGGCAGCCGCCGATATTAACATGGACCTCGTTCGTGCTGCGATAGACAACTGGCCGCGCAGATTGAAGGCTTGTATTCAAAATCACGGAGGTCATTTTGAATAAACTTTAATGTCATAAGAATCTATGTTTTGTTAAGTTCATTTTGGTATATGAATGGTTACATAATTAATAAACTTGTTACAATTATTTTACATTAAACATGTGACAGAATTTATGACCTGACTAGGTATATATATATATATTGTCTATTCTGGTCCAATATGCCTGCCATCTTTAATTTGTAAACTTTAAGATAAATTAACTATAATACTGAAGTGATTACTCACAGAAATATGAAGAAAGCTGGTATTGTCATGGCTCCACCCACGAAATAAAATGCCCCCGGAACTGTATCCACAGTCTTCGAAAATATTTGGGTATAGATTGGCGTGTATATGACAGGTAGGAGAGATTCAGCGAAGCCAATTAGAGAACACATTTTTCCTGGAACAGGCATTCAGGTATTATATTAGAAACTTTCACATTCAAATAATTTCTTTTAACAAGTATCCTGAAATATCCTGTACAAGTAGTAGTATGTCTGATTTAACCTAAAGTATACTACTAGGTATTGACTCAGAGTTTCTGAATCTTTATAGTTTTCTGTTATACTTTTTTCCTGACTATAAATAAAAAAATAAGTAACATCGCTAAATTAAATATTAACAGGGATTGGGAACATGGGCCGACTCTGAAAGGAAAATTGAAAGGTGCCTAATTAGTGAACAATAAATTAACAATTAATCCATTTGTGATATTTTACGGCTCCGTAGGAAAATTATGGGTTGCACATATTCTTATAACTAGATTGAGCCACTGGGATATGATTTTGAAACAATATTCTAAGTTTAATCAGAACCAGAAGACTATCGCCTAGACGGTATGGATTTCAAACAAAACTGTGCGCATTAATAATGTTCAGTATTTAATCAACTTCAACTGTCCAAGCCCGTCTGGATGGCCACCACTCTAAATATGCCGCAATAATAACCTTGTATCGTGACCCAGATTTCAGTTCCCCTACGTGGACGGCAGCCTATTAGCAACAGTGCCCCTTGCGTCGCAAACATCCATAGCCGATGATAACAGCTTACGAAGTATTAAGTGGCCCCTCAGCCCATCTGCTTTTCTAAAGTATTAAAAAAATAGAAATCATTGTGTGAAGAAAAGTGAAGTATTTGAAAACTTGAACCACAAGCTTCTAACAAACCTGTAATTAGCGAATACCGACTTGAACAAGAAGAAACTGCTTGCAGATAAGAAAACAATACATTGTCTAAGAGTTAGCTAAAGTTACATCACAAGCCGTCGACAAAGCCATTTACAACGTACTTAAATATAGTGAATACTTGTTTAGTCTGAAATTAAAATTATTGATACAAAATTTAATAGTTTTATTTTTAATTACGTTTTGACGACCACTAGAAATAGACTTGCCATTTTATTTTAATAATTTTCGACTTTAAATGTGTAATTTCTTTTATAACTAGAGTTCAGCAGACAGGCAAACGGCCCACCCTGGCAGGTGGCCACCATCGCCTAAGGACGTTTGCAACACCAGAGGCATTACCAACGCGCTGCCAGCCTCGAATAAATTTTATAACGCCTTTTTTGAAGAATCGTACTAGTCCAGTCATTACGTCGGAAAAAACGGCTTAGAAATGCAAATGAACCGAGAAAGCTAAATTTTTGATATGACGTGGTCTAGAAAAGCTTAAGTTCAAATTGTCGACCAAGATTTCCTATGTGCATTTTCCGCCATCTTGAAAAAAGGGTTGCATTCAGTTTTTTTACAATAACTCGGTTCTCCGTTGAAATACGAAAATTTTGAATCAATACTTTTTGTTGCTTTTTGTACGCTCTATAATTTAGTCCTTGACTTTTTTATCTATCGTTCATCGTTATTGAGATATCGTTCGAAAACTCAAAAATTTAGGTAGTCAAATTTGTTTTTTGCTATTTTCTCTTTTCTTGTGATAAATATCGAAAAATGATTTAATATCAAACTTGTAGAACGTGTTCAGACTTACAATTTAGTTTTATCATTTTTTATTTTCGACATAAATTACGCCCTCTGGCGAGCCACAAAGTCGCCAAGTCCGTGCCCCGTTTCGACTTAGCCGCTCGTACGGTTATATGCACACCCATTAAAACGGATGAAGATTGTTCAGTAAATTACTGAGATATAAAATAAATAAATGAACCAGACAAATTATGAAACAAACATGAAATTTATTAAAAAAAATTGTGTATAAAATATAATAATTAAGAGCAATCCTTTTTTTCTATTGACGGTTTTTTATATATTTTTTGTCGTTTTGATGGTCCTGACTGAAGAAGTTCTTTTACACATAAACATTTTCTGCGATTCAAGAGTCTTCACGACACGAAGAATATACTGAGGAGGAACTTGCATTGCGTCATTATTTACATTTGCATTTCCAAATGTAAATAATGACTGAACTATACCGCGCTGAGAAAACCTTAGCCGGAAGCTCATTCCAGATCCTGAAAGTACGCAACATCAACGTTCTTGAGAACCGTTTCGTACAAGAAAGAAGAGGGTCCAAGAAATGGGGATGAACACCCAGCCGATGGCGGGTAGTACGGTGGTAGAAAGACAACTAGTAGTAGAAGATGGCACCATTCTAAATAGCTCTTCAGAACACTCCCCGTTGTACAGACGGTAGAATACGCAAAGAGACGCAAAATCTCGCCGAAGTCCAAGCATGTCTAGATTGTCTGTGAGTATGGGATCGCCGATAACACGAACTGCGCGCCGCTGGACGGAGTCTAGGGGATTGAGTTGAAAACCGGATGCTCTAGCCCATAATGTGAACAGTAAGTACTCTATATGCGATCTGACCTGTGCAGTGTATAGCACAAGCCGTTGCCTTGGACTGAAATACTGCTTGGACCGGCTTAGCACACCCAGTTTTTTGGAGGCAAGCTTAGCTTTGCCCTCCAATTGTCCCCTAAACTTCACATATTTCGTGATGTCGACACCAAGGATCCCAATATTGCTGGAAATGAAAAGAGGGGTTCCTTGGGACTGTGGCGCAGATGCGTACGGGGTTTTCTTGGCAGAGAATATGCTGACTTGCATCTTCGAGGGGTTAAACTGGACAAAGTTTTGTCGTCTCTATTCAGAGACTCTTTCTAGAGGGTTCTCTATTTCAGATACAAGTCTGAGCCGACATTCTTCCAAAACCGCAGGAGAGAGGTTTACACGACCAGTGTACTGTGCATCGCCGGTGCTCTCATCTGTATAGCAATGAATGCCATCTATGGATAACATGTGATTGATAATAAGGACCCTTTAACCTTTTTATAACTACGGCGAAATATCTCCCCCCATAGGTAGTAACGTAAGTCGTAACGTAACGCAAGTCTTCTCAGTCAAGTTGTGCACCTTGTCTCAAATTACGTATAAGATATGCTTTCGTAATTCAAGAACATTAACCCCAGAAATTAGTTTATCAAACAAAAAGTATTCGAATAAATTTTTACAGATACCAAACTAATAAAATGTCGAATATTTAATTGTAAGTTCAACCAACTTGATGCTTTATATTATGTGTGAATTATTGAACATTAACGTTGTTAGTTTACTTATGATCAAATATAGTAGCAGTTAGTTTTTCTCCGTGCAATGGCGGAGTAAGAATACTTACTTCTGCGGCCGGGGTCGGCCAGTCGTAAATGGCGCCAAAGCTAGGGTTCTAGCTACGTGGTGGGGTCCCAGACTCGTCTAAATGGCGACTATCGCTAGTATAGTGTCGCAAACATCCATAGGTGACGGTAAATGCTTACAATTAAATGGGCCGTCAGTCTGTCTTTTATTCCTCGGGAATAAAAAAATAGCAGATATGAAATTAAAATAATTAAATATAATCATTTGCATATTTATTCCTGAGTGTTTTTGAAATTAAATTTAATCATTTATATTATATAGGGTTTTTGTTATAATAACAGCCCATAACGTCCTGCTACCTACCTCATGGTGTATTCCTTATCACCGTCACCTCACTAGCCACCATGCTACCATGACAATTTGGTCATGATATTTGCTAGACTGAAGAAGAAATAAACTGCCAAAACGGTGCAAGACAATGTGGATATCGGACTCATGACCGTGTGTAGGTATGCAATCGGATTTAGTTTCAAATTCATAAAGAATACAAAAGTTGCATTTTTAGGTCTGATCTGGTCTGATTGAGGTAGAGCGACTCTTTTATCAAATACCACACTCTTTCAAGGTAGATTGGTCTGTAATAAGGGTGATTTCAATATTTAGGTTTTTCCGCGATCTTATATTCATTATCAGTCCTTGATAATTAAGTAACACAGTTCATATGCAGCTCATTACTTTTTATTGAGTCATGAAAGTCGATAAATAAATTAATTACCCTTTTTGTTAATTCACGGACAGCAATAGAAAGTTGCAGGAGATTTTCGACATTCAGGCGAATACCCAAATTTTAATTTAGCCATATCTATTTCATTGAAGTGCATTGCTGGACATACGCTTGCCATAGTGCTTTATCTTCACACGAATCTATCTTGAAACGTCACATCTAGCCTTTGCCAGCCACATTTCGTAAGTCATCTTCCAACGTCACAGTATGCCGAGAAGTGGTCGTCACTCGAGAACTCGTTCACCTCATCGGTTATCGGTTTTACGTTCTACGATCATCCGTTGTGAGTCTTGCAGCGAATTTGCCATAAGGCGATATGTGATCAGCGTATCGTACGTATAATATATACTGGTTGTTCACGTTGATGACCAGCTCTTTCCTGTAGCGTCTTAAACATGTCCTCTAAAGCGTATGAAAGCAGTTTTGGGGAAATAACGTCCCTTTACCTCACACCTCTACGCACTTGGATAGTCTGAGACTGCTGACTCTATGCTAGGATGGTAACTTTTGCATAATAAATACAAATAATTATTTTAAAAGGTCCACATCTTGAAAGGAAGCGTAAATTACAACGGAGATGAAACAATAAGTAATAATATCTAAAGCTTATTCTTATTATTTGGTTTGAGTTCTAACACTATTATTTAATCAAAGGGATCGTTTCTCAAATATATTTTAAATTATGTTTAATTGCTCAAATCTACTATCTCAAAATTATATATATATATATATATATATATATATATATATATATATATATATATATATATATATATATATATATATATATATATATATATATATATATATATATATATATATATATATATATATATATATATATAATATAGTTTGATACAACATGAAAAATACCAAATAATACAAAATATTCATTCACTAAAAAAAATAAGATATAATCTTCCTATTACATAAAATCCGGTTCTCAAACACATCTGTTTTGTAAGAGAGTTTTGTTATTATAAAAGGTCAAATATATAAAAATAATATAATCAGGTTTTGGTTCCTTTAAATTTTAGTGTTAGAATTGTTCCGTTAGAGATTTTTCCTAACGTAAGATAATAAATTTAAGGCGTTTAATAATTTTCAATCCATCCAATACACAATCATGACTAGAATACATTGTTATCTCTGTTGGTCTTGACATATTTTCTATATATCCCCAAAAAGCTCGTGTTCTTGAAATACTTGTCATTTATTTGTATAAGGATATCATCATCGTCGTTTTTACTGCACCAAATTTTATACAAAATCAATTGTTAATTACTTAATTTGTTAAAAAAAATACTAAATGTTATTTTTTATAAATCAAATAATATTTTTTTTAATGCTGTAGGACAGCAGACAGGCTAACAGCCCACTTAGAATTTAGCAGTTACCATCGCCTATGGATGTTTGCAATGCCAGTGGCATCGCGAACACGCTGCTGTCCTATAAAGGTACAGGAACTTAGGTCACTAATGCCGGAACACAACACAAGGTTATTATGGCGACATACTTAAGACCAAAGGTGGTCGCCATCCAGACGGGCTTGAGGCCCTACCACGTAGCTAGGGTGGGTTGTTTAGTCGCCTTTTACGACAGGCCGGCCCCGGCCGCAGAGGTTAGTATTCTTTCTCCGCCCCTGCATGGATAGTATCAAACAGGAAGTAAAAATTATCCAAATTAATCAACCAGTTATTTTAAAAAATTACCTCTATGAGATATGAGACAGCGTGTTCGCAGTGCCCCTAGCGTCGCAACATTCATAGACGACGGTAACTGCTTACGGTTAAGTGGGCCGTCAGGTCAGCCTGTCTGCTGTACCTCAGCAATAAAAAATATATATAAAATAAATTGCATTTACTTGATGAACTTCTGTTTTAATAAAGTTGGTTGAATAGTCGTTTTAAATCAAACTTCCATATATATATATATATATATATATATATATATATATATATATATATATATATATATATATATATATATATATATATATATACGATGAAACGTATATTGTAGCTTGTATATTGTAGCTTGTATATATATATATATATATATATATATATATATATATATATATATATATATATATATATATATATATATATATATATATATATATATATATATATATATATATATATATATATATATATATATATATATATACGATGAAACGTATATTGTAGCTTGTATATTTGTTGATAATATTTAATTTTAATAGGTCCCAAGTTGTATTTAGATAATAAACCGGTAAGGTCACTTCCATATTCGATGCTTGGAATCAGTAATTACCGATATTTATTATAAACTTTAGTTACCTTTGCATCACATTATTGTATCATAAGGTTATTTCATATTTATTTAGGTTTATGGTCATTATTTTCAGGTGTGTTAATGCAGTAAATATCCGCATCTAGTTAACCATATCACCCTACCGAATTGATAATGATTATTTATACATGCATTGATTTCACAAAATTTTGAACAATGGCTTCTTTGAAACGCCCCTTTAATTTTTTTATTTCCATAAGATAGCAGACAGGCTGACAGCCCACTTAGAATTTAGCAGTTAACGTCACTTATACTGCCTAGGTTGGGTTGATTAGTTGCCTTTTAGGACAGGCTGACCCAGGCCGCAGAGGTCAGTCCCAGCCCCTGCACTTATAAACTAAAAATAAAACTCTAATCAAGACAGGAAAAGAGAGACCAAATATTTTAAATGTCCTGCCACGTATGCATACACATGTTGAACATAAATATCAAAAATTCTGATATAAAGATGAACCATTGAACAATTAATTTAGATTGCTTATTTATTGAGCTGAATATGTAAATAGTATTTTTATCAGCACTATTTTTTTAACTCGCTCTTCACACACGTAAACGTTTATTTAAATAGCAGAATAGAAAATTTTTCAAATATGTGCATTTAAGTACGATACGGGTGATAATAGGCGAACCTTTTAATATTTCGCAAGTTTCAGCAATTCATATTTAAATTTCAGCTGCAAATTTATTATCACAATCATAAATACGAATTACCTTGTCATTTTATCTACATGTTACCCTTGCAGTAGCCTTATATTCCATATAAAGAGGTTTAAGTTAAATTTTTATGATTGACATACATACATAATCATATAAATTTTAAAATTTTAGACCGTGTTTCCAGATATCAATAAAAATCATATTTGGAAAATAGTCACAAATGCAACATTTTACGGAGAAATTACATTGTAAATTTAAAAACAATCTGGGTATAGTAGGATTTGAAGGTCTGTCATAATGTTTAAAACAAGAACAATGTATTTTTCCTTCACAAAAAGAATATTAACAGAAGTAAATAATAAGCATGGATACTCAACTCAAAGCACTACACCTACATCACCAGACTCCTTATAAAAATAAATTAAATTTTTATTTAAAAGGTTGCCTGGAAGAGATCGCTCTAAGCGATAAGGCCGCCTATTGTGTATTAGTTGTAAGAACTTCTATGTTTGTAGATAAATTGAGTATACAATAAAGAGTTATCTATATATCTATCTATTAACGTCTGCGGCCGGGGTCGGCCTGTCGTAAAAGGCGACAAAACAACCCAACCTAGCTACGTGGTAGGGCCCCGAGCCCGTTTGGATGGCGACCACCTTTGGTTTTAAGGGACAGTAGCGTGTTCGCGATGCCACTGGCGTTGCAAAAACCCATAGGCGACGGTATCTGCTAAATTCTAAGCGAACCGTCAGCCAGTCTGCTGTCCTAAAGCAATAAAAAAAAGAAAATTTAAAAAACATATTGTAGTTCTAGTGATGTAACGAACACTTGTTTATAGATAAAATATAAAGAATAATAGACGTAAAATGTCAAATGTTAAATATTTTCTTTTTCTATGATAAAGAGCTACGGGATAATAATACGGAGTTATAGATTTCTACGCACTGGGTACACTGCTTTTTCTGAGAAAATACTCGTAGTCACAAGAAAAATTTAAAATAGATGTAGCTAAATTTGTTTGTTACTAGAGCGACTATCATCCGATACCCTTATCCTTAAAATACATAGGTCCATAATTGAGTTACTACTTATAGGAGCAATGACCAAAATTATATACTGCCGACCGCCCACCCTGATAAAGCTGTGGGAAGCGACCGTGATATTTTGCTTCGGCCGCCGCTAGCCATCACATTTCAGTTAGTACCACAAAAATAGTTGCTGTACGATTAAAGCAGTGAGGCCTATATAACCACATCGGCTTCTCCCCGAAATTTGGTAACGATAATTAGATTTCTTCGGGATATAACAAAGGTTAGTTACTTACCTGTCAGCGATAAAATTAAGGCTATTTACCTAGCGTAATTTAGACGGTTAAGAGTAAAATCATATTAAGAAAAGATTCTCGAACTATGTACGAATCTATGTAGACAAAGCCGCGAACTGAGTTGATTTACTGATTATCGTATTTAAACTTACCAACTTCATCAGGCTCCACTACTTTAGTACCAATAGATCGAATAGCCGTTGCTCCAGACCCTCCAAGGAAGTCAAAAGCCGGCCCCGAATAAAACCAAGCACGCGTTGGTGCTAGGCCATATACGAAACTTGAAACAGTTTTGCTAGCTGTCGCAATTATCCCGAGGAATGAATCGTGCATTTTAAGATACTTGCTGAATATCGTCACTGCTGCTGCCGTACCTGTAAACAATCCAGTTTGACTAGGTAATTTTATTAATAAAACTATTTAAAGACTTGCTCACTCAACGTTTTCTCTCAAATACAAGTTATTAGTATTTACTAGTCTATTTTCTACTCGATTGTATAGAGCTATAATTGGTAGCGGCATAATAATTCCGATTAAAGCCTATATTATAATAAATATTAGGTCTTTACCTACGAAATTGAATTTTTTTTCATGTATTTTTTATTTGTATTAATCGAAGTAATCACTCATGCAATCAATGCATCTTTGCCAACGCAGTGGCAGTTTATTGATGCCCTTCTTAAAGAAATCAGCTGGACGGGAGGCAACAAATTCTTCAAAGGCATTTTATACTGCCTCTCGGGTATTGAATTTTTTTCCCGCCAAGAAGTTATCCAAATTCTGGAAAAAGTAGTAGTCTGTAGGCGCAAGGTCTGGTGAGTAAGGAGGATAACGGAGAACTTCCAACCCCAGTTCTTGCAACTTGGAGATCGTCTGCTGTGCAGTATGAGGTCGCGCGTTGTCGTGCGGGAGCAGCGGAGACGAGCGATTGACCAATGCTGGTTGGAGATATGCCAACTTCTCCATCATTGTGTTCAGTTCTTCACAGTATACATCTGCAGTAATGTTCACCCCGTTTGGTAAGAAGCTGTGATGAATCACAGCGGCGCTAGACCACCCAACAGTGACCATCACTTTTCTAGGGGTAAGTTTTCGTTTAGGGCATTGTTTAGGTGCTGAACCAGGATCCAACAAACTTGCTGAGCACTTGCGGTTATCAAACAGAATCTATTTTTCATCGCAGGTAACAATGCGGTTCAAAATTCCTTCATTTGTGTGTCTGTTGAGCAGTGCAAGGCATGTCTCGACGCGTACTTCGCGCTGGCGATCATTGAGTTCGTGCGGCACCCATTTGTCAAGCTTTTTTACCTTGCCAATTTGACGCAAATGGACCAATATTGTTTTGACGCTAACGTTGAAAGCTGTTGCTAATTCAGCCGTAGATTGTGTATCATCAGCTTCCACAATCTCCTTTAATTCGTCATTGTCGACCAAAGTCTTCGGAAATTCCCAGAACGGAAGCGAGCAAACCAATAACAGGTGGTGCGTTAGTTTGTAGTGTTAGCTCCGTAAGCGTCGTTGATGTTGCGTGCCGCTTGTGCCGCGTTGCTGCCACGACGGTACTCATATTCCATAATTACTCGAATTTTTAACGTATCCATGATGACGAAAAAGATTGAAATGCGATGAAAATGTAACACTAATCAATAAACAAATGACTACTTTTGGAAAAAGAATTTCATGTTTTTAAAATAAAATTAATTAGAAATTCTTTATAAAATTAATTATAATTCTTAGCCAAACAAAAATTATTTTGATTTGAAATGGCCAGTACTGCAGAGCGGCAATTTCATAGGCAAAGACCTATTATATAAAATTTATACGAAAATATTCAAATAATAATATTTGTTTATGTATATAACTATAAAATGCATAAGTAGAATTCAAATATATATTTATTTATATCTCCCTTCGCAACAAAGGTTTCAAAAACCGTGTCTGCAGTTAATTATGCCACAGTTCAAAGAAAAGTCACACAAATCAAGTATTTCTAACCACACAAGATCGACTCAACCAAAAATGTAGGAATCAGAACGAGAGGAAGAAAAAGAAGAGTAGTAGGATTTTAGGTGCTCGGACACCTCAGATTTGGCTGTCCGAATACTCCAGGGGAATGCTCCTTCATAAAGTCCCACGAAAGCAGACCAATTCATGTAGGATTGGCCAGACTCGCGCCATAAACCGCGGCTGGAACATTCGATGCGTATGAAGGATTGCCAGAGTTATACACTACCGACGGGCTCCTCGCATTACAAGGGAGGCCCACACCACCTCGCTGTGGTTTCTCCCGAAATGACCAAAAAATTTCATTTCAACAAAAAATTAGGGAAAAATTTGGAGGGGATAAGCTTATTCTAAAAATAGTAATATTGCTAAAGCTAAAGAGGCTAAATAATTTAACATTGATGTGATGATATAAGCATGTATATTTAAAAAAAAAACTCTAACAATTATTAAAGTATGTCTGTATCTTTTTGTGGCTGGTATTTTGAATACATCGTCATGAACCGAATAAGGAAATACATGTTTGGCAAGATTATTAACAAAATTTACATATTTACAAATAGATAGTGGTGGCTTTGTGGTCCCAGCCATAACTTAAACCATCTCAAAACTTTTTTTGGAAGTTGTGTAAATTAGTCAGCTTCTTTTGCTAGTTTAAACAATAAATAGATTACCAAGTGATACACGAGTGAGCAAGAGTTAGTTTTGTTAAAGTAGTTTCTTATAAATAGTTCAATATGTTTTAGCCTATATACAAATAAATTAAGCGAAATATATTTTCTTGTAGCTATTTATAAAAGGGAACGATGTTTCAATGATAGTTACCAACGTAAGAAGGCATGCAGAAATATGACCCAATACTAAATAAAACCAAACTAACTAAACTATACGATAAAATTCACTTAAAGCTTCCATTATTAAGCTTCGGACGAAATTAAGCTTATACAGCTTTGGGAAGAAGACAAATTAATTGTACTTTAGAGGTGTAGGGGTTTCTGGCCTCCAGTAGATTGTTGTTGAAGGCAGAGTTCTTCCTCGGTATTTTTAATAGTAGTGGTCGCAGTAAAAGTCAGTTCTAGGATTCAATAATTTATTCGGGAAAAATGTGCTTATTATATTTACAAAAATGGTTTGTATATAGATGCTAATAAAAGTATATGCATCCATGCAGGGGCAGAGAAAGAATACTGAGCTCTGCGGCTTGGGTCGGCCTGTCGTAAAAGTCGACAAAACAACCCACCCTAACTACGTGGTAGGGCCCCAAGCCCGTCTGGATGGCGACCACCTTTGGTCTTAAGTATGCCGCCATATTAACCTTGTGTTGTGTTCCGGCATTAGTGACCCAAGTTCCTGTATCCTTATGGGACAGCAGCGTGTTCACGATGCCACTGGCGTTGCAAACATTCATAGGCGACGGTAACTGCAAAATTCTAAGCGCGCCGTCAGCCTGTCTGCTGTCCTACAGCAATAAACAAAAAGACAACAGATGTGTGAGCGAGACAGAAGATGTATTATTGTACTAAAAAATTGAATAACTTGAATAACCTTGAAAAATGCTTTAACGTGTTGTTCCATTTTTAATGAATTAATAAACCAAAGACAACGCATGACACAGGTACATTTTAATGTTGACAAAATATTCGAAGAAAGTATCGAGTACAGCGACCTTGTCGTTACTAAGAATTTTGTACGAAAGTGGAATAAAGTACCTTCAAGACTACCGAACTAGAGCTGAATATTGGTTATAAAATTAATACATATGGTTAAGCTTGAAAATAAGGGGAACTATAACGTAGTAAACTTACTGATTATCTTCTTTTTTAAAATACTTAAAACTAAAAGAGACTTTAGAAAGAATGGTGAAAAGTGTATTCCCTTTTTCGGTTACACTTGTTTAATATTACATATCTTAATATAAAGCTAGTTCTACTTACCTGCTGTACCCATTAATATGGAATAAGTTAGGAACAGACTGAGATCTACCCCTGTCATGTTGTACCTCTTCAACGTATACACATATGTAAGCGAACCTTCACCTAAAAAAATAACAGATAAATATCAAATGCATTATAAGGTTTTATATCTTTACAGTTTAAAATGTTCATATGCTTATAATAAATAGGTAGGTAAATATAATATAATAGGTGTAATTATAGGTGTAAAATTACTCGTAAATAAGAAAGTCTAATATGAAACAGATAACATAGAGAAAGCTGGAGACGTATTGGCGTTAAGTATAACCCGTTCAATGACAGTTTAATAGCTAGAATCATAGGAAAAGAAAGACATAATAATTATATAATTATTTAAAAAAATCATAAAATATTAACCAAATGTTAAATATTTCATAACTAACCCAACAACAATCAATTGGTGACATTTACCAAAATATATTGCAATATTATCTTATGAAAAGTTCCCAAAACATGTTCAATTTCATTTTATGAAATGGTTAAAACGGGTGAAAGTAACACAAACCATACTTGGGTATCATAAAATAAACACGCATTTTACATCCTTAAAATATAGTTTTTCAGATTTAATGATGTTATTCATATGGCCTCACAACGATGACGTGATGGCGGATAAAATGAAATTTTTACCTCTTCAATCTAAAGATAATTTTATAATAACTGTACAAATGGGAGAGTATTTTATTTAATCAAAAAAATATAATAATTTATTATTACCAATTGCTGGACCCATGATGACAATATGTGCACAAATTACAAGAATAATTTTCGTCATTCGTTTCCTCGGAGATTTAACTATTAAACAAATTAAATTCCATACATGCTTGTAATGGAAGAAATCAACAAATTTATTACATATAGTGCCTTCCATTTTTTCATTCCTTACGTCATGTATACGGAAGAATGTATGTATAAATCCAATTACATAAATAGCTAGCGATATGCCGAATATCCCGAAATATCCTAATTGATCCAGCAAAACTCCACTAAGTGATGTTCCAACAGGTATTCCAAGCGTTACAATAACTGCAACTATACCAAATCTAAATGTGCGAGACTCTTCACTTGTGATGTCAGCTACAAAACTATATGATCCCATGAGTGCAACAGAAACTCCTCCACTGAAAGTTGTTGGTAATGCCTCAATTATAGCGGTAGCCCATAAAGGCCATTCCAGGAAGAAGTAAGTCGCCCATAATAGACCTATATTTGACACGATTTCTCCAATAATTGGTACCATCATTAATGCTTTCCGATTCCCAGTTTTATCGCTCCATGCGCCAACAAATAATATTATGAGAGCTGGTATACTACTTTGTAGAGGTGACTGCCATGTTGTCATATCTGAGATCATTGTGACTGCCTCCGTTAATGCTTTTTCTGTTATATTATCATTAGTTTCACCATTTACTACTTTCAGACATATTTCTTCCGTGTAATTGAGATCCACGCGACATGCCTTCTCAGTATTGAGCTTTTGAACTGCTAAAGATGATATGGCCGCTGGTAGTATATAACATAACAGAAATGGTTCTACTGTAAAAAAATTTAATAATTTTCGTAATTTTTGCGGCACGGTAAGTGGTGTAGAGGGAGTTATTTCAGTAGCAGTCCCGTTTTCTTTTTGGTCGGTACTTTCACTTTCGTTTTGCATGATGCACTTTACTACAAAATTATTTTAAACAAATTATTGTTCACGATTTTTAACTCGATACATGAGTCTGTTTGTTGGTAAACACGGATCACCACTGAACGGCACTCGATGGTCGCCGGCTTCGTAGAAACTTGTTTCTCGCTAAGTATCTTTGTATGAGATGTAATAAAAAAATATTATTAAAAAACGAAACCCGCATTCCTTAATAATTAAATAATCATCTGTAAGTTACAAGCAAACTTTGTCCATTATATTTGTTGTTTTTCTATATATATATATATATATATATATATATATATATATATATATATATATATATATATATATATATATATATATATATATATATATATATATATATATATATATATATATATATATATATATATATATACCTAGTCAGGTCATAAATTCTGTCACATGTTTAATGTAAAATAATTGTAACAACTTTATTAATTATGTAACCATTCATATACCAAAATGAACTTAACAAAACATAGATTCTTATGACATTAAAGTTTATTCAAAATGACCTCCGTGATTTTGAAAATACAAGCCTTCAATCTGCGCGGCCAGTTGTCTATCGCAGCACGAACGAGATCCATGTCAATATCGGCGGCTGCCTTAATCAAGGATGTCTTGAGTGACTCCAAATTGGGATGAGGCTTTGAGCACGCCTTTTCCTCCAAGTGTTGCCATATCTTGTAATCTAACGGATTCAAATCTGGACTGGAGGAGGGCCAGTCTTCGTGCCGGATGAAGTCGATTTCACGCGCCGCCAGCCAGTCTTGTGTGCTCTTCGCTCTATGAGCTGGCGCCGAATCTTGTTGGAATACCCAGTGCCTGTTATTGAACATGGTATGAGAAACAGGTTCCACAAGGTTCGTCAGGACTGTATTTTGATACACAACAGCATTAGTTTTTACACCTTTCTCACAAAAATGTACCTCTGTTAAGCCCCAATAAGAAACTCCCAACCATACCATGAGCGAGGATGGAAAATGACCTCGTTGGACACGCGGAATACGGTTGCTCGCTTCTTCACTACTGTGTGCGTACACCTTATCATTTTGTTTGTTGTAGCTCTCTTCTACGGTAAACATTTTTTCATCCGAAAAAAGAATTTCCCGATATTTTTTTCCCGCGTACCGCTTCAACAAAGCGCGGCATCTCTTCAGTCTCAGGTCCATTAGACGAGCATTCAAACGATGTCCTGTTTTTCTTCGATATGCCCGAAGCCCTAAGTCTTCATTTAACACCCTTTTCACCGTGGTTCTGCTTAACCCCATCTGAAGGGCCAACAGTTTCTGCTTACGTTTGGGATTTCTTTGAATTCGTGCCTTCACAGCTTTTATCACTGCTGGAGTCCTAACAGACCGAGGGCGACCACTTCTTGACCTGTCATCTACACTAGAGTCTTCATTGTATCGTTTGATGGTACGATAAAACGAATCTTTTGGTAATATTCAAATTTTTCAGTATGTTAAAAATTTGAATTGGCGCGTAACCGCAATGATGCAACGCAATAACTGCAACACGGTCTTCTTTAAGCGTCCACTCCATATTTAAAAATGAGTAAAATTCTAAAAGTTATACATTTTTATTTTCATGAACAATTCGAAATTCTAATTCAATAAACTTTTTTGTGGCCAGCATTCTAAAAGAAAAGTTTTTACTGTGTGACAATACTTATGATCTGACTAGGTATATACATCATCAAAACCAAACTCTCGCTTCGGCGCCCGGGGTCCGCTTTCCGACTTTTTCTTCTCCACTTCGCACGGTCTTCAGCATCCCTGGTAGTGAGCCCATTAGCACGCATATCACCCTTCACGACGTCTAGCCAGCACTATTTGGGTCTACCTCTCCTGCCGGGGCCAACACTCTTGTAATTTATCCGCAATGTCACGGACATGAAGACTACCGCAAATGCGGGAGTTCCTAACGCGATCCTTCCGCGTCACTCCACACATCCACCGCAGCATATTCATCTCCATGATACGCAGTTCTTGCTTGTGTCGCTCTAACACCGGCCACGTTACGCAGCCGTATAAAAGGACAGGCCTAATGATGGTCTTATAGACCTGTCCCTTCAACTTTACCGGCATCTTGGGGTCACAAATGACACCAGTTACCTCACGCTATTTGACCCACGCGGCAGCAATGCATGCCTTGACGTCGCAATTGATGTCACCAGACGCATGAAATACAGATCCCAGGTATTTGAATTGGTCCGTGCGCTCGACCGTGTTGCCGCCTATGCGTACGGGTGTGGGATCTGTGGAATTACAGGCCAAGTACTCGGTCTTCGCCACATTGATCTTCAGACCACCGTCCTCAAGCGACTCCTTCCACGCCTTCACGCGTTGCACCAGCCTACCTCTGTCCGAATCTGTCAGCGCGATATCATCAGCATACAAGAGCAACCACGGGGGCTGCTCATGTGAGTTTCTGATGCTGTCTGACAATTCGTCTAATACCACGCTAAACAGAAACGGACTAAGGACGGATCCTTTGTGCACCCCGACGGTGATGGGGAAAGGTTTTGTGTCGCCAACAGCGGTCCGAACTACGGAATCGGAGTCACGGTACATGTCTCGGATGATGTCAATATAGGCCTCTGGAATCCCTTTGGACTGCAATGCCCACCAGATTAACGCGCGAGAAATACAGTCGAAGGCCTTCTGCAAGTCGAGAAATAGGCAATGCAGAGGCGTTTTCTTCACCCTGTATTTCTCTGCGACAGTCCTTAAGGCAAAAATAACAGGGTCCATTGTCTCGTGATCAGGGCGAAACCCATATTGACATTCCGAGACAGTGCACTCCTGTCGAATCCGAGAGTCGATAACCCTTTCGAAGAGTTTCATGGTGTGGGACATGACCTTGATTCCTCGGTAACTACCACACTCCTGCACCATCCCCTTGCCTTTGAAGACTGGAGTAATGATACTCAGTCTCCATTGGCTCGGGATCGTATCGGTGAGGAGTGTCCGGTTGAACAGGTCGGTTAAGATGCCCACACCACGAGAGCCCATCGCCTTCCAGGCTTCGATGGAGACGCCATCGGATCCAACAGTTTTCCGATTCTTTATGCGGCGAAGACAATTCTGAATTTCTGCAGGCGTTATCAGTGGGACTAGTCTTTGATTCGGAGGAAGATCTGGCGGCTGCACCTCTTTGTGCTGCGTGTTCAACAGCTCGTGGAAATACGAGCGCTAGTTCTCCTTTACCGCGACGTCCTCGCATAGCAGGTTGCCCACAGGGTCTTTTACACAGCGTGAAATATATAGCGTATATATATATATATATATATATATATATATATATATATATATATATATATATATATATATATATATATATATATATATATATAGGCGAGTTTGTGTTATATATAATAATAAATTTTTTGCTATTACATAATATTATTATGAATTAGATCCAACTAAATATTATATACACTATTTTTTGCTTTGTATTGTTCTTGGATAGAAACCCTTATTCGGGCATAGGCCTCCTCCAGTTTCAGTTCACTGGATTCCTGTTGTAGCTACAATGTCGTCTCTCCGTCGTTTGATTGGTCGTCGTCCATCATGTCCCTTCTATGGTCCATAGCTTGTCTTTGCGCCGTGCCAGGTAATATTTGAATTCGAACTTAAACAATAAAATATGTGTATGATGGTTTATTGGGTATATTATATGTGAAATAAGATGGATGTTTACATATGGATGTCACCACGAATTTTAAACGATTGTATGTGGCCCCATATATTGCCAAGCAAAACCTGTAATATAATTTTTTTACTGCACTATAAAAAAAGTTTTCTTTGTGATGTATAAATCAATGCAATACTAAGAAAGTATACTAGCGATTTCTTACTTAATACAAATATTTACAAAAGGACATTTGATGGCGTTGTACAAAAAGTATATGGAAATTATGTGTTTAAAAAAATTATAATACAATGAGAAAAAATCTAGAAGTAGAAACTAAGTAAAATAGTATACATAGACTTGTATACACAAGTGGCACGACTGATTGTAGTGCTCGTTGGGTGACTGTCCGCGCTGGACACTGGAAAAGATGAATCGGGAGGTTTTCCACGAGGTCCTGACCGTCACTACGTGTTCAGGGACAGGCAACGGACCTCCCAATGACGTCGACGTAGAGGCGTAAAACCTGCGGTTGCTCAACTCCTTAGAACTTATAAAAGAGAGCGCCGGGAGAATGAAACCATGACCCCCTGGCGCTAAACACATGGAAGAAGCCCGCCATGAGAAAATTTAAAGACAAGAAAGGGTTGGCCGGCACCGGCTAGGGCCACGAGATCGGCAGGCCACATATCCGTGGTCCCGAGGGAACCCGTCAAGAGAGGGTTTTTCCCCGAGAACAAAATAACGACTGATTATAGTGACATATAATATAATCTTTAAGCATAGTTTTGAAGATGTGTAAAGTTTTGCTTTTCTTACATTTTCCGGTAAAGAATTCGAGAGGCGGAGGACCTTAGAGTAAAGGATTTGGAGTAAAATTCTAAAGAATGTACAGGTGCCTCTAAAAGGAGAGATTATACGAAGAGCGCAAATAGGCAACTACTTGAGCTTTTTATGATAATCAGATACATGGTCATATTTTTCAAATCAAATATTAACCTGATGAAAATATTTTGAAGCCGCTCAAGTTTAATTAGTTGGTCTTGGATGATATCTAGAAAACAACATAGTGAACAAACACCGGTTATAACACTAAATAACAATCTCTGCTAGACAACTTTATCAGGGATATGGTGGAATACAACCTATACAAAAATATTCAAGAAAGTAATAGCAATATAATATTTATTTTAAATAATATACGAGAATTGTCGTACATCGACTCTTTGCCTGTTGAATTCTGTAAGGACAACTCCTTAAAACTGAACCAAACCAAAGATTACATGCTGAAATAACTTTCAGCATATATAATCTTCAGAAGCATCAAATTAAAAGTTTACTCAGGAAAATAAAATAGTATATTTTTTATTTAATTCATACTTAAGGTAGATATTGTACTTCTCGTGGAGTGGAATGCCCCATTTCATCTTTAAATGGTAAAAAACGGCTATGCTAGTTACTAGAGCTCATACGGTCTTGGCTAATACCAGTACTCATGATAGTTTACAGATACTAAATTAAAGCCGTTTTCTGTTTTCTATTTAACGGTATCAGGGGACTGCACCATACTGCTCTCAGAGGATTTTCAAAGACGTCTTGGAGTAGCTTTGCTCCAAATAGACCAACAGGACAGCGTTCTAAAATTGTGTTTGAATTTTGTGAGCAATGCTCAAACTTCCCTTACTGACTTTCTTTAGTTACAGAGAATAGTATAGCAACCTGAGTATTGCTGTAACACATATTTATTTTAATATATGTTATTCATTTAAAAAATACAAAGAACCCTTAGTTTAAGTAATAAATATGTAAAAACATATAAGCATCAAAAAGAAGTCAAACCTTCCTTCACACTAGAGATTGCAGAAGTTCCCGGAAAGGCCTGCAAAAGTCTAGAATGGTATCAGCAGATAGTCACTACTGACACTTAAAAAACAACAAATCTTCATAATGTGGTCATTAATATTCTTATTACATGCTTTTTACCGGTACGTTGGAGGTTAAATATGTATAATATAAATATAATATATCCTAATCTTCAAACTAAAGAAAATGATGTAGAAGTGTAGGAACTGGCTCGTTATAAATGTTGTGTTATGAAGCTCTTTGGGAGCCTTTTGGATCCCAAAGAGTCTCGGAGTGCCAGTACAGATTTCACCCTTGATGAAGATAAATACGATATTGATTATGATTTTATACTCAAGAGTATATCCAAGACAGCCTTCGTACTTTTTTGTTTACCAAGTAGTAATATCATATTAATTTTGAGGTCAAGATGCGCATTCATGGCGCGTGGAACAAAATGCGTTAGGTGACTGTTTGGGACATTAAGATGTCGATTAAGCTGAAGGGACAGCTCTATAAGACCATCATTAGACTATTTTTTTATACGGCTGTGAAACATGGCTGCTGCTAGATAAGCACAGCAAGAACTGTCTCGAAGATGAATATAAGGTGGGTGTTTGGAGTAACGCTAAAAGATCGCGTTAGGAACAACCGGGTTGATAAATTGCAGAAGTGTTACCTCCGCTGATAGTGGCACATTTACAAATTTAAAAAAATGTCCAACCATGCTGCTTCCAACGAGCCGCGGCAGGAGGGGCAGTCACAAGAGATGCTAGCTTGGCTTCGTAAGAGGTGTTATGCGTGACAATGGATGAAATTGCTTAACATTGCTTAAAATGGAGAAAAAAAGTCGGAAAGCGAACTCTGGTTACCGTTATGAAAGTCTGAGTTGCAACCAAGATTTAACGCGATGATCATTATGAATATTAAACCCTAAGACAACATCGTAGGTATTCATGGTGAATGAAGCAAACCACAAACTTGGTTACTAGTAGGTAGTTTATTCACAATATCTACCAAAGAGCCGATTCTTTGAGGCGTGCACAGGTGACCATTCGTATCGGCGGTTAGTACTTGACTGACTTGTGTACCGTCAGAGACCTCGTATTTATGCGAATTTCTGAGGTAAATAATATTCGCTCGGGACTTTCCTACACGACGTCCCTTGACCACACAGCTGACAATATCAAAGATGTACTCGAGGTTTAATCCCCTAAACAAGGTTTATGTAAACATGGTTTTCTGCCAACAGCCGCTTTGTCCTGTTTACATTTAGTTCGTCTTTATTCTGATACCGGCGTCCTTTGGCTATATAGTTTTTTTTTATAGCTGTGGAACAACAGATAGGCTGACAGCCTACTTAAAAGTAAGCAGTTACCATCGTCTGTGAATGTTGGCGCTGTGAGCACACTGCTGTGAATATTGAGGCACTGAAACTTGGGTCAGTAATGCCGGAACACAACTCAAGGTTATCGCGGCGGAATATTTATAGAAACAACCCAGGGTAGTTTTACTGTTTTTCTAACTACATCTTTGAATTCTGTATAGCTCCTAGCACAAAATGTTGACTATGTAAGAAGGCAGCGTTGCAAATGAAATAAGAATAGAAGCAATTCAAAATAATATTTCTCAAACATTAGTTCTTTAGAATCGCAATAGAAGGAAGCAGTTAAAAAACTATAACCTTGAAATGACAGCTAGAAATTAAAATAATATTCGAAGCCAATTAGTAATATTTTAACGTTCCCATTATGTATTTGTAGTAACAAATATAAAAAGTATCTCGTTATAAAAATTAGTTTATGGGTACCAACTGTGGAGGGATGCTGGCGAAGGGGTCAACATTCTACTGTGAATGCTCAATTAGCTAGCTCAGTTGGCGGCGTGTCCAATAAAACTCTATGTCCATGTGGCCTCTATTGGAAGCGTTATATGATAGAATCTTGGTAATTGTTTTGGCAACTTATACTTGTTACATATCGGCAAAAGAGACATAGGACGGTCTAAGTTTATGGTTATTATTAAGAATTAATTTTCAACACGTTGTGGAACTCCCGTTTATGAAGGAGAATCACTCTATCCGAAAATTTTCGACGCTGCTCCTCAGCATTCCATGCGCTTGAGGTGAACACTGTTAATTAAATGCCCGATAGTGAAGTTCCTTCAGAACGCTGCCGCCTTTGCAACATACTGACTGACAGATCCGGCTGTATTATTAAATTGATGAAGCAAATTAATAACCGAGTTATCTTTTCTCAGGCCGCCATAGATCTAACAGTCGTCGAGGGTCAAACCTTCCGTCATAGTCTTCCAATATTTACGGTAAAGCTTTTTTAGTCATTTATTCTCTCTCAACATATATAGTTATATATAAAACTTATTGCAGAAGGGAATTAGGAATGACTTGGCCTTTTATCATTATAATGATGGCAATTTTTGTGGAACATGCAACTAGGATGTTTGATATATGAAGATTCCACATAGATAAAACTTGTCATTTTACATCGGGTGTTACAAATATAATAAAACAAAAGTGCAAATAGTATATTTTCATGATCTAAATGTTGTCTGAGTCAACGGTAAGTTCTTTGAAATATAATTTTCATAGAGGTGATAATAATAATAATAAAATATAATATGACCTAAGAGCCCGTGAACCCCAGACCTTCGTCATTTTATAAAAGCTGAAAGTTTGTCAGCGCGTGCTCCGAACACAGGTAAGAACGATGGACCATTATGAACTTTGGGATACCGTGGCTTTGGCAGGTAAAGGGTAGTAAAGGTTGTAAAATGCCGATCTAAATTCATCAAATAATAAAGTGCGATTTTTTGGTATTACCTTCAGAATATTATTAAAAATCACGTTATTCATTGCCAGACACTTAACATCGTGTCAACCCCTTGCCAGACACCCTTAAAGTTCATGAAATTATAATTTTACTTACGTTATAGTATAAAAGCTGATTTTTATATATAACACTTGGGTAATAAGTAAATGATGTTTTCTCACTAACCAGACATTTTTGATAGTTCCAACCCCTTGCCAGACAAACATTATAAATCTTAAGAAGAAATTCGTGATTGAATGACTTACGCAAATAAATTTTTTAGCGCACATTTATATAGCTGATAATATATGTAAACTTTAAAAACATCTTATGAAAAGACATTCGATGCTACAACTACCTTTCGGACGTGTTTGATCAGGTCCAGTCCAGTCCATGGTGTAGCTCAATTGTGCTGATTCTAAACGCTGAGAAATTGACGAAAAAGAAGAAGAATATGATATCAAATGGAGTAACAGTGACGAAGAAAATGATAATATTGGTGATTATAATGAATGAAATAATATTGTCTTTTATACTCTATAATAATATGTAATGTCATCAATCTATTTTTTTATTCTTTATAATAACTTGTAGTATCATTAACCTATTTTTGAGAAATTTTTAATTTATCAGATTTATTTTAGATGTTTTTATTTCCCAACCTACCTCATTGTTATTATTTACTAAATGCAGTAACACTATTTCTAATTTAATAGGGTCTTCCTCGGATTATACCAAATCATCTGCAAAACGAAGATGTATGTGTAGAGTAACGCGGAAGGACCGCATTAGGAACTCCCGCATTCGCGGCAGTCTTCATGTCCGTGACATTGCGGATAAACTGCAGGAGTGTCGGCTCCGTTGGTACGGCCACGTTTTACGGCAACCGGATGCTTAGGTGGGAAACAAATGTCTGACCATGCCGCCTCCGTCGGGCCCTGGCAAGAGGGGTGAACTTGCCCTCCGGCGCCGCCGGCGTGGCCTGCGTTGGCGGGAGGGGAGTGTGGTGGTCGACTCCCGCTCCCGCTCCGCCGCCTCCTTTGCGGACATGACTGCCTCCAACTCCTAAAGCTGGAGGATTCTGGACGGGGCGGGACTTGCATCTCCGCCGCGTGCCAGTCAGGCGTGGGTACGACTACCAGACGACACTCCAGAAAACCAGGGAGTCGCCTAACGTCGTAGCCAGCCCAGCTAGACCGACGGACAGCGGAGATGCTGTTCCCGCCCCAGGAACACGCTCTGTGCAGGCGCAGTCGAAATGGGCATTGTTTCGACTACCAAATCAGGGCCCGGGACAGAACCCGGGACCCCAACCAGTATTCGCAACCATCCCACCAGGGACCGCGCCATGAACAGAGAGCGAAGTTGGGAAAGGATGTGGGAGGTAGACGGGAAGAAAGGTGGGACTCCGCCGCTTCGGACGGGAAGGGGAATGAGGCGGCGGATGCTCGGGCACCTCGGGTACGCACACCCGTGCACTCCTCGGACAGAGAAGCGCCCCTGAGGGGAAGACCAGTAATATGTTCCAACATGTTCCTACTTATGGTAAGGAAATGTTAGTTTGAAATACATTGTAGTTTTAAAAGATGATGGTAAACAAATTTATATGTCAACCAAAAATTAATAATAAAATACACAATTGCTCTAAAGAACTCACAAAAAGAGTCGCTTCTTTTAAAACGAGACGGTCAAGTTCGAGAGGTTCAAGAAAGGACACGCTATGCTTTGTCACAGAAGTTTATTTCTGGGAAAACTTCCAGGAACACACGTGATTAATTTATTTATTTATCAATAGTTACAATACAACCATTCTACACCCAATAAACCTCAACTATCATGGTGGCCTGATGGAAAAAATGACAGACATCCCTGATCTTTAAATATGCTGCCATAATAACCTCGTGTTTTTTACGGCATTAGTTACCCAGATTTTGATTCCCCGGCGTGGACGACAGTACCCCTGGCGTTATAAACATCTAAATGTAAATTAATAGTATTAATATAACATAATTTAATAATTTATATGCTATTTATATAAAGCGAGTTACCTGCAGTCAAACTGCGTAAGTAGTTTTGCGGGGCATGGTATAAAAAATATCTTGATTGTTACCGTGGCGCTACGGCTAACTCACGTCTGAACGCCTGCTGCAGTCACGGATTCAATCCCAGTCCCAATTATGGGTTTATGTATTTATTAGATGTGTGTATAAGTATAATATCAGTTGTCTAATACCCATTACACAATCGCTCTGCTGCTTATTTTGCGACTAAATCGCGGTGTGTGGATACACTATTTTTATATTAATTTATTTAGGCGTACATAATAATCTAGCAAAGAAAATTTAGTTTTTAAAATATATCATATACAATATTATATTGCTTAATTTAATGTTTCATATTTCCACGTTGTATAACTAGTTATATAAATTTCCATTGTTTCAAAATAGCTATAAGGGCAGTTACATGCGTGCAATAGTTTTATCAGTGTGGCGAAATGTTGCCCTCAGGTTACTAGAGTTTTTATGCGTGCTTTTAGGTGAAAACTGTCCGTTGTCCGTTGGTATATTGCAATACATTACAGATAACAAAAACGTGTCTATACGCACCTTTAAATTCTCTTATCAATTTTTGAACGGAGTCAACAGCTGACTCTCATTGTTTTTTATTCTTTAATGATCCACCTGTTTTAATTTATTTTCATCATTTTAAACAGCTATTAAATATAGGAGATGTGTGTAATTGAAAACTAGCGGAGTTCTCTTTAGATCTATGATCTTGGTCTAGGATCTCATCAGTTGCTTTCAGCTCGCCTTTCATGGAAAAAGATGCCGGCATTGGTGTTCTACTAATGTCACTTCATGTGACTCCGGCGCTCAAGGCTAATGAAGGAAAACTGGGTGATTTTCGAGGATACATCAGTAACATACGTCTCACGGGGACTGCCACCTTACTCCACTGCGTGTTTCCAAGCGAAGGGCTGCACGATATGCAAAGCTTAAAAAAGAGTAGGGACATTGCTCCTCTTATATTTAATCTCATTTATTTTGTATATATATACATGGTAGCAAAGTGACACGAGTTCCGTAGCCTAACCTAGCCTCCCGGGGTCAAATCCCACAATAGCACGTACCACTTAGGTAGTTTTTTCCTTTATTTTTACCGACGGTGAAGAAAAATATCACACGGAAACCAATCCGCTTTGGTCAAGCGTGGTGGGATACTGTTGGTTCTTTCTGGAGAGAGGCTCGAGCTCAGCCCAGAGAGTTTTTTTTTATAGCTTGAGTTCAGCAGACAGGCAAACGGTCCACCCTAGCAGGTGGTCACCGTCGCCTATGGACGTTTGCAGCACCAGAGGCACTACCAACGCGCTGCCGGTCTCGAAGAAATTTTATAACGCCTTTTTTGAAGAACCCCATACCATACCAAAAACGCGCATAAGTTTTTTTTGTAGCAGTAATCATCAGCAAAAGAAAACTCTAATAGTAAGTAGACGTCTTGTATATAAATAATTGAGATCATTGAACTCAGAACTCTATAAAAATATAGGTTAAGAGGAATATTGCCAAAGTATTTATATCCATGGATTCATGGTTAATATTGTACGAGTAAATTTGTGTAGAATCGCCTTCTTTCATTTCTGGGCCATGCATCTGTATGTTATGAAATTGTTTAAACGAGCTTCTTCTTCAGAATATTTCACCTTGGTTACTATTGTAACTATTAATTACTAAAATTACTATAATTACTTACTAGGTTACTATAATGAATTTTATTAAACCTATTATTTCTTCGGAATCCAAAATCGGTGCTAAGTACTGTCTTCTTTCGTTTGTGCCTTCAGTAATAATTGCTGAGTAGTAGAAAATAGATGAAATCGATGTTCTAAAATTGCATTTCAGGGCATTTTTTTCCAAATGATAAACTAATTCTAGTGAGCTAGAGGAAAATGGCTTGTTTATTTTAAAAATATTTTGAGAACAACGTGAGATGTTTCTGTTACTATATACTTATATATTAAAGTATTATTAGTTCAATAAGGCATGTAACAACACATCCGGTTGGTTGATAATTTATATATATTCGTTAAAATGGGTAATAATTTAAATCCTCTTCTGGACTTGTTGACAGTACCTGGCTAGTTCCCTACAATCTATACTAATACAATATTTTATATAAGGAATATTTGTTGCTTGTAGATAGAATAAAACATTTCTAAACAAATCTTACAGCAAAAAGCTCTATTAGCGATTGTCAAAAATGGTTGAAAACCGAATTTATGAATTACTACGTGAAAATTAGAGCGAGTCTTCTCATATACTACGGTACAAAAATAGTTTACAGATACGTTTCGCTACATCGTTACTGGGTACCTAATAACTTGTTGTATCAATCTATATATATAGGTCACGAGCTCTTATCCCGCGATGACATACACTCCTTAGGCAGGTTTCTCGCTTAATGTGCATTTACATAATTCTCAGTAGGGTCTTCTTCACCACACCATTCCCTTGGGGAGGTTTGGAGCTTCGAGTTGGTACTCTTTACCCCGGAATAAACTCAGAGGGCAACAACCCTTCGGCGACGTGGCTTGGGCTACGGCAGCGCACTTCCACAAAATTGGTGTGGCTTCAACGCAGCTCTACGTTGGCCCATCTTGGCTTGGTGGGACAATCTCGGCTATATTGCTGGCCATCAGTGACTTCTGTTAGCCTGTCTGTAACTTGATGGTTCTGCGACCTCAGTTGCTCATAATTAAAACTCTGGGAGTCGGTAGCCAAATGCCATGGTGATCTGGTGGTTGGGCGTGCAAAGGGGCGATGCCATAGAGGTGTGTGTGGGGGCCATTATTTGCGCTCTTTAACATTCGACGCGCCAACATCTCCACAAAGTCCTCAACACGGGGAATGACGTGTCACGGGCAGTCACATCATTCCTGACGTACCGACCCGCACCTGTACACACTCTAGGGAGATGTTTTGTTGGGCTTCAATGCGTCACAGTGTCTCTGCCGAACATAGCGCAAGCCACGCAGGAGCCGCGTAGGTGAGTCAGAAACGGAGGAGTCTTGTAGATCCCGATACATGATTGCTTCGGCGTGACTGTGTAGGAAACTTACATACTGAGATCATCGGTATATGTATTGGGTGTACAAATTAATTCGGTCCGTTTTTTGTTGTTAAAAATATATTTATTTTTAAATCAAAAAAAATTAATAGATTAATCAAAGTATTGTCCATCGTTGATTACTACTTTTTCCCATCTCTCAGGCAATTTTCGAATTCCATCTCGAAAAAATGATTCGTCTTTCGAGGCAATCCAACTTCCGATCGAATTTTCTATTTCTGCAAAAGAAGTGAACCGGTAACCTGCCAAGTCGTGCTGCATCCGTCGGAATAACCAGTAATCCGAAGGAGCAAGGTCCGGAGAATACGGCGGGTGTGGTAAAATATCCCACTTGAGTGTTTCTAAATATTTTTTGACGATGTTTGCGACATGAGGTCGAGCGTTGTCGTGCAAAAGAATAACTTTATCATGTCTTTGTTCGTATTCCGGCCGCTTTTCACGTAATGCACGGCTAAATCGAATTAATTGTAGCCTATACCGATCGCCCGTAATAGATTCGCCAGGTTGTAGCAACTCATAGTACACAACACCTTTTTGGTCCCACCAAATACACAGCATGACTTTTGAACTCAAATTTTGCTTTGCTGTTGATGTCGAGGTCGATGGTAACGATTCAACAGGCTTAGCGTAGTATTTTTTCTTCTTGGGATTATCGTAGAATATCCATTTCTCATCTCCAGTAACGATTCGATGTAAAAACCCCTTTGTTTTTTGCCTTTGAATCAACTGCTCGCAAATGAAAAATCGCCTTTCAACGTCTCTTGGTTTCAATTCATGAGGAACCCAGTATACCTGTTTTTGAATCATTCCTATGGACTTTAATCGTACAGAAACTGCTTGTTGAGTCACTCCTAAACTATCTGCAAGCTCCTCTTGTGTTTGACTTCGATCTTCATCGAGTAATGCCTCCAATTCTTCGTCCTCGAATTTTTTTGGTTGTCCGGGTCTAGGCTTATCTTCAACGCTGAAATCACCATCCTTAAAATGTCGGAACCATTCCCTACATAATTTATCAGTTGGAGCATTATCACCATAAACTTCCACAAGCATTGGATGCGCTTCCGCTGCACTTTTCTTCCAATTGAAGCAAAAAATTAAAACCTCCCGCAGATGCTGCTTAGTTAACACAAAATTTGACATATTCAAAAAAATTTAAAACAAGTTCTTTTACGAAATTCGAAGTGATGGGAACGGAATGTTATTGACAGATGTCTAACCTCTCTGAAACCACCGAGATCAACTGTCACAATAAAACATTCATGACAGCCAGAGCCATCTTTATAAAACGGACCGAACTAATTTGTACACCTAATATATCTAGGAAGAAGTCTTATGCTAGAAGTGGGACGTTATGGACTGTTATATAGTAAATAGTGTACCCTAGCATAGTCGGGTTGCATTGTATTACTAGTTTTATAAATAAGTATATAAAAATAAACAAATGCGCACCTAAATAAAAAATTGAACCTTGAGTTACATTTCTCGTTCTATATTAACTCATTGATATATCAGTTACTAATAATTACATCTAATTTAATGTAATAGCATTACACAATAAATTTGACCTATTGACCGAAATCACATAAAAACATGTAAGAATGCACAATTAAATACGTGAGGCTTTTATCGGTGTTGCCAGATGAGACGATAAAGTTCTATAATAGCTCTTATTTACGGAGTTTAATTTTATTACGTACGTTGAAATTTATAAATATGGGTAACAAAAGTTTTTTTTGAGTTTAAATCCAAAATATATTTTATTTTAAAAATTGATTTTATGTTTGATTTTGAATTTGACCCAAATAAAATTGCATTTTTTATATTTTTACTGATTGCACATGTACATGGGTTTTTAAAAATATAATCATCGGGGACACAGACCAAAACAAACTAATTTTGTTACATAATTTTTTTTTGTCTTGTCGTAGTATATAAACCAATATACAGCTACCAAATCTTGCATGGCTACAAAGTCAGCCACGTCATCAATATTTCAATTGAATTTCACTCATAAAATATAAGAAAGTAAAATAAATTTTAAAATTTTGACTTCAAATTACTTTGACTGTTCCTATATTTTTATTTGCTGGTTACATTATGTGTATGAGAGCTAGGTAAATTAATAAGGAAAATAAAAGTTCGTCTGTTTCTCAAAAAGTGCGTTTTGATCAATTTGGCGTCTTAATGTAAAATCTTTGTTGCCTAATCAACCTAACAAATAAAGGAAGTCAAACAGTTTTCAAATGCAGATTTAATTAAATAGTTTTATAAAATTAAGCAAAGTCATTTGTGCCCCACGCAACCCCATAAATAATTCCCAAAAAAAAATTATTCATTTATAGTGAATTTGAAATAACAGGACATAAACTGAATATTAAAACGATGTTTTTCTTGCAAATGTTTCGTATCGGCTACATGCAAAGCTTTCAATAAATATTAAGTCTAGTTTGTAGTCAGTTGTCAGATACGAGCAGTAAAAAGGTCGTGGTATTATATCTTGTCTCTGTAGATCTGGATTTCTTCTTAACATATACGTTTTTGAGCTTATTAGGAACTATTGTGTTTTATTCTAGATTTAAAAAGAAAATTGGGAAAACCATGTATGCATATATATCTGGAAACATTCACCAAATGGATTGTTATCAGTAACTAATGCGAAAAGGTAATTTTATCTCAAAAGGAATTAATATAAAAATCTAATGATAAAATAAAAAAAATTACATAAATTTATTTACAATTGCAAATATCATTTATCGTAATTTTAATTCTCATAAACCGTTAATACGAGTAGCTTCAGAATAAATATTTCAAATATTATATTATTAATATAATTTATAATCCAAAATACAAATATTTTGCTATGAAATTATTAATTGCTTCTCTTAATTGATAACGTTATCTATAAACAATAATATTTTTAGACCCTTTTACATTACTTATTTTAAGATAGTACTTAGTATAGTAAAATTATATAAATATACAATGAAGTAATATGGATAATGACTGTTTGCATGGTTTTTATATTTTATTATTTTAAAATATTGGAGCCGAATAATTCGAATGATTTAAGTACATCATTTAAAAAAATGTATCATAAACGAAATATTTAAATATATTTAATAAGGACCGAAATGATAATTAAATTATTGTATGTTTTACATAAAATATTAATTAGCCCCTGGAACAGTACTCAGGGTTATAAAAACAAATTGCATAGAAATATAAGTTTTGCCATGTCCTCGAGAAATACCCATGCAGCCACGTGATAACATGATAAAGTACAAATTAAACAGTTCTAACGGCTAGCTGGCGGAACAGTAATAAAGGTAGAGTCGAACGTAGCGGCCGCCGCTTAGTGTAGCGCCGCAATACGCCGCCGTACGCGCATTTATTCGCCCGCTAAAGTCAACATCGTATGTGCAATACTTTGATAGGAAAATACATTAAAATAAAAGTAATTATTAAGAATAAAACATTCGATAAATAAAAAAATATTGACAGTATGTTTGAAAACCGATGAACGAAATAGTGCGAAAAAGTTATCAAAATGACTTTGCGGGTCGAAGTACCCGGAGAAAAAGTGGTGACAGTGGATTCGTGCAAGTGCAACAAATACGGGACGGAAATTAAAAACACGGAAAAGAAATTAAGCCGACGCATAAAAGAATTAATTAAAGAATCATGGGCGTACAGATCAAAAATCACAGTAGAACCCTTTGTTGTTTGTTATATACTACCAAGCGTTCTCGCCGGACTGGCAGTACAAAATTTGTGCATGGAAAAGTCGTGTCTTGTAAATTTAAATTATGACAAAAATACCTGTAGCCACATTATGCAGGGTCGTACTCACAATTATTCACAACAAGAGGAACGTGTACAGAAAATGGTATCCAGCATGACGGCCTGGAGTTTTCCATTACAAACAGCAGTGCCTGGGGTTTTAATACTTTTCCTTGGAGCGTGGAGCGACCGCACCGGAAATCGAAAATTTTTTATGGTGCTGCCAATTCTTGGAAAATTGGTTTCGGCTATTGGTCTGATACTGTCAGTTGCGTTCTTTTTTCAAGTCGGTTTGAATGAAACGGCTTTGATAGAGGGTTTGCCTCCAGCTTTGGCTGGGGGTCGAGTTGCGATGACGATGGCAGTGTATAGTTATATTACGGATATCACCAGTGAATCCGAGAGGACTTTTCGGCTAGGGATAGTCACGGCCATATTGACATTAAGCAGGCCTATAGGGCTTGCTCTCAGTGGTATTATGATCAAACGTTTCGGTTATTACGGTGTGTTTACCGTTGCATGTGCGTTTTATATGACAGGGTTTGTATACATCTTGATAAGACTTAAAGAAAAGACTAGTAAAAAGGTGGCATGTGAGAAGCAAGAGAATTTGTGGTCGGTGTTTTGCATTCAAGATTTGGTGGCGACTGCGAACGTTGCATTGAAATCCAGGCAGGGTAGCCGCAGGCTGCAGATAATATTAATTCTCTTCGCATATAAATTCATCGTGGGACCGGTTTTAGGTACTAAAATTATTTATTCCTAATTTATATTTATCATTTTCGAATAACTATTAATTATCAACCTTTGTGCTTTTATCCAAAAATAAATAACATTAGATTAAAACGGTAGATTGCATTCTAGTGCGTTCGAGTTTATAAACATTCACAAACATGGATTGCATTACGCGGAATTTTATAGCCGCAAATAAATTTCCTCTTTCGATATTGAGTTGTGCATGTACATAAATTTCTGTAAAAAGTAGACATCAAAGTAATAATTTTTTTTCTAACATTTTGCAATAATATATAATACAATCATTACATATAACTTACTCTTACTACATCTGACAATAGGTTCATCCCGATTTCAAAGTTCAAATTTTAGGGCCTCTTTTTATTATTATTTAGTTTTAGGTACGCTGGTATGTTAGCTGAAACGTATGCATACTTAAATCTGCTGGTGTCTTTCACCAAAACTTTTCCAAAAAAATTTTTTTCATGGTCAACTGCCATGTGACCCTCAACTCTAAGAAGAAAGCTGAAAGGTCTTTATTATACTGATATCTTTTAAGATATTTAAGAAAGTGATGAGATAGCACCAACAATAATTTCTTATTCTCGGCTAAAAATAATATACGAGTACTTTTAATAAATGTTTTCGGTACATATATGATAGTATTTTTTATTGATAAGTAAAGCTAATAAAAAAATCATTCACATATTTATATAAATATATTTCATATGGTTTATGTAATAAATATTGAAAATTTTATCTTCATGTCATATTTTTAGACCCACTGTTTAAATAAAATTGCGTGAATTTTATTTATACGTTCTCCACAAACATAGATTTAATTATCCTTTATTATTATTTTAAATTATAAACGTTAATAATTTACAAACATCACAAATATTTTTTTTACTTCTGTATTAGTTTTATTTATATATTATTTTTATGTGGTGTGTGTGTGTGTGTGTGTGTAATCATACAGTTCATTTCAATACTTTAAAATTAACCAACATTATATCATATTTTATTGGAATAAATCCCGTTAATTGTTTTTTTAAATATAGTTCTTTATTAAAATATCGTTAGCGGTGACAAATATATTCCTCCGTTGTAAGCTCATGATCAGCAATGTGGGAAAACCGCTAGCATTTCTAATTTCCAGCTCTCATTCTCCCTGGTGCCCACTTACCGAATATTTTTACTGTAAAATTAGAAAAATGAAAGCAAATGCTTCAGATAATAAATTTTGGCAAATACTGCACCAGTGTTTCTTCATTAAACTCTATTAGTATTCTTGTGCTTCATTTCACAACAAAGAAAATTATATATTACCCAAAATGTACTGAAACTTTGTAAGGAATCCAAATCTAAGAAAAATTTACGTTCTACATACTCTTTGATGCTAAAATTTATTCTAAATACTTATAACTTATTTAAGTAACTACGGTGTAATATTATTGTTATGCAAGTGCATATGCTGTCAAACTGCTTTTATATGAAAACGTGTCGTAAATAATATGAGTTTTGAATAAATGTTAAATAAGTAATACCTCAAAAACATTAGTAAAATAGTTTGGCAATGAATTTTATAACTATGATTTGATTAAGATATATAAATATAAAGAGGATGAGATAATGTTTTAATCAGAGAAAATTTAGAAATATTTTCAAACATTTTCAAGATATATAAATAATAATTTCAGAGTTAATTTTTTTCCATGTCTATTTCTTATGGTTCTTTGCACAACAAAAGAAAGAGCGTCAAGGAAGAGCGAGGAGGGACTGGGGCGCAGAAATTAAGTCTTGTAAAAGTATTAAACAATACATTCACATTCTAAAATATATTCTGATATATGATACTTGAATGAAGAAGACAGGTGATTTGACTTTAGCCAATCTTCATCCACTGTTAGACGTAAGTGTCTTAAAGTATCACAAAATTTGTTCCACGCATGCCCCTTGACTTTGTCATCCAACCATGGCCGTCAACCTTACGTGGATCATAAGTCCTTCGAGCTGATAGTTGATTCAAATTGACTAATAAATTTATGTTAAGCCTACTTTTAGCACAGTTAAATAAAACATCGCGATAGTTTTTTAATTATTACTTATGTTATATCACTTATAAGAATGTTTTTTGAGCACAATATTTTATATTTTCTCAGCTTTTAAATGACATAATGAATATCTATAATTTGCATACAGATACAGGTGACTAATAAAGTAAAAATTACTAGGAATATAATATAATGGATTACAACATCATAATACATCACCAATATACACTATAGCAGTCAAAAATTACTTTCCTTGCATTTTTATTAATTTCTAAAGATATTTGTTTGGGCAGGTATATTTTTAATAAACAAACATACATATTTTATAATAATGACGTGAATTAACACATGCTAATACATCGATATAAATACGTATACCGAAAATATGTTTTAGCTTTGGTAGATTTTACGCTTTGTTTATATTGTAGAGAGCTGAGCGAAAATTTCCGAGTGATTGTTTTTCACTTCATATTTCACAAGAATTCACATTGATTAATATGTGATTTTTTTCTGGCTTGTTTATTTTCTTTCTCTATCTATTCACCATACGTCTTTTTAGAGACATTCAGGGAGCCGGCCATCTATCTGTTGAATACTTTGTTAATAACCAATAACTCCATTATAAAAGTATAGAGTCGAGTTATCGTTCCGGAAACAATGATTAATTTATTTTGTTTTGAAATAATATTCACAAAAGTTAGTTTTCAAGATATTTAACTATATTGACCGTGTGATCTCGGTTTTGGAGATTATTTTCGGTATTCGTTACTGTAAAACCTAAATTTAGGCACATACTCCATCTAATTTCATATTCCTACTGGCCAAAGCAGTAACAAGAAGATTTCCAGAAGTGTATTTTTGTAACGATATTGACATATGACTCTGAAACAAAAGTATTGGATGCAACAATGGCAAGAAAAAGAAATACACTTTATATCTCCTAAACAAATTAATTTCACAATATTGATTTAATCTGTTCCATTTATTAGAAACATATTGTCTTTTATAGCGAAAAATAAATGTCGCGTCGTCCGACTCTATTTGAACAATGTGAATTCCGAATTTTAACAATGGCAGACGTGACGTCATTATAATTTAACAATCAGTTTTGAATTAACGAGTATCAATATCAATTAACATTTACTTGTCAGGTTTTATTTATAATTGACATAATTTAATTGTGTTATTTGTTGTGTTGAAATAAATAAATAAATTTACTATTTTCAACTACTTATTATTTGTATATAGAGTAGACTGTGATAATGTTTATAAAAAAGGTAAATAAAAGACGCAATAAATTTTTAATATTTACATATTTTTTTTAATATAATATACGTCAATTAATTTAATTAAATAATATGATGTTTCAATTGAGATAACAAAAATTTTGTGCAAACTAAAATAGGGCATTTGTTTGACAGTTCAATCATCATTAGAATTACGATCTATTTCACCTAGTTATTATTTTAGCAAAGAAACGTTAACTTACCTACATGTAATATACTTCAAGATGGACAGTCTGTAATGCATTTTATAATATTGCAATATTTATAATATAATACATTTTAATAAATTGTAATATATTTATTTACATCATCAAAGCTTCTACTTTGGAGTTCGGAGTCAACGACTCGATCAGAGTAAAACTTTTAACGTTGATGCCTTGAACTTCTAAGCATAGAAAAACAAGTAAGTCATTTTTTTTTTATTTATCAAATTCACAGTTATTACATTGGCTTAATAAAATAATAGCACAAAAAACCACTAAGGTTTGTACAATGCCATCGAAACTTAAGTCTACGCACGTTCAAATGACTGAGTAAATTTAGATTACAATTTCTCTAAAAAGTATTTTTTAAGTGAGGTTTAAATATTTTTTTGGGTTATATTATCTCTTATATTTGTTAGTTCTAAACTGCTTTCCTATGACCCCTATAGAGGCTCAAGGCAAACTGGGCTATTTAGTTAGTGTGTATGCCATCACAACCCCCTATATTTTGCAAGCAAGTCGAGTTCAGTTGTAAAACTGAGAATCTAAATACCCGCGTCGCCTTAAGGAAAATATTCATTTCATAATTTCATACAAAATTTTCATTCATTTCCACTAGTAAGTTCGAGTTTCTCCCAGAAAGAAGTCCCAGATCAGATAATTTTATATGTATAATAAAGCCTAATTCATATAGCATTGATTATCATAACCTTAGCCAAGCATATTTACTTGTAATACGAATCTCAAATGAGATAAGGCTTCGATCTAGTCTCGGTTGGCAGTTGTCTGGGAGTAAAAGGGGTAAGAGCTGGTAAAGGTTGGGTCCCTGATTACAACAGTACTACATACAGTAATGCATATTTTTTGAGAATAAGAGTTCAGAAAATAATAAAAATTGTTTCTAACCTCAATGATATAGAAAATGAAAACGAAACGTTAAAATGTGCGATTGACAATCAAATCAGTAACAATATACGTGTGGTGTAAAAAGTCGATCGAAATCGTTGAAATGGCACGTGAAAAAAATTACGCCATTAGCGTCATGTGTCACTTGTTTTCGTTTATTCCGTTCCTTCCCGAGTTGCGTGAATGTGTTATTTGTGTTTCGCGGTGCTTTTGTTTTGACTTATCCTCTAGACTTACAACCTAGAAATCCTGCTCAGAAGTAAGTAAGTGTACCCCCACTTCATGGTTAAGATAGGTCAAATCTATTCCAAAACCGAATTGGGCACCCAGACTTCACGTAGTCTTTTGGCTGTTTGGCTCTAGAGTGTTTATAAAAACCGGAGGCACGATGACTGTAATAAAGCAGAGGCACCCATACGAGCCGTAGCGGCTGAGGCTTGCTATCGTTTGTTACGTAAGAATGAAGGAGTTGCACTTCCCGCAGCGCCGGATATGATGCAGAATCAACTTTAAAGTGTTTTGAGGTTAGGTTACAATAATTTTTTTTCCTTAAGAACGGTTCGTTACCTTTTCATGGGAGTGGTGCCAGGGTGGTGGGGTCACCCCCCTCATCCCCAATCCCCAATTCCCTCCCATCCCTCTTCTCCTTCCAAACTATACTAGATTTTTACCTAAGATACCTATGTGCATATTACAGGAATGGCACATTCAGAAATTATTTCTGGAACATCATAATAAAAAGTAAGTATTAATTAATACGTACTAAATTGATTAATTTTTTAGTCCCTAATAATTTTGATATGTTATATACCCAGAAAAATACATTTATTTCTATTTTTGTATAAGAATGTCTTTGTTCTTGCAAACACTACATCCAGTTGGATTTCGATCTAAACTCTCTAGTGAAGAATTTTGTTTAATAGTAGATGAAATTTTTACCGCGATAAAGCTTTTTGTGTCCCAAAGTCTTGGGGAATTTTATCATGAACAGTCTTTGTACATAAATAAAATGCGGTCGCCACGATTTTTATGTTTTTCGAAAAATAAAGCGTATGTTTATAAATGGTTAGTTTTGATGCTCATTGAATGTGAAAACTAACTCATTTCCATTATACACAAGGTGCCTATTGCATTCCTGTTTTCTTTAAAAATATTCCATTTTTTAATCTAATAACCACAACCAAAATAGGTGAAACGGCGGAAATTAATCGAAGTTTTCAACAAAATAAACACTTTCCAAATTCGAACTTTAAAATAATTGAGAAGTTTTTAAATCCTAACAGAATTATTGGCCAGACCGTATAACGTGTTTAAAGTTGTAAATTTGGTTAGTCAAAAGTCCGACTAGGCGATAGACGTTTAATCAAACTTCCATCAATTCGCCTCAATTGATGCATATTAAGTTTGATCGTTTAATTACTCGTCTCTTCGGAGTATTTTAAGAATGAAAACCAATATTTTGGACTTGACTAATCTTTATGATTGAGTCAAATTTAGACAAACAAGATACAAGATACTTTATTGTCAGAACTTCTTCTTCATCCCAGCGTCAAATCCCGGTTGCAACTGAAACTTACGTTTCGGTGCCCGGAGTCCACGAACAGATCAGATTAGATCAGAACTGTGTACATAGAAAGATGGTTAACATTAAATTGTTTCAACATCTCTTATGGTGTACAACACTATCTTTTTAAAATTAAAACATCAAGTCATACATGATTTTAATGTCAAAAGATATCAAACAGAATGCATTTTAAATCTAAGTAATAACAAATTATAAGGATAATGTTAGTAAATATATTACTTAAGACTTCGTTAAAATGAAATTTAGCTTACTGAAAACTTAGCTGTGTAGCATCTTGAGAAGCAATGATTTTATTTTCTTAACAAATTACTGAATCAAATCAAATAATTATTACTTACTTATCGTATAAGCAAACTAACATGATGTAATAGAAAATATCCGTAGAGTAAATATATATATTATGGTATAAACCTATTTAAATATAATAAGGAGTTGAAAATTGATTAGTTAAAACAAATGAAAAAAAGTTTATATTAATTACAATTTCATTATAAATGCGATATCAAATTTTGTTGATTGATTGACAGATTTGATTGATTCCGTGAAGTTTCAAATAATAATAGGTCTTTACCTATGAAATTGCCGTTCTGCAGTACTGGCCATTTCAAATCAAAATAATTTTTGTTTGGCTAAGAATTCTAATTTCAAATTAATTTTATTTTAAAAACATGGAATTCTTTTTCCAAAAGTAGTCATTTGTTTATTGATTAGTGTTACATTTTCATCGCATTTCAATCTTTTTCGTGATCATGGATACGTTAAAAATTCGAGTAATTATGGAATATGAGTACCGTCGTGGCAGCAACGCGGCACAAGCGGCACGCAACATCAACGACGTTTACGGAGCTAACACTACAAACCAACGCACCACCTGTTATTGGTTTGCTCGCTTCCGTTCTGGGAATTTCGACCTGAAAAATGAACCTCGCGGTCGTTCGAAGACTTTGCTCGACAATGACGAATTAAATGCGATTGTGGAAGCCAATAATACACAATCTACGGCTGAATTAGCAGCAGCTTTCGACGTTAGCGTCAAAACAATATTGGTCCATTTGCGTCAAATTGGAAAGGTAAAAAAGCTTGGCAAATAGGTGCCCCACGAACTCAATGATCGCGAGCGCGAAGTACGCGTCAAGACGTGCCTTGCACTGCTCAACAGACACACAAATGAAGGAATTTTGAACCGCATTGTTACCTACGATGAAAAATGGATTCTGTTTGATAACCGCAAACGCTCAGCAAGTTGGTTGGATCTTGGTTCAGCACCTAAACAATGCCCTAAACGAAAACTTACCCCTAGAAAAGTTATGGTCACTGTTTGGTGGTCTAGCGCGGGTGTGATTCTTACCAGCTTCTTACCAAACGGGGTGAGCATTACTGCAGATGTGTACTGTGAAGAACTGAACAAAAGGATGGGGAGAAGCTGGCACATCTCCAATCAGCATTGGTCAATCGCTCGTCTCCGCTGCTCCTGCACAACAACGCACGAACTGATACTGGCAACTTGGATACCGTCTGATGTGCAGTATGAGTTCTTGCGAACTGGGGTTGGAAGTTCTCCGTCATTCTCCCTACTCACCAGACCTAGCGCCTACAGACTACTACTTTTTCCAGAATTTGGATAACTTCTTGGCGGAAAAAAAATTCAATACCCGAGAGACAGTACAAAATGCCTTTGAAGAATTTGTTGCCTCCCGTCCAGCTGATTTCTTTAAGAAGGGCATCAACAAACTGCCACTGCGTTGGCAAAGATGCATTGATTGCATGGGTGATTACTTCGATTAATACAAATAAAAAATACATGAAAAAAATTCATTTAGATTTTTTCATACAAAACGGCAATTTCATAGGTAAAGACCAATAGATTACTATCTACTAGACTGGCTACCCGGGCCACGAGATCGGCAGGCCATATATCCATGGGCCCGGGCGTAGGCGATAGGAGAACAGCGGGGTTTTTTAATTGTATTCATTCGTGGGTAGTCGGATGTCCCCGAGACAAAAAAAAAGACTGGCTAGTTTGATAAGATTTGAGCAAATATCATTATTGTTCAGTCGGTCGCTATTTTAAAAGAATATTATCAAACAGAATCAATTAATTTTTTTTCAAACCAAAACCTCACAAGAAGCTATTACTTTAGGCCTTACAATTTTTTAATTATTTTTTGGGTACAGTATGAATACAATTAAGTATTCATACTGAAATATGTTTTTTATACGGCTGTGAAGCGTGGCCGGTGTTAGAGCGACACAAGCAAGAACTGCGTGTCACGGAGATGAATATGCTACGGTGGATGTGTAGAGTGACGCGGAAGGACCGCGTTAGGAACTCCCACATTCGCGGCAGTCTTCATGTCCGTGACATTGCAGATAAATTGCAGGAGTGTCGGCTCCGGCAACCGGATGCTTACGTGGGAAAAAAATGTCTGACCATACCGCCTCCGCCGGGCCCCGACAGGAGGGGTAGACCCAAAAAGTGCTGGCTTGACGTCGTTAAGGTGATGATATGCGTGCCAATGGGCTCACTACCAGGGATACTGAAGACCGTGCGAAGTGGAGTAGAAAAAGTCGGAAAGCGGGCCCCGAGCCGCGTAACGGAAGTTTGGGTTGCAACCGGGACGAACGCTGAGATGATGATGATGACTGAAATATGTTTTGTAATTTTATATCATCAAGATCAATGAGAGGGAGATAAAGATTGAATTTGAGATAAAATTGCATTCAAATAGCTGTATTCAATTATTCCTTTTAACTAAAATATAGTCTGTGCAGAAGATTAAAACAAGCCATATATATGTTTATTATTATTTCCCTAGAGTAAACATTGCGGTTAGGTTTAATTTGTCGAAATTGAATAATTAATACGTACGCTACACATTAGCCCGAGAGGTGCATTCACTCTTGCTTCATACCAATTTATTTAAGGTCCTCTTCCATTAGCCACTAATCTCTTATACTAAAAGTAATTAATTTCACGTCAAGTATTTTCTAAGATTTAGTGATGAGTAAATTACCTTAGTTTCTGTTCTTAAAGTTACAAGTAGAGTGGACTATAGTTTTTTTTATATATATAAGTAGAAAATAAACTGTCAGTAACTACGTGCAGCGGCAGAGTAAGCCCATCTAGATGACAACTACTCTTGGTAAATAAGTATGCCACTATAATAACCTTGTGTTGTGTTCCGGCATTAGTGACCCAGATTCTAGTACCACTAACTGTTACTATTAAATGGTCCATCAGCCTGTCTGCTTTTTCTGAGCAATAACTAGAAAATTTTATGGCGCTGTGCGAATTAACTCAGTATTTATATTTATTTCAAATTAGTACCAGTGGTTTCATCTGTGTATTAAAATTCACTAACGTGGAAATTTTGGGTGCAGGTGAGAAGAAACGCATTTTAATAGTTCTGATATTGCTTAAAGACATATTGTAGATCGACAAACCTTTCATAAATATTGATAACTTTGCATACGATTTTCATGATGCTATCTGTAGAGCATAATTTTAGAGCTAATTATATTATTGTGAGTAATTAGTTATTTTATTTATCTGAGAGCCATATTGACTGAGTTATATGCCCTTATATTCTTCGGCGTAATGGAGTTGTATTTTATCTCGCTTGCATTTATGAAAGCGAGATATTGTGTATATATATATATTGTATCGGAGCAAGACTCTAGTGTATCTTTTTGAGTTAATATTCTTCAGTGGCAAATCTTTTTCTTGACTCATCATCATTATCATCCCAGCGTTGTATCCCGGTTGCAACCCAAACTTTCGTTTCGGTGCCCAGGGTCCGCTTTCCGACTTTTTCTACTCCACTTCACATGGACTTCAGCATCCCTGGTAGTGAGCCCATTGGCACGCATATTACCCTTTACGACGTCAAGCCAACACCTTTTGGGTCTACCCCTCCTGCCGGGACCCGATGGAGGCAGCATTACCAGACATTTATTTCCTACGTAAGCATCCGGTTCCCGTAAAACGTGGCCGTACCAACGGAGGCGACACTCCTGCATTTTATCCGCAATGTCACGGACATGAAGACTGTCGTGAATGCGGGAGTTCCTAACGCGGTCTTTCCGCGTTACTCTACACATACACCGTAGCATATTCATCACCGTGACATGCAGTTCTTGCTTGTGTCGCTGTAACACCGGCCATGCTTCACAGCCGTTTCTTGATTGAACGATTTCTTCAAATCCTTTTCTTGAAAGAGACAAAAATACAAATCACGCTCTATAATATATGTATGTATGTATGTATGTATGTATGTATGTATGTATGTATGTATGTATGTATGTATGTATGTATGTATGTATGTATGTATGTGTGTGTATATATATATATATATATATATATATATATATATATATATATATATATATATATATATATATATATATATATATATATATATATATATATATATATATATATATATATATATATATATATATATATATATATATATATATATATGAGCGTGATTTATATTTTTGTGTCTTTCCTTCTTTCCAACCTTAATTCTTCTCTCTTCTTCTTATGTTTGACATGGTGGCTATAACTATTTCCATATAGTGGGGCATTCATCTATGCATTCGCAACAAAAATCTATTAACATTTATTTTTTATTTCCTTTCCTATTCCCGGTCTCTCGGGGATAGACGTGTGTTGACATACTGAGATTGCGAATTTTATTTCGACTTCGCAAATAAATGATTTCAGTTAAATTCTCTTAAGTTTCTGACTATTATATGTTAAATCAATTTTTATCCAAATTTTATGTCAACATCGATCACAGAAAGCGTGTTTTATCAATTTTTAATTATGTTTTAAGCATAGGGACATCACGTGGCACGTGATGAACGTGAGACTAGCGTGATTACGAAAAAATACGATTTGTAATTGAAACCTCTAATATACTGGGTGATTCTTTATTTCAAATTTACGATCGTTTTTTTTCTCTCTCAAATTGAAACTAAAAGCCAGATTCGGTACCTTTTATGTCCTAGTAGGTATGTAGCGGATTTTCTAATTTTACTTAATATATGAAGTTAAAAAAATACTTTATGGAAAATAGTGTATACGAAAATGAATAAATATATATGAACTAGCTGACCCGGCAAACGTTGTTCTGCTATATAAATAATAAAATGTCAAAAAAAAAATTTTGGGGGTGGGTCACCCCTAACATTTAGGGGGATGAAAAATAGATGTTGGCCGATTCTCATAGATACCGGATAAGCACAAAAAATTTCATCAAAATCGGTCAAGCCGTTTCGGAGGAGTATGGCAACGAAAACTGTGACACGAGAATTTTATATATTAGATAGATAAATACTATATAAATATTTTTCTTATATAGTAAAATATATCAGACAAAAAATGGCCTGCCTTATGGTGACTACCGTCGAATATAAGCGTTTATAACTGTAATCATTACCAATATGCTGCCTATCTCGAAAAGGGTGGAGGAAAACAAGACTTGAAGGGATAAGAGTGAGAAACATTAGTTACGTCAAAAAGAGAGCATTTTTTCCTGACAGTCTGTCTCTCCAACGTCGAATGGTAAAACCGAATAGTACCTTTCTTTTACTGCCCATGAACTAGTAAATTATTTATTCAATCATTTATTTGTTACTGTATTTTTCTTTTAGGCTCGAACCACGCTGAAATTTCACCACTAATTTATATAATGTAACAATTCAAAGAGCGCCATCTAATCCCAAAGTAAGCTGCAAAGCACTTTTGCTATGAGTATTAGACAACTAATATTTTTATATTTGTCTTTTAGTAAATAACATTTTCATGGAATCAATCCAGTGACAAAAGCCCTTACGCCACGGAGGTCAAATAATATATAAATAACGCTGTCAAGATTTTAGTTCTACTTGTTTTAAAATAGTGGCTCAGAGATCTGATGGCTCAAGATAATTCGTTCCAAACAAAAGATCCATTCAATCGAATGCAATTTTCAATCCGCTTGTGTTTAATCGATAAGAGATAGTTTAGTAGAAAATGACGGCTTGTAATAAAACGGCTGCCAACATGTTTTGTATAGTACGAAGTTACATTAAGATTGTACCATAAAAAGTTTTAAATAACTGTCAGACGATTACTAATTTCCTTAAAAAAATACTATGACATTGGTGAAATCAGTGCTTCTTAGCATTGAATCCATATTTTAATAAAAAGAAGAATAAACTTTACGTTGGAGTCTATTGTCAGAAAGGTAGACTTAAGATCTTGACCTTTATAAGGATGATAGTCTTACAATTAAAAATTCTATAAAAACACTTAACTATGATGATGTGGAAAATCTATTAAAAATAGGGAATTGAAATGTAATATCACACTCTGTCTCTCTCTCTTACACACATATACATGCACGCACACACATATATATGCAGGCACACACACACTTACACATACACACGCACACATGCAAACACAAGCGAGCTCATTAGTTTGTTATGGGTCTGCTTAGTATAGTTTGGTTTCTGTTTTCTGCCTTTTTTGTAATTTTATGATCATATGCATTATATTATTGATCACAAAAGAGGAACCTGGCCCCCGAGATACAGTGTAAACTAGTTCAGGGGCCAGGAGAATTAAACTAGATATGTGGATATTTTGTAGAAATACATTTATTATTATTATTAATTATACAAGACTAATAATTGACTCTTCATCATCTCCAAATTTTGTCGTAACATATTTCTGGTTCTATAATCTATTAGCTAACCCGGGAAACAATGTTGTTCTATATAAATTTAAAAAAAAATACATGTTGAATAGAATTTCCATAAAACTCGTTCTTGGTGAGCTTCTACGTCGCGAAATGAGTAACTGCTATATTTCAAGACAATCGGACGCTTACTTTTAGAGAACTCGTGATAAGAGGTATATATACTTATTATAGAAAATCTTTATGCTTTTCTTCTTGCAAATACAATGTTGTACGACCTTTCTTCACGTGCGTTTTATTAAAGTTAACAAATAATACACTTTTCTTACTGTGATGGACAGTGACGACATCTTTCCTTTATCACGTATTTTAAAGTAATAAGTAATTTATAATAGCTTACTCCTTTGTATAATCGAATATTGTTTTTGTCTCTTGATTTTTCTATTCGCGTTCATGTAATATTTTTTAAAACTGTTCTTTCTTATTTAGCGAGATTTATTATAATAATATTCAGTGATATTTCAATATAACAACACAATTTTCTTATTAAAAGCCACCACCAACATTTGGTAAAAAAATATTACCAAATTTATATTTAATGAAAATAAGATTATGAGACAGTCTGGCAGTGATCGCAATATTTCCAATCTGCGAAGTCATCAATATAAACTTTAGTGCTTTCCAATACAGAATCTTCTCAACAATATATTTTTTCCCAGACACACTTGAATAAATGTGATTTCGTATTAACGTGACATTTTGTTGAAACTTATGAGTTGTGCAAGGGTAAATGCGTGTACAAGTTCTTCTTCTTCTTCCTCCTACCCTTAGCCTAAATTATATGACGTCGGCACAACATTATTATGTTGTGGCTTAGTTTTTACAACCGGCAGCCTGTCTGACATTAATCCCTTTTTGGGGAAAATTGGGCTTCTAAATAGGAAATCCACAGTGCCGAGCGTCTTCGAATGCTCTTGGTCCTGCATTCCGTTGCGTTTGAATGCAGACACAGGCAGCTTGCGCACAATGCGTCCATATATTTAGGTGGTGGCTCACAGCAATCTTCCTCTTGGCAAGTAAGAGGCCTTGAAACCCCGGCTTCTTTATACAACAATACATAACTTTCGGCGAAGGATATCGTGGCAAGCAGGGATAGCACATAATGTATGGGACACATGTATAATGTATGGGACTTGATTCTGAAACAAATTATTATTATACCCTGGGAGAAGAATATTATGTGTATTTTAAAACTGTATATTCGATAAGACTTTACAAAACGAATTATATAGACAAATTGAATTAAATAGATACGGGATAATCTTTATGTTAAATGTTTTCAGCTAATACTCAGTAAACCTAATTTAAAACGCACTGTTTGTAGTTTTTCAACGCGATCTTTGGTATTTGTATCTCGCCAATCCGCCCTAGCCAAGAGTAGTAGGTGTACTGACTATTCGCTCTAAAGGGAAACCCAAGCGTCGGGCTCAGGTCTCGAGATTCTTTTTTATGCTTTTACCCGATGACAGCATCTTTCAAAGAACATTTTTCATTAATTTCAAATAGTCTCTAAAAATTACCCGAAACGGCGATAATAATCAAATTAAACGCGCTCTTAAAATACATCATCATCATCATCTCAGCCGGAAGACGCCCACTGTTGGACAAAGGCCTAACCCAAAGATCTCCACGACGACCGGTTCTGAGCTGCCCTCATCCAACCTATTCCGGTGAAACGTAAAATATATATAATATATACATAAACGTTTCTAATCGTTTGATAAAACTTTATATATCATAGGTACTCGTATTATGTATATTATCATATTATATACATGTTATCCCTCCAGGGGTGGAGAAAGAATATTGACCTCTGCGGCCGGGGTCGGCCTGTCGTAAAAGGCGACAAAACAACCCACTCCAGCTACCACCCAAGCTCGCCACTGGCGTTGCAACACCCATAGGCGACGGTAACTGCTAAATTCTAAGCGAGCCGTCAGCCTGTCTGCTGTCCTACAGCAATAAAAAAAATATGATTGTATATTATTATGAAAGATCGTGTTTACGAGTATATTTACACTCCATGGGAAGTTGTTACTGAAAAGACATTCAAACAAAAGATAACTCTCTTTATCTAATTTAATTTCATAAACACAAGTTTATCCCTACTTATACAGTGATTTTTCTTATCTTTTGATATTTATGTATAAAACGCAATTTCAATTACAAAAATATTTATCAAAATGTTACTTGTGGAAATTTGTGTTACAATACGGAAATTTAATATTTTATATAGTAAATTAAATATACTCCTTTTGCTAGTGCATAGAAAGCATAGGGTGTATATTATCTGGGCCCTAAATTATATAACGAAATTAGTAAAGTAATTAAATTAAACAAACTTCCCATTGGTAGGTGTAAGAAAGTTTTGAGTGATTATTTGTATAAGCTGAATTATCAAGAGTCAGAAGAGACTATCAAAGCAATTATTTAAATATAATATTACATTTTACTTATATATAACTTACATACATTATATTCATATACAATCATTGTTTCAGTTAACATATGTATCATATATATTTTTCTTTCCCTTCTTCTTTCATTAATATCTTATTTTAAATTATTATTTATTTTTACTACTATATCTCATTTAACTACTATATATTATTTAATTATTAATATAATGGTAATTATTATATAATAGTACTTATGTTAAAAATACTGGCCCACTGAGATACAGTATTCACTATTTCAGGGGCCAGTGTGATTTTCTCTAGTGAAATTAGTTGTTGTACATGAACTGCTGTGATATGTATCTTTTATTTTTAAAATTTGTATGTCATGTATAAATAATTAAATTAAATTCATCGTTCGGTTTTTCGTTTGCTGAATCAGAATGGAGATGCTCTCAATAAAAATTTATTAAAAAAAATTCCATATACCTTATTGGTTAAGAGAAATAATAGCTATCAAGAGGCGTTGATACATTGCAAGTTGATGAACATAACTCACAAAGAGGACACCGACACCGACTCCAAATATAACAATAATTGTAACTACATTATTATCGTAATATAGATCGTATCTACATATTGATGAGTAGAAAAAGTAAGTTGATTATTAAGTTATAGAAGAATATGCAATTATTTTTTACTTTTTAGTGCATATTAATTTGTTTTGGAATAGTTTTACTTTTGAAGGCGGTTTTTTTTGTTACTATTTTCTATTTTATTCTCTGTTTAAACTTAATACACAAAACACATAATTTATCATAAATTATATCCATATATATATATATATATATATATATATATATATATATATATATATATATATATATATATATATATATATATATATATATATATATATATATATATATATATATATATATATATATATATATATATATATATATATATATATATATATATATATATATATATATATATATATATATATATATATATATATATCCGTGCAGGGGCAGTGAAATAATGCTAACCTCTGCGGCCGGGTCGGCTTGTCGTAAAAGGTGACAAAAGAACCCACCCTAGCTATGTGGTAGGACTCCAAGCCCGTCTGGATGGCGACTACCTTTGATCTTAAGTATGCCGCCTATATAACCTTGTGTTGTGTTCCGGCATTAGAGACCCAAGTTCCTGTACTCTTATGTGTTCGCGATGCCACTGGCGTTGCAAACACCCATAGGCGACGATAACTGCTAAATTTTACACTGCAAACTGACTGCACACTTAATGGTAAGCAGTTACCGTCGCCTATAGATGTTTGATCAGTTTTTAAATAAATGTATTATGTTATTTTATAAGTATATATTTTTTACACATTATTACAAAAATACAATAATATTTATATCAAAATATATAATATCAAATTACTGTACCATCCTTAAGAATCATTTATTTCTATTTTAGAAATAAAATACTTTTCAATAAGCATGCATATCAGTAGTAGGTTCACTTCAGCGAGAAGAGCCTATTACGGACGATGTTTGCAGATCGCCGTTGCAAGGTGGCTTGACTAATATGCCTGTTTCGTTTGGGATAAAGGTGAGGCGCAGATGACCTACTGGTTCACACGCTACAAGTTCAAATTCACCGAAGTCGACTACAGCTTGTTCCTCACATATTCCGTCCTAGTTGGTAGTGTGGGTAAGTGCCTTTATAAATTATTATTAAACTTATACACTACATTAAATAAACTAATTTTATGCGAAAAATAATAGACTATGTTGTATTCTTTTTAAATTTAGAATTAAAGAACTGGAAAGAAAGTATATATATATATATATATATATATATATATATATATATATATATATATATATATATATATATATATATATATATATATATATATATATATTTTTTTTTATGAACTAGGGTATGGAGATAATTCATATTTAAAGGCCAAAGATGGATAGACGTAGAATGTCAAATAAAGAACAAATATAATTCAATAAGTCATCGAATTATAATGTCACTGCTATACGTATAAAAAGACAGTAAAATCCGACATTTTAAATGTTCTGAACTCTTATATAAAGCTGATTAAATAAGTATTCCCAGTACTAAACACCGTATGGATGGGTGCTAAATTAGGTATGACAGTGTTTAATGGCACAATAAACATGATTTATAATGATTAATAGTATATTTTATTATTAATTCACTTTTTTATTGCTAATACAATATTAAAAAATGTTTCGGTTGATATATTATTTACTTTTCCACTATATATATATATATATATATATATATATATATATATATATATATATATAGTGGAAAAGTAAAAACTTAGTATGAAAATGGTGTAAGAAATACAATTGGTGTATTCAGCAATAGTTATTTTGATAAATTTTAAAATCCATAATGTTATTAAAATAATATTCATCACTGGCATTTTATTTGTCAAGTGGAAGCAATTGACAAAAATAAAGCAAGAATAATCTACGAGTAATCAAATATTTATATTAGAAAGAATGCGCAAAAACATCTTGCGCAATGTAATTAATTTAATCTACACTATGACTATATATAATTTTCCGTGATACACATGCTATATTTTTTAAGCAAGGATAAACTTTTGCTAAGCGGAAATAGAATTTCGAGTTAACTATATTAGATATTATGTCTGTTCGACTTAATTCGGTATATTAATTAATATCGGGTTTAAATATATTTTCCGGATAACTGTTTGTATTTCTTTAAATTTGAAACTAAATTCTAATTGTATCTACTTCATACAACTTAGGGTATACTTTTAGACTTTAATAAATATGAGGCAAATTTCTCTATCTGATTCTGTAATTTTCTTTTTATATATATTTTTAAAAATTACATCTATAAAAGTGCTATATTAGATATTATATGACATTTATTTTATAAAATGGTTATTAGCATAGGAGCCGTTTATAAAATACGTCACGCTAAAATCAGCTTTTTTTAACGCCCCCTATGGTAAATTTCAGATGACAGAACACAAATTTTGAGAATTAAAAATATTTATCTTGTTATTATAATAAAATTTAAATATCTTTAAAAATAAAAAAAAATCAATAAATATCTTTTATAACGAACATATAAATAATATTTCTATTAATCAGAAGTCCAAGGATTTTTCGTTGATATTTTATCCGGATAACACTTTTTGTAAGTGTTAAATAATTTTTGATAGAGTTCACTTCTTATCGATGTCATTCTTTTCTAATATATATCTTAACTATTAAATCCAGGAGTTACAAATTTCGGCAATAGAGTATAAAGTAATTAACGTAACAAAGAGTATTATATTGAGATATATGAAAAAAAGTGTCTGTATTAGTATAAGTTCACTGCTAAATGGCGAATGAAGGAATAATATAATAATAAATACATGAGATACAGTATTTTCATTTATTACTGAATCTAGAGCGCGGTACGTGTAAACTCTCTCAAGTGCATTTTTTAATGTTTCTTTAAGAAGTGATTATTTATTTAAGAATTGGAAAACAAAGAAAAACCCGTTGTGACGGATCGCAACGCCGCTGGATCCGTGCCACAGAGCTAGAGCGCTCATGTCGAAAAATAATGAACGGCGATCGTCACGTTGCCGTAGACCCTCCGTCCCCCCTTGTCACACTCAGCAAGGCCAAACCCCCCCCCCCCCCTGAATGCGAACGTATTTTATGAACGACCCCATATTATTATACGTTTCTATTATTTTTTATATAATTTTATGGAAAATTATATTTATTTTCATTGCGAAATTCCTTTACTTTTTATAAAACCGAATTCCTAAGAAGCAGTATCCGTTACAAAAAACGTAAAGCAAAAATTCCTAGCCCAGGTTTATGATAGTGAATGAATCATAATGCATCTTCACAATGCGAATATTAACAAAGTCAAACTTGGTTTATTCCACAACATATTTGTTTTTCCATGCATTTAAACCGTATTTCCATTAAATATCATTATTCGTTATCTATAGTGGAAAATTAGATTTTACTTTATATTTACTCATATTAATGTTTATGATATACTTATTGTGACAACAAGTATCACGATTTTACGTCAGCCTATTTAGGAAATAACACTAGTAATATAACATAATATATTATATGAAAATAAGTGTGCTAAATCACTACTAATTATTTAGGCTATTTTGCAGACATAAGGGGACATCCATTAATTACGTGAGCTATTTTTCGATCAGTTTAGACTCCCCTTAGGTGAGATTTGCCTGGACCCCGCCCCTCCCCTTACGTGAGATTGGCGCTAAAAATATTTTAAACTAAAATTTATTTTTACTATTCAGGAAAATAATAAACCGTTCAGGTATACTATAATTAATCAATTTAAATTAAATAAAATACAAAGTAAAAAAACAGATAAAAACATATTTTTTAATTTCTGTAATATTTTATATTTTTTGAAGGTGACGTGAGATTTTCGATTATCCCCCCCTCGGTTTAAATGAGATTTGGTGAAATTTCATTGGACCCCCCCCCCCATTCTGAGCTCACGTAATTAACGGATGTACCCTAATTACAATAATACGAATTGTACAAAATTAATCTTATAGATATTTATATTAAAAATAATCCACTCCTGCCCTTATCCCACATTATATGGGGTCGGTACAGCATGTTCTCTCTTTCCACTCTCCTCTGTTAGCCGTCATCTCAACATTCACACCCTTTTTCACCATATCATCTTTTACGCAATCCATCCATCTTTTCTTTGGTCTACCTCTCGTCCTGTATCCACCCACTCTCATTTCTGTCATTTTTATTGTTATATGGCATTCTTCCCTTCGCATTTGTATTAAATATAATAAAAATTTAATAAATAAATTTAAATATATTTAATTGTATTAAAATATAATACAAGTTATACAAATAAATGTATATATTAAAAAAAAATCAAATTAATCCACGTGCAAATAAATATAAATTTAAACAGAGTAAAAATACAATTATCCTAATTCAGAAATCATGCTGCCTAATTTCTTGTTCTTTTTCACATTTCTTATTTTAGGCAAGTCAAATATCAAGAAGACCTATGCTTAAAATATTCCAATGAACATAGTAGTAACGAAATTGAGATTATCAAGCCATTACAAAATTTGTTTTTACTATATTGGCTGCTAAGTTAACAGAGATGCTGGATGCTGGTATTATATATATATATATATATATATATATATATATACCTAGTCAGGTCATAAATTCTGTCACATGTTTAATGTAAAATAATTGTAACAAGTTTATTAATTATGTAACCATTCATATACCAAAATGAACTTAACAAAACATAGATTCTTATGACATTAAAGTTTATTCAAAATGACCTCCGTGATTTTGAATACAAGCCTTCAATCTGCGCGGCCAGTTGTCTATCGCAGCACGAACGAGGTCCATGTCAATATCGGCGGCTGCCTTAATCAAGGATGTCTTGAGTGACTCCAAATTGAGATGAGGCTTTGAGCACGCCTTTTCCTCCAAGTGTTGCCATATCTTGTAATCTAACGGATTCAAATCTGGACTGGAGGAGGGCCAGTCTTCGTGCCGGATGAAGTCGATTTCACGCGCCGCCAGCCAGTCTTGTGTGCTCTTCGCTCTATGAGTTGGCGCCGAATCTTGTTGGAATACCCAGTGCCTGTTATTGAACATGGTATGAGAAACAGGTTCCACAAGGTTCGTCAGGACTGTATTTTGATACACAACAGCATTCGTTTTTACACCTTTCTCACAAAAATGTACCTCTGTTAAGCCCCAATAAGAAACTCCCAACTATACCATGAGCGAGGATGGAAAATGACCTCGTTGGACACGCGGAATACGGTTGCTCGCTTCTTCACTACTGTGTGCGTACACCTTATCATTTTGTTTGTTGTAGCTCTCTTCTACGTAAACATTTTTTCATCCGAAAAAAGAATTTCCCGATATTTTTTTCCCGCGTACCGCTTCAACAAAGCGCGGCATCTCTTCAGTCTCAGGTCCATTAGACGAGCATTCAAACGATGTCCTGTTTTTCTTCGATATGCCCGAAGCCCTAAGTCTTCATTTAACACCCTTTTCATCGTGGTTCTGCTTAACCCCATCTGAAGGGCCAACAGTTTCTGCTTACGTTTGGGATTTCTTTGAATTCGTGCCTTCACAGCTTTTATCACTGCTGGAGTCCTAACAGACCGAGGGCGACCACTTCTTGACCTGTCATCTACACTAGAGTCTTCATTGTATCGTTTGATGGTACGATAAACGAATCTTTTGGTTATATTAAAATTTTTCAGTATGTTAAAAATTTGAATTGGCGCGTAACTGTAACGATGCAACGCAATAACTGCAACACGGTCTTCTTTAAGCGTCCACTCCATATTTAAAAATGAGTAAAATTCTAAAAGTTATACATTTTTATTTTCATGAACAATTCTAAATTCGAATTCAATAAACTTTTTTGTGGCCAGCATTCTAAAAGAAAAGTTTTTACTGTGTGACAATACTTATGACCTGACTAGGTATATATATATATATATATATATATATATATATATATATATATATATATATATATATATATATATATATATATATATATATATATATATATATATATATATATATATATATATATATTGTATTCTTTTGTATTGATTTTATGTGTATGTAATTATTTATATATTCTTAAATTATAGAATATTTTTTTTAAATTTATTATGGTCGAAACAAATTACATATTAAGGAAATCGATGTGCGTGCAATATGTATATTATTTGCATATATACATATATGCAAATGAAAAAATATATATTCACAGTATTTTTTTACTACGTATTTCATTAAAACATTGTATGGCATTTAATGACGTCAGTATAAAATAGAACAAGATATTTTTTTAGAAAACTAATTCGAACAACTTTTATGTACTATGTTTCTTGCAATAAATTATTATGTAATTTTTATCTTCATGCAGGTTCCTTCATAACTATATATTTGTTCAGTAAGCGATGGAAGATAGAGGACAGCATAATCGGTGTGATAGCCTGTCTTAGCCGGATAGCAGCTAGCATTGTGTACGCGCTAGCCCCAACCCGTACGGTGTACTTCCTTGGTCCAGTGCTGGACATGTTTAGTTCAGCTGGCGCTACGTCTCTGCGTTCAATAGCTACAAAACTTGTTGATGCAGATGAAATTGGTGAGTAAATTAGAATTGATATATTATTGAATGAATTTCACTTCTTAAACTTCGACAGTAACTTAATTTATGATTGAATTCTAGATTGTTTAACAAAATGGCATCAAGTTACCTAGTTTTTGTGTTCTTTTTTTATTACTGTAGGTGCAGACAGGCTGACGGCTTACTTAGAATTTAACAGTCACCTATGGGTATTTGCAACGCCAGTGGCATTGCGAACACGGTGCTGTCCCATAAGGGTACAGCAACTTGGGTCACTAATGCCGGAACACAACATAAAGTTATGGCGGCATACTTTAGATCAAATTTGGTCACCATCCAGACGGGCTTGGGGTCCTACCACGTAGCTAGGGTGGGTTGTTTTGCTTTTACAACAGGCCGACCCCGGCCGCAGATGTCAGTATTCTTTCTCCGCCACTGCACGAATATGATAAGTTCAGTTTTTATTCATCCATTCAAATTCAATTACAATTATTCGAATATTGTTTATTAACTGGAAATAATATGAGAGAATTGTTTATATTAATACCAATTTAGCTAATTAAAACGTTTTGTTGTGTGAATCATTTCCTTTTGCTATGAGTTTATTGGCCATAAAAGGCTTAGATATGTTTACTAGATGTTACATAAAACACTTTAATGAAGACGGTGATTAGATAAACATTGTTTCTTTTAACACGTATCGGTTTTATAATACTTAGGGGTATATATACAACTAAAACCAAATTTAAAAAAAACAGCACTGTCAGCAGCATATTTTCTTACTGGGAAATTATATTTGTTGATATTTTACGATTACTTTAATTCAATATTAAACGGTGGTCACTATTTTCATTGTTTACCAATTGTTGTCCGCAGCTGGACGTGGCGCCACACATCCCAGTCTAGTACCTTTCCTATTTCCTTTCCAGAGCTCGTTTGTTCTATCGACCATCGCTCCTGTGGCAGACGTGACTAGCCCACTGCCACTTCAGCTTGCATATTTCGCAAACTATGTCGGTCATTCTATTTCTTCTGTTGTGGTCTCATTTCAAATATTGTCCTTAAGAGAAAAACCTTAACATAGCTCATTTCATATTCAAAGCCCACGTCTTGGCCCCGCCGCTACTATAAACAAATTGTGGTCAATACGTAAATTATTTGTTTATAAAAAATATATATATAAATAATTGTCAATAAAAATTATATAAATTTACTACGCTTTATCATCATAAACCGACATAACATCATCATGTTATGTCGGTTTTTAGTTTCGGGCAGCGATTTTTGCACGTTGTTTATTTTATGACATAGCAATCTTAGTATGCAGCTGTGTTTATTTTTAATTATTATGTAGATACGTATCGATTTTGCAAAATTATATATTAATTTTAGCTCTCCACTTCAATATTGACAGAAATTATGTTTGAAATGTATAAAATAAACGCTATAGTGATTACAGATTGAAGACAATGTATATGATCAATTGGTCTACAGTTAATTTATTGAAAAATTATAATTAAGCTTCTAAATGGACTCAGTTTTAAAAAACAAAATGAAAAAATACTAGATATTAGATGACTTTAATATTTTTTATTACTTTAATATTCTTATAGTATGGTCTTGGTACGCCTTACGACAAAGGGCGGGCCGGCGCCGGCCCGGTCCACGAGATCGGCAGGCCATATATCCGTAAGCCCGGGCGTAGGCGATAGGAGAACAGCGGGGTTTTTTAGTGGGTAGTCGGAAAAATCCCGGAGTCCCACATATCCCTCGGTCCCCCCAGGCCGGGGGAACCCGTCAAGAGTGTTTTTTCCCCGAGACAAAAAAAGGATAATATAGCATTCTAACGGATATACATAGTATGTTTTAATGCTTGTATCAATTTATGTTTAGACGTAGTTCTTAATTTTTCAATGACATAGTTTTCAGGTTTTTCTCATGTTATCTTCCCTCCTCTTCTCTTCTCTCTCTTTATTACTTCTGAGCCAAAATGTCTTAAGTAAGGAATAGCCTGTTGGTCAAATATTCCAGTTCTCTGTAGTCCGATTTACCTTTTAATTTAAGGCCGTCGCTTAAGTCAGCGCTGTGTAATTTCAAAGTAAACAGCAAAGCGCTTGTATTATGGGTACTAGACAACTGATATACTTTTGATATATTGTTTTCGTAAATAAATAATACAAAACACCCAGACTCGAGACGAGAATTGTACCGGTTACCACCCAGAGTCCCAACATGCGTTTGCCTTTGCACCGTGGAGGTTTTCCAAATATTTGCATATCATTAGCTGCTAATTTATTAAATTGCTTGTTCCGATAACATACGAAGAGCACTATACCTGTTCGGAATACTTTAATATCTGTATAAAGAGATTATTTATTGCAACCCACGAAGCAAAGAAAGAAAATCGATGAGCATATACCGCGCAGTTCAAGTATAAAAGATTACCGAAATAGACGGGATTCGCGATTTGGCACGACGTCGTAAATTGCACATTTGTTCATTGACCTCATTACAATGTTGTGATCAAATTTGTGTTTTATATTTTTAACCATCATAATACGTTATTTATAATGATGTGCGATTATGATTTCCAATTATTGTTTCCCTCGTGTCACGTTTATGCTTCAAATCATGTTTTTTTTTTAATTCTGGGGCACGGCCTGTGCTGATAGTCCACTTAATAGTAAGCAGTTACCGTCGCCTATGGATGTTTGCGACACCAGGGGCACTGCCAACATGCTACTATCTGCGTAGAAGAGAACTGTGTCCTGTCCACTGATGTCGGAACACGACATAAAATCATTATGGTGGCATGCTTTAGAGTCGGGTATGGTTGCCATCCAGACAGGCCTTATCAAGCCGATGATCCTCTTGTGCACAAGGAGACTCCTCGGTGCTTTCCTCTGTCAATCCGAGATTAAGAGTCGTGAAACAGTACATAAGGAAACATACTATGTAACCGGTTCATAGGTCTTCAAAATACCAATCTTGGTTACAGGTAGGACGGGCTGGGGCTTACGTTTACGTCACGTAGTCAATATCCTCAAAGGAAATCACGTGCTTTTTCGAGCTATGTACAAATATGACAATAAAGAAAAATATGAGCGATTTTCTTTTCTTTTTTACTTTCTCTTTGAAAAAAATAATTGTAAACTGTATTTATGAATTACTACACAAAACTAGAGTTGGAGACGGGGTCTTCTTATATACTACGGATGGTGACCAAGGAGAGGAAGGGGGGTAAAATAATCACGAAAATAGCTCACGTGCTATGGATATGTTCCCTAAATATTAGTTTAAAAAATTGTTTCAGTTTTAGTAACCTTTAATATTTTGCCTTGATACTTGTTTCATAGTAAATATAGGAGTTACCATGAAATCATGAATGGGATGATGGTGTCAGGTTTACACGAGATAATGGCTGTCAGTCAGCGTGAATGTTTGTTTACTAAAGTAAAATACGCCACTAAAAGTGGCGTATTGCGTGTAATTAGGAATTCTGTGGGTAGTTATACCGGAGTCAAAACTGTGTATTTATAATACGTACATTTAATGTCTCTCTCATATGGAGGGAGAACGAACGGACAAAGAACACAAGAACAAAGTGACTTCCCCTTAATAGAGACATTAAGAAAAGTGTTAATGGACACATTCTTAGTGTCTACTTAGCAAATTAAGTTAAATTTATATTACTAATTAGTCTACATATAAGGCTAGATTGTAATTTCAAATGAGTTACCAAAAGGTAGATCATTTTCAGGAAAAAAAAAAATATGGAGGGAGAAAAATTAACTCTACGATATTTGTAATCAATTGTTAGATTGTTAATAGACAGCTAAGTATACTATTTAATGAACATCCGCCACAAAGGATTTTAGGATAGATTAGGATTAGGTTCAACTGCGAAGTCGACATGACCCCTAAATTTCTAGCCTTTCATGGCTTGTTCTCTCTCTGTCCACATACAGTGGTCTAGCCGAGGGCACGTCTCACAGAAGGCACGTTCCTGAGCACGTTGCCACGGCTGTTTGAGCGCGCTCCCACGGGGTCGGAACGCCACTTCATCTGAGACGAACAGCCTCAACTGATAGAAAAAAAGATTTTAGAAGACCTAGTGCGTAGTAAAGTGTTTCTTCTCTGATACGCTTTAAAATAATGAGGTAAACATATGTTTCTCATTTTTCCTACAAGACTAATTGTCGTCATTTGTTAAACCATCAGATGAACAATGATAACCATGATACATATGTCGCGTGATAAAAACACCCGAGCAAAAACCACAAAATAAATTGCTTAAACTTCAATTTGAAATCCACTTGAGTCACCCTTTTTTAAATTAACGGTAAAAATTATGTAAAACTGAACATATAGCGTTTAATTATTCGGGTTATATGATGGATGGAGGAGCTATGGCTTCATTCTAAATTTAAAATCTTATAAATCTATATTAATACATATTAGATTTGATTTATTTTAAAATGTATTTATGGTGTGATGATGGTGATTGATTAATTAATGAATTTATTTAGTAAATTCTTCAATTAAAACTACGAAATCGAGTAACTAGGAAAGCGAATGACATCTCTAAGAGAGACTGGTCTATATAATGTTGATTTATTTTTTATTGCTCAGGAACCGCAGATAAGCTGACGGCTCACTCAATAGTAAGCAGTTACCGCCGCTTATAGATGTTTAAGACGTTAGGGGCGCCGTGAACACGCTGCTATCCGCATAGGCGCACTGGAAATTGGGTCACTAATGCCAGGACATAACACAAAGTTATTATAGCGGCATACTTATAGACCCTTCAAGCAAGCTTGGAACCCGGAAACATAGCAAGAGTTTATAGCCTTTTATGACAGATCGACCCCGGCCGCAGGAGTTAATATTCTTACTACGCCTCTGCAGACGAATATTTTCTTGATAATGGTGAACGCACACTTGTCCGAGCCGAACGCGTCGAACGAATCGAAGTCAAGGAGGCCTCGCACACATATCCTCACCAGAAGAATCGACCGCGTCGAATTTACGCCTGCAATGCAGAAATAGTACTCGCTCGTTGCTCTGTTATACGCAACTGATAGAAGCCGAGCACATCGGTCGAGTCAACCGCATAAGCCGCGCCGAATCTAATGACGTCATCCGAATTCATCTAGGATTTCTAGGGTTCTTCCAGATTCGGACGATTCGACGCGGGGAAGTGTGCGAGGTTTCATGAGATTTCATATACAGAATTCTAAAATTCATTTCGTTCGACTCGTTCGACGCGTTCGGCTCGGACAAGTGTGCGTTCACCATAAAGATTCAAGCGTAATTTATTTAGTGTGAGTATTATAAATCAACGACACATATTAGCTGCGTAGATATTGAGATAAATTACCGTATATATATTATAGTGCATTGGATTATAATAAATTATAGATTATGGAAATAGTATGGCACATAGTAAAATATATTAAATCTAAATAAAATACAAGTTAATCAGGGAATCTATATGCATAATATTAAAATTATTATGGAATATTACCAGTCGAGCATTTTGAATATGTACAAATGAATTTAATATAACATGAATAAAATGTTGTTATCTGGGATGACACTTGAGTTGCACTATTAAAGATAAGGACCTTCAGACCTCAAGCTATCGAATTTAGTTTTTAGTTATGTATATATAATTATGTTTTAAATATGAAAACTTGTATTTGTATGAAGTCTATTTATCCTAATCAAATTAATAAATATAAAACTTCCGATATTACGGCTTGACATTTACTATATTAGGTCATCCTTCAACCATTTTAAAATATTCCTATTGTATTTTTGCTTGTTTGTGTTGTGTATGTGACCCCACTAACAACCTTGTGCCTAATTATTTCTAACTAAATTGATCGATATACTTGGCAATGCACCTTGGTAAACAACGAACGTGACGCAAGGTCTACTCAGGGTCTAAAAAAATTTATCAATTATTTTTCATTTGAAATAGCCTAGCCTATGATGAAAAAACTAGCCATTATCCACCCATATCGTCAAAGTGGTTGAAATTTGGTCACTTCCAAAGCACTCAACCCGAATTTAACCATTGCCAAAATGCTGAAAGCTGGAATAGTTGCCTGAACTTGTTTTATATAGGAGTGTCTTTTGAATCCTCAAAGCCAAAAGTAAAAACCGAAAAGTGACCTTTCTTTTTAAACTTTATGAGAAGATTCCATTACTTGCTTTGCTTGCGTCCAGTAATTTTATTGAAAAAAATATGTATTTTTACAATAAAATCACAGGGAATATAAGTACTTTCTATAAATAAATTTAAAAAATAACTATTAACCACCGTCTGTGTGGGAAACTGGGAATATTAGCATTATGTTAAATATTTTTATTCCTTCAATATAATTATAAATTTTTAAATATTTACCCCTATGGTACAGCAGCGTGTTCGCGGTGTCCCAGCGTCGCAAACATCCCTAGGTGACGGTAACTGGTTACTATTAAGTGAGCTGTCAACCTGTCTGCTGTTCTACAGCAATAAAAAATGTAAGTTATTCTAAAAATATCATTGGGGAGTTAGTTTCACCGTTACTTCTCTGAATATTAAATAGTGTTTAGTTTTGGAAACGGTGGTAACTTGTCAACATTCTATAATGTGATCTGTGATCTATAAGATTTTATATTACAATAAAATGAATGATTATGATTTGATTTGCTACGTATCCCTATAAATAGGATAGTTTTCTGGCCTCTACCGCTAATTAAAAAGTATATTTGTATGTATAACTTAATGAATATAAGTAACTTTCTGAAGCAATAACATTTGCTGATTCAGATAACTGCGTTTTCCACTTGATTGGTTCCAGATACGGTCAAGTTTGCAGACGTTTCGTCATTTATATTTAGTTTGGCAACTTATTAAAATAGTTAGGTCGATAACTTTAACAGATATGTTATTGTCAATAAAAGGTTCAACATTTTGTATAGAATTCAGAAAACAACCAAGAAAGAATTTGCTAATTCAATATCAATATTGCGTATTATAATCAACGCTACCAACTAGATTAATTATTGAATAAAGATATTTTTTATTACATATTCTTTAATGATTTCATTAGCAATTTTTATCCTTTTCATTTAGATGTATGGCAAATTATTAATATATTCGTTATTTCCGCATATAATTTTGATTATTTTAATGTATTTAGATCTTTTATAATTTTAATATAATATCCTGCTTTAATATTTACTCGTGTCTATAATATACATATACACAGTTTGGAGTCTTAGTATTTGTAGACTTTTATGTATAAATATAGTTTAAATTTGAAATACAAATCGAAACCCAAGGTACTGTAAATAGGAAGCTTTTTTTTTTTAATAAAATTCATGTACTTACTGAGTAGAGTAATACTTTAGTTACAATGTGTCGTTTACATAGGTGTCAATTTCCGATATTTCTATTTTAAAGTGATTTCGTCGGTATATAAAAATTACATATGATATGAAAAATAAGATAAGATAATCGTAGGCGAAATAGATATGACCAAATTTTTGAGAGGACGATCATCGTTTGTATTCTAATTTCTTGCTCTAGCTTAGTCCTGTAAGGGAAAACTTCCGTCAGAACCTCATTCGTTAATCGCCGAATATAACAACGACTGATGAGGTCTTGGTGGGTCCTTATAATAATATGTATAACAGATTAATTAATGTAATACATTATTAATGTTCTTAATTAAAAAGATAAAATAGCGAGGAAGTCTTTAGTTTAAAAAATTACGCATTATAATATTAAATGTCAATGCTTCCATAAATTATTTAACAACGTACTGAAACTATAATTAGGGGTATATTTATGTATGTAATTTACATTAGATATAGTTATTTATGTATTTAAGTATAAAGGAATTTAATTGTACTAATAATTTGTTTTTATTAACATAATCGATTCGGCGGATTCGTGAATTCATTGCGAATAATAAATAGAACTAAATAAAATGAAGAATTAATTATACTTAAATATTGCAATAAATATTTACAGAAGATTTTTAATCACTTAAATATTAACAATTTACGTTAAAATACTCCCTAAATAGAGACATTTATTATTTCATTTTAATATCTCTATTCAATTAGGCAGGTTCGTAACTTAGACATAAAACATTACCTAGGGGGAATTTCGGTAAATGCCTACTAACTTAGACACTCAAATGATTTGAATGTTCATCATATTTCATAATTGGCATAAAACAATAGTAAATTACAAATATATCGAGATACATATCATTCTTGTTAAAACAATTGTTTCCTTCTTTTCAGGCAAAACCAGCTCTCTAATCAGCATATCAGAGGCCTTGGTGCCTGTGATCTACTCGCCAGTTTACAGCTACATTTACAAGAACACAATGTCGACATTCTCCGGTGCTTTTTATCTCATAAGTGCCGCTTTAGCCGTCCCAGCCATCGCTATCTTATTGTAAGTTTTGATTAATTCTAAAAAAAAATCACAGCTAAAAACTAAACTAGCACAAAAAAAAATAAACAATAAGAAAAGTATAATTGCGACGAATCTTGAACCGTCGTCCAGTCGTTTCCAGAAGACTGACCACGATGAATAACAATTTCATATCCAGACCAGCCCTCTGATGCAAACGTTGAGATAGGTTTGGATAAAGTTGCAGAGCAATGACAAAAGTCGATCTTACAACCCCCACAGAGGCTAAGTGACGGTCGTGGTTTTTAGTCGGTATGTCGCCGCGATCACTCTGGTTAATATTTGACTGCAAGATGATCTGCAGGACTATACCGGAGAACACTCAAAAGCGTATCGACTTCTTATTCCGCGCAGCACTCATATGGTGCAATTTTCCCTGGACAATAAAAAAAGTTTCGATAAAGTTTGACCTTCAAGACCCCACGGAGCAAAACCATTTTTTTTTTTATTTCGGTATATTATATTATACCGAAACCCTTTCAAAGATATCTGACTGGCATTATTTTTTAATTATGTTATTATATGTGTACACTACTTAATTGGTTCGCCGTTTATAATGATGGTACATTCTGTTGCATTTGTCATAGCTTTGGTTTTGGTAGTATTCATCATTAAGTCTACCTTGCAGCTTTCGATTTCTGTGTACCCCCCATGTGTAGGCTACACGCCTTATCGTACTAAAAACCTTTTCCAGCAAAGGCTGCCTGGAATCTTAATATCATTTTCAATTATATTGTATAGTGTAATTATAATTGTGTACAATAAAGAATAATCTAATATATTTATTATCATAGTGCTAAACTACCCATCTTTTAAGTTTAATAATAAATTGTATACGTATTGTAATTGTTTTCCAAGCGTTTGGTATACTGATCTTTTAACTATATAGGTAGATAAGGTTTAAAATTATTTCACACTGAAAGTGCTCGCCGCGCCGCTGCCGGCCGCTGCCATTCCGGTGTGACTCAACCCTTAGGGTGTTCAATAAAAAGTGATAATGAGTATAACTCAATTATCTTTTACTAAATATTATTTTATTTTTAAACGTAGTCACTTTTCAGGTTTATACACTTTGTATGTATTTTTTCTAAATCTGAAATTTCCTTTTTAAAAAATCTTCTGCCTGATCCCTTAAAAAATCGTGTACCGCGGCGACTACTGCGAAATCATCGTCTAAATTTTGGCCCCTGAGATATACCTTTAACTTCCGAAATAAGTATAAATTACTAGGAGCTGGGTCCGGTGAATATGGAGGAATATGTTCCATCAATTTGAAGCCCGCTTCTTGAACGGCAGCCATCGCAGCTCTGGACTTGTACGCGGGGGCGTTATCTTGGTGAAATAAAACAACTTTAGCGAGTTTGTTACGCCGTTGCTTGCGTATTTCCTCACGCAAAATTGTTATTTGTCCTGCGTACAAAATCCCCGAAATAGTGTCTCCATGATTAAGGCCCCTCTCATTATCTGTCCCAGAAAAAACAGCCCATGATCTTACCGACGGATGGAATCGCCTTAAATTATATTTTTTTCGTTTCCGGGACATAATGGTGAAACCATGTTTTATCCATAGTTATGAACCAAGCCAAAAATCGGTGAAGATCTTGTTGTAACAAACCCAAACAGCTTTGTGAAATTCTCAGTCTCGTTTATTTCTGCGCGTCAGAAAGCTTTCGGGGCACCCAGCGCGCTGACATTTTTTTTTTACCCAAATGGTTGTGTATGTATGGACAATTCCTATAGAAATCTTAATTTATTCTGCTATAAAACAAACAGTAACACGACGATCCGCCAAGATAACTTTTCAAATTTTTTAATCATTTGTTCAGAGGTAGTCCTATTTGCGGGGGTCGTCGTTAATAGAAGTTCTTCCTCGCTTGAACTCAGCACACCAACGCGCAACCGTAGAATATAGAGGAGCATGAACCCCCTAATGTTGCTCTCAAGTCTTGATTTACCAGCTCCGTAGTAAAAATTTTCAAGCAGAGATATTTTACAACCGTGCTAACTTCAATTTTATCCATTTTTATGAACACGTTCCGACACAACGCAAACAAATGACTTCTATTTTAAAAAACAAAAGAGTTTTTTTTTTATATTATTAGATATAATGTCTAGGCTATGTCTGCCAGTATTTTCTTTCTTTCTAAGAAGAACGTATCGCATTATCACTATTTATTGAACACTCATCGTGTAAGAGGTGCAAGTTTGTAGTATATTCACTAAACCACAAATAAAATAAATATGCTACATTGTAAAACTCCCTGCGTTCTCAATATGTGTTTACAAACAAAATCCAGAAGTATCTACACAATGCTTTTGTTAAAAGGCCGCATATTTCTACGTTGCTAAATCGGTTGCAGCCGTAATAGATATTTCGACATCCAAGCAAAAAGAGACCTTGCGGTCATCGAGAGCTTGCCCTTATATTATTACTAAGATTTCTAATGTCCAAAACCTTGAACTCTCAATTTTCTATTTATGTTTATCTAATTTTAACTATGAAAGACCTTTACTTATGGTAAAACTGTGGTGATTTTTATTTTGTAATTTAACTCTATTTTTAAACTTGAATTGCACCTTGAATAAGTTTGTAAATTGCACAAACAACTCAATATTGCACAAATAATTCTTCTAACAATGCAATAACGAATGAATGGCTAGTTTCAATTTACTAAAACTTATTTATGGAGTGTTAATAAATAAATATACTGGGATCATTTGTACTGGAATCATGGTTCAAAGGTCTCAGGCAAGTCACGTACAATACAAGAACGTGGTAGCCAAGTCGTGTCGACACTCAGGATGCAAGCCTGACGTCATTTCCTACCATAGAGTGCTTCTCATAAGTTTTAAGTTTTCGGCTAGTGCATAATTGCCACGTACTAACGGTGATAGAAAACTGTGAGGAAATTTCCAAACCCATCTGGGTGCGCAGAATACCGGGTTACACATAAAGGGGATCTCTCCGGTATGTGTGCCAATACGCCTTGGATAAGCGTGGCGAATATACTGTCCGTTTTCTTTAGAAGGAGGTCCGATCCCAGTAATGGCTTAAGACCTGTTATTTTAAGCCAATAAAAAGATTATTTGATTTTCATAATCCTTATTCCAACTTGATCTAAAAATTCTGCTCTGAATCCAATTTCATATTTTTATTGGAAATTATTATATTACTGGGGTTTACAAATATATTTTTTATTGCTGTAGGACAGTTCAGACAGGCTGATGGCCCACTTAGAATTTTACAGTTACCGTCGCCTATTGATGTTTGCAACGCCAGTGGCATCGCGAACACGCTGCTGTCTCATAAGGGTATAGGGAACTTGGGTCACTAAAACCCACACAATCCAAAGTTATTATGACGGCATACATTAAGGCTATCTAGACGGGCTAGGGGTTCTACCGCGTAGCTAGGGTGGGTTGTTTGGTCGCCTTTAACGAGAGGCTGACGCCGACGGCAGAGGTCAGTATTCTTTCTCCGCTCCTACACAGTTAAAAGGATCACAATAACTGAAACATTCAGCTTATGTACGAGTCTGTAGTAATAAAACATCCCTAGCTAGGTGGTAAGGCTTCAAGCCCGAAAGGGTGGCAAACACCTATGGTCTCTAAATTTGCTGCCATAAAAACCATGAGTTCCAGTTCCTCTACGCGAACGACAGCGTATTAACGTAAACATCTATAAGCGGATGGAATCGTTGGCTTGTCTGATGTTCTCCACCAAAAGAAGGCATATTAGCTAATGAAATGGCTTATGTACAATATAATTATTTAAAATTAAGAATAAATGATATTCATCGCTCAAATAATGCATGCCTAACATCAAAATATCGTTGACAATTCTGATGACTTTATGGCGATATTATATCAAACTAACTACACTACACTACTAACTATGGAACTGGCATATTTCTGGTAACTGCGTTTATAAACTCCTTTGCAAAAAAAAAAAATATTGGCAATAATTTACTTCTAAAGAGGATTTAATAGTCAAACTATGTTACTGGCACTTATGTCAACAAAGAGTTTGGGTACGAAAAAACTTAATTCCAAATTCGAAACATTAGTTTTCAAAAATAGTAATTACTTTATAATCATTTGCGGTTAAAGGGTTATCAGGCAACTGAAACTAACTTCGCGTTATTTTTAGTACAATAATGCATATAAAATAATTTATATTTGTTGCATAATCCCGCCATAGTGTGATTAAAAACAGATGTTATTGTATCTATTGTAATGACAGGAAAAGCAATACTAGTAAAATTATAGCGCTGCTGGAAGAGGAATGTAGCCAATGTTGTAACATGTATGCTGTGAGATGTATCTTACAGCCGTTAAACGTGAGTCGTTCAACCGTTCCGTTCAGAGAATGCAAGTTTCTGGGAGAAAACGTTGTACACAACCACGAGCCGATTGCTTTTTCGTGACTTAGGCGCTGAGGACCCAAACCGAAAAAGAAACCTTCAAGTACGAAGAGCACAAGTTAGTCTATGGACTGTGAGGACGAGGCTTTTAGCGGCTGATATACGCAGTCGATGACCAGCGCGGGCCCTCAGTTTGTAGATGTCGGTACTAAATATCAACCAATTTTAGGTAGATACAGAATTAATAAGTTATGTCGTACACAGTGAACTCGCGAAAAAAGAAAATATATTATTGCTAATCGGTGCACAATGTCGAGAAGTGTGTGACCAATTTACATGAGAAATTAAAACAGTCGATGAATTTATGTAGTAATAAATTTGACAAAGTATTTCATCGAAATACTTCGTCAATATGCACAACCTGTACTGACTGTGATTAGTCAAGATGCTATTTACATGGACGATAATATTCGGGCCCACCATTCTGGCAAAGTAGATGCTTATATGCAAGAGGTTGGTATTCGTCGTTTGGATTGGCAAGCGCGGAGCCCCGATCTTAACCCCATTGAACACATCTGGGACCTCTTAAAAAAGGCGAGTATGATCTGTACAACTACCTCCACAAAACTTAAATTAGGGAGCTTAAACGTGTGATCTCGGCTGAGTGGGAACACATTCCACAGGAAACTATCAAACGCTTGGTAAAAAACATGCGAAGACGATTACATGCTGGAATCGCTGCAAAGGAAAGTCATACTCGTTATTAATTTTTATTGTTTAATGTCTCTTTTTAATAAAATGCCATAAAAATACTCGTAGTCTTAATTTCATTATACCCATAAAAATTTCCATTTTAAAACGGCTCTCTGTTACATTAACTAAAACACCGATTCCAGGATTTAAGTGTTAAAACTATATTCTCATTGATAATAAGAAATTTATAGTCATCTAAGCTGATGAGTTACTAAAAACATTAATATTATCCATAGAAAAGCCAATTACTGTAAGATGCCCGCTTTTTATTTTTATTTTGCAAAGGAGTGTATTTTATAATTTAGTAATACTTCCCTAACTATGTGGGGTCGGCACAACATGTTCTGTTCTCTCCTTCCACTTTCGTCTATCAACCGTCATCTGAACATTCACACCTTTTTTAACCATATCATCTTTTACACAATCCATCTCATTTCTTGTATCCATTCACTCTCATTTCTAGCATCCACCTATTAAATGACGTTTCTCTCAGATTCTCAAACACTGGCGCTTTCAAACTTCCCCTAATATACTCATTTGTAATTTTATCCATTTTTGTAACTCCGCTCATCCATCTCAACATTCGCATCTCTGCTGCATGCAATAACCTTTCATCTTTATCTTTTGTGGCCCAGCACTCTGAAACATACGATATGACATGACATATATTATATAACGCACTTATAAATTTTACCTTTAATTCTAAACGGCACTTGTGGATCGTAAATTATTCCTGAGACCTGTCGCCATTTCATTCATCCTGCATTCACTCTGTTTTATATTCTCGGTATATCTCACCGTTATTCTGGATTAATGATCCGAGGTATCGGAAGTTGGAGCAAGTTGACAGCGAGACTAATGTTGGCGATTTCGCTCGACATCACCAACGCCTTCAACACCATACCGTGGAGTTGTGTACGGGAGGCGCTCAAGTATCATTGGGTACCTCCCTACCTCCGCCGCATAGTCGGGTCGTATCTAGGACAACGTGCCGTCGTCTACCCAGTCCAGGATGGCGGATAAAGTCGACGAGATGTCGTGTGCGGTGTTTCTCAGGGATCGGTCTTGGGTCCCCTACTGTGGAACATCGCATACGATTGGGTCCTGAGAAGGGAGCTCCTCCCTGGCGTTGGAGTAATCTGTTACGCCAATGACACGCTTGTAATAGCGCGCGGGAGGTGCCCCTGCCAGAAGTGCATTCTGGGCACGGCTGGTGTGGCGCAGACAGTGACGAGGATCCGACGACTCGGCCTGGAGGTGGCATTGCACGGGACGGAGGCCCTGATCTTCTATGGGCTCAGTCAGAGGTCGCCACCGGGATTGATTATCACAGTGTAAGGCGTCCGCATCGCCGTTAGGCAGTCCATGAAATACCTTGGACTGGTGCTCGACGGGCGATGGGATTTTGTGGCGCACTTCGAGAGCTTGGCACCGAAACTAGTTCGGGTGGCGACGGGACTCTCCCTCCTGCTGCCGAACGTCGGTGGGCCGGGCGCTGTGTGCCGCAAGCTCTTCGAGGGGACCGTGCGGTCGATGGTCCTTTACGGGGATCCCATAAGGGCGAATCGCCTGATGGCTAAAACAACGGTGCTGCTACGCAAGCCGCAACGGGCTTCATTCCTCTATAATTGTTACAAACCTGGGATGCACTTGTTCTTAAAAATGGGCACTAGCGTACTATTGCACTATTCATCGGGGATCGCCTCGTCTTGCAGCAACTTATTAAAGAACAAAGTCAGCTACTTCCATCCACCTGTTTTCAATAACTTCCATACTTCCACGGGTATTTCATCCGGTCCTACAGACTTGTCATTTTGCATACTATCTACAGCCAATCTAACCTCAGCCGTACTCACTTCTTTTACAATGCCCATGTTAACGGGTGCCTTCTCTAACATTCCACTCCAGACATTCTCTTCATTCATCAATTCACAGAAATAATTTTTCCATCTGCTCTTTACTTTATACATTTCATATGGGTTATATCCCTTGCATTCTTTTCTCTAACATTCACCATTCTATAAATATGTTTCTGATCACCAAAGCTTCCCAAAAACACATATAGCTTGGCATGTTCCCTGGCCTTGGAGACAGCAACAGCTCTTTTCTTACACTCTAAATATGCTTTCCTCTTATTTTCCTTTATTTTACATTCTCTTCTTCCGCACTTTTCCCTTCTTGAAAAGCATTTTCCTTTTCTTTCAGAATCTTCTTCATTCCACCACTAAGATTCTATCTCAATTTTACATTTCCCTTTCGTTTCTCCAAACATTTCCTTTACCACACCTTTAATGCATTCCGCTATTTCTTTCCAACATTCATTTACAGATTTTTAAACCATTTCATCCATGTCTACCATTTTGTGTACACCACTCTTTATTTAAATTTACTTACATAATCTTCATGTTCCAGAAAATTCCATTTAATTTTGGGGGGTGACATTGTTTTTATGTTTTAAAATTTTTGGTGTTATGGTTACGTCTAAAATTAGGAGTCGGTGTTGAGAAACCACACTTTCACCGAGGATCACTTTGCAATCTTTAACTGATTTAATTTTATTTATTATAAGAAAATAGTCGTTTTGTGTGTTGTGGTTTCCGCTGTTATAAGTTATCAAATGTTGATCTCTTTTTTGAAAAATGTATTCACTATGGCCATATCGAATACCGAAGCAGCTTGTAGCTTCCCCTTCCTTATTTCTATTCCCAGTCCTCCGTGAACTCTTTCATATTCCTCATTCATTCTTCCCACATGTCCATTAAAATCACCACCCACATCACATATACGTCTTCTTTATCTGCTATGTTGATCATGAATGTATCAAAATCCCCCAAAATCTTTCTTTCACACTGTCGTCACATCCAACCTGCGAGGCATAAACACTCACAATGTTTAACACACAGTCGCCCACTAATAATTTTACTACTATCAGTCTATCATTTACCCTCATAACATCCGTCACACATTTTTTCAATTCGCTATCCAATACTGCATCCACACCGCACATCACCACACCATCACTTCCACAATAATAAAATTTATACTTCACCTCAATCTCTCGAACCCTTCCATTACGTCTCTTGCAAGCAGGCTATATTTAATTTTATTCGTCTCGTTTGTAATACCTCTGCTATCTCTCTTCCAATTATCGTTTAGTAATACTGTCATTATAAAACTAATGCTTATCATGTGCTGTATTGTGTTTGTCTATGTCATTCTTATTTAGTTATTTTTTTTGTAATTATTAATAATTTATGTGTAATAAATATCTCTTTAAACAAAAATGTGTGGTATAATGTAGCGGAAGACCAGCGCTGATTTTTACACAAAACCAGCACTTTTGAGATAGGACCGATTTAGGACGACTGATACTAAATTCACATTCATGTATTTTATGATGGATGTATCTAATAAACATTTCTTTATTTCTAATTTAAAGCAAAGTTATATGTTTAAGAACTCAGCATTGGAGATTGTAATTAACAAACAGTTCGATAGCATAATGGAACTTTATTGATAACAATTGAAACATTATTGTGGCCTGTTGCATCGGTTATCTATTAGCTAACTTATTACATAAAGGATACCACTATGTGCATTACATATAAATAATATATGAGCTGAAATATATTACTGATAAAACAATGTGAACTATGTAATAATTCTTGTTGTTATCAATACCTGGAACGCGCAGTACATAATATTCTTCGAATAGACTTTTATATTGCATTAAACAAGATATTTCTTAAGTAACTATACTTCCGGGGATCGGAAGAGATGAAATAGCACTTCTTAAAGGGAAACTTCATTAACACCGTTGTGATTTGAAATTTGACGAAACGAAAAGGCGACATATTTATACAGTTTCCATGTTCCTCGTCTCCTCTTTGTTCGGGCTTTCGTATTATGTGGGCCTTTGTATTACCTTTTTTCTAAAGTTTCACTTCTGCCGTGTGTAAATTGCACACACACTTTTACATGGCTAACTTCAAACAGTAATAGGCGTAAATACGTGTTTTGAAGATATTAAGGTAATCAAAATTTATCAAGCTAAATCGTATATAAATAAAGAACGATGGCGAAGAATCATCATCATCAATCAAATTCCGGTCCCCGAAGCAGATATATCGAGTGGGATTTATTCTATAAAGTGTTTAAAGTCAAGCTTGTTTCTCAACAGATTCAGCATGTTATTATTGCCCACAACGCCCAGTGGGTCGACCCGATGGGGCTCAGCCACTGCTGAACTTGGGCCTTCCCCTTGATGGAACGAATACCATGCCCTGCTTGTCCAAGACCAAAAAATTGAGAATCGTAAATATTTTCTTTTTTTTTACAGACTGCTATTCTCCCTTCGTAAAAGAGAGGCCCAAGATGAGAAGAATGCTAGCATGCAAGAAACCAAATGTAAAGAAGATGAAATTACACGATTTTGATGTTATTAATTTATTTATAATTTGTAATTATTTTAATTGTAATATAAATATGACAATCTCAATAAAATTAAGGCTATTTTTATTGTTTGTTTTCTTTATGAGTAAAATAAATAAATGCACTGTAACAATTTACATAGCGCCATCCAGTCCTAAAGCAGCAGAGCGCTTATGGGCACTAAACAACTAATAACTACTTGTATTTTTTATAAATTAATACATATTCGTACATAAACATTTAAGACTCGGACCGAGAATCGAGCCCGTGACTTCCACAGCCATCCGACGTGTTTTCCCTTGAGCCACGGAGGTAGTTAACATCGATAGGAGTGTCTAAACTGCTGTATCCCGGCCAGAATTAATATTCGGCCTACCCTATACCCTATCACTCGGAAAGTCACAAAAATAGACTCTTTGTTATAAACACGAACCAAGGTCAGCGCAGGATTAGAACGGTCTTTTCGGCACACTTGGCACTCGCCCGACTACTCCTCAACATCGGGGACTGAACTCAGTGTGCCAAGGGACCGTAGGTTCAATGACCTTTTATGGGGCCCCGTTTGGGCCGAGCACCTGACGGCTAAGAGCGCTGCGTTGCTGCGAAAACCGCAGAGCATGCTGGCCGTCAGGGCCATCAGAGGATACCTGTACTACGGTATCTTTCGAGGCAGCCTCTCTTCTCGCCAGATCAATGCCGCATGGGATCTCGCAGCTCGGCTCCTAGCATCACTGTACCGATGGCGCCTCGTGAAATCGGGGTAAGGCAAGCGGAGCTGCGCGACGATCTCACGGCGGTCTGGATAGCAAACTCGCGTAACCCAGTGCAGGCCAAGACACCGTTGTAGAGGTGCAGCCCGCCCTGCTCCAATAGCTCAACAGGCATCACGGCGTCACTCTGTAGTTACAAGTAACAGTTACTCTCTCGCTTATCTTAACCTCTCGCTCTCGGCTATCATCCTACGACTCTCGGCCGCCGTAGTAAGCGATCGCCGGCGCGACCCTTTGGGAAAGAGCCGCTGCGCTGCCGCACACATGGCCGGAAGATGGGTGCACGCGGGTGTTCCGCGTGTACTCTCACCTCTGTGTAATAAAGCCGAGGCCCATCATACCCCGGTTTTGAAGAGGCCTGCAAAAGTGGGCCGGCTAGTCAGTGCCGCGGCCTGACTAGTTCGTCGCGCCTCACGGCTTTGGCACTCAAGGTGCGCGAAGGTACATCGGGGTGGTTTTTACCAGCGACGTACGTCCCTCAGCCGAGAGAAGGGGACGTACGAATGGATTGCACGGGGAGTCCCACACCACCCCGCCACCCGTTCCCAAGCGACGGGTTGAGCGTAAGTTTCCACCTCATCAAAAAAGGATCCAAAGAGCTAACCTTGAATACTGTCGGAATTATCCACGATGATATAGGCTTCCAAAATGAATCACTTATTAAACAGTTCATAAGACGAATTAATAAATGAAACATTCGATTGACTAACTACAATCATAAGTTAATTCCAACAAAAGTAGTAATTTAAAATAGAGTAAAATTACATTAGAGGCCGTTACTAGAAATCTCTAAAACATGTAAAAATTAAATGTTTTTGAATTTAGTAGTGTGTAATCCATTTCCTACTTCGGACAGTGTTATTTAAAAAGATATGGGCAAATAAAAGTATTAAACCTCTTTTTAATAAACCTCATCAAAATAAATATTATAGAAACTTAATAAAATTCTATTATAGTATTCATTATTGTTTCAACATATGGATGAACAATTGTAAGGATTCATGTTAAGCGATTACTTAATTAGAAACAAAGTAAACAAACATTCGTTTATTAACAAATGAGTTCAAATCTAGTGTAATAAAGTTTATATTTAGGGCATACAAATGTATAAACATTATTATCGCTAAATACATTTCAACGTTCATGAGTGGTTTACTACGCGTTGATTGATAATTAAATTGAATTTTTGTTTCAATACGATTTTTTTTATTTATAACGGGTACACACCAGCAATATTTAAAAAATGTTTCTTTAGGCTGATAAATTCAACAAGAAAAAAACATTAGGCACTGATTTAATAATTTATTGTACTGTATTAATAAGATATACAAACGAAGTTAAAACTTAAGTTTAAAGTTCTTCAAACTAGGTCTTATGGGCTTGACTGGTTTATCATCAACCTCTCCTGTAATAAGCATTTTGATATATTGTCCTTGCAGGTCCGAAGGAATCGTGATGCCAAGTACTTCGCAGTTTCTGATTATCTCTGCACATCCTCGTATATCTCTGTGCTTCACTGAAACAAAAACCAAACTTTGTTTTTTTTTTTATAAAGTAATTATTGTACTATATGCATGTCTATGGTATTCATTGTAACTTATATATAGCAAATAAACGTATTGAGTATTGAATTGTTTTTTTACCTACTTATGCCTAAGAACCCATATCAGATCTGGATCTCATAGCCCCGGGGCTACAAATAAAAAGCTTTGGGTGTAACCAATTCTACCTCATTTCTTTAGTTGTAATTGAAATTCTTATTTATTATGAAACATTATCGCAAAGGGTCAGCAGTAACAAATAGGTTAACAATACTTTATATCATAATTGACATGAGTTCATTAGAGCAGATTAGCTGTGCGGGCTTATAAAGTAACATAATAATAATAGTAACATAATAATCTTTGTTTAGAAATTGTGACAAGGGTATATCGTTGAACTGTACAAATAATATCATTGATTTCTTAAGATTTATTTACAATGTATTCTTGTCAAGTGTACTCTATTTATTTTTATTGCTGAAGTCCAGCAGAGCAAACGGCGCACCTGATAGCAGGTAGGCACCGTGGCGTGGGTAGTTTGTAAAATCAGTATTTCCAACGCGCTGCCGGCCATGAACAAATATTACAACCCTATATGGTACCGCGCTGGAAATCTCAGCCGCAAGTTTATTCCGGAGAGTACGCAACATGAACGTTCTTGAGAATCGCTTCGTATAGTAAAGAAGTGGGGCCACGAAATGCAAATAAACGTTCTGCCGATGGCTAGTATACTGTCCGATTGTACACTAATAGGTTGGTAGGGTAAGCAGCCCAGTTTGTCAAAAACAGATTGGCGGGTTGAACATACTATTTTAAGTTACTATTTATTTTATCCGTGCAGGGGCGGAGAAAGAATACTAACCTCTGCGGCCGGGGTCGGCATGTAGTAAAAGGCGACAAAACAACCCACCCTAGCTACGTGGTAGGGCCTCAAGCCGGTCGGGATAACGACCACCTTTGGTCTTAAGTATGCCGCCATAATAACTTTGTGTTGTGTTCCGGCATTAGTGACCCAAGTTCCTGTATCCTTATGGGACAGCAGAGCGTTCCCGATGCCACTGGCGTTGCAAACACCCATAGGCGATGATAACTGCTAGATTCTAAGCGGGCCGTCAGCCTGTCTGCTGTCCTACTGCAATAAAAAAATACTAGTGATCTCTGTGTACAGGTTTCCCACGATGTTTTCTATCGCTGTTAATATGTGGCAATCAATTTATTACGTAATATGCACGCATAGGGGATAAAAACTGCTAAAGCAAGAATACTGGCCGTTGCAGCCGACAGAAATCCCTTGTAAAAGGCGATAAAACAATCCTAGCTAGGTGGTAGGGGTCCAACCCGTTTGAATGGCAACCACCCCTGCTCTAAATATGCCGCCATAATAGCCTTGTGCTCTGGTGTAAGTGACCCAGATCCGTGTTAACGCTGCCCCTGGCGTCACAAACATCCATACGCGACGGTAACTGCTTACTAATAAAAAACATTACGAAGCGGATGGCAGCATTTAAGCTGTGCTCTTGACGTCGCAAACATTTATAGACAACGGTAACTGCTATTAAGTGGACAGTCTGCCCGTCTGCTGTACCTTAGCAATAAAAAAAGATAATTATTACTTATTTACAGTATGGGGTAGCCAAATGGTATCACAATTAGAAAATAACCCAGAGGGCCGAATCTCGATGCCATAAACTGTTTTGGCACATTTTTTTCCTCTTTTTTTTATTGCTGTATTACAGCAGACAGTCTGACGGTCCGCTTACAACGTATGGTAACTGCTAACAGTTACCATCACCTATGAGTGTTTGCAACGCCAGTGGCATCGCGAACACGTTGCTGTCCCATAAGGGTACAGGAACTTGGGTCACTAATGCCGGAATACAACACAGTTATTATTGTGACGGCATACTTAAGACCAAAGGTGCTCGCTCTAGAAGTAGATCTGAGCTCAGCAATGGAACGACGACATGGATTGTTATTACATATTTGTTTAAAATTACAAAATTAAGACACCAAATAGACTTGACAAATGTTATAGGCAAATATTTTTTAAGATAAGAAGTAAAAGTGCTATAGTGGCAGCATTCGTTGGCGACCTTCATTGTGGACTTTCGTACGTCAGGACGCCTGCAGGTGGTTATGGGATCGAGTTCTAATCTGAGTATGAAAGTTTATGAATCACTAGCTGTTCCCGCTCACTTCGCTGGTTGAATAACAGAAAAAAGTAGATCGAAAAAACATGAGAAGTTTTCATAAGTTCTTACAAAAATCGTTGCTTCTTAAAACTTTAATAACTTTACATTAAATGAAGATATCGCAATATTTCTTTGATAGATAATGGCCAAGTGTCTACGAAATAAAACGGAAAATTTAATAGAAATATATCCAGTAGTTTTGCCGTGATGCGCGCACAACTGCAGACCTCATCATTTTGTTTATATAGATAAGTAGATATGTACTTAATTCCAAAAGAAATCTATTACAGCAGTATCAAGACTAGAAAATGCTGTGTGAATTCTCAAAACTGCTGGTAAAATATTAGGTACCATATTACTCTATTCAATTTCAACAACATAGGAAGGGTTCAGCCTAAACATTTGTAATGATTGTCGACATGTAAATCTCTGAAAACTTCCATTAATAAAATACAGTCCATATTTCTTTCTCAAACAGAACTTGTTTATATCTTGAACAATGGCAATGTACTTTGATCATTAATTATTAAAAGATCATTGGGAACACTGGCCTATATTTAATGGACCGAAATTGATAACTATTCTTATAAGGAAGCCGTATATATCATGTTATTATTGCAATTTACATAATATACTTATCAGTGTACCCTAATGACACTGTTTGATCGTCTTGCAAAAGCTGTGACCTACATTTTCTTATATTATCACAAAATTTTGGAATAGATATGAAAACAAATATGATGTTCTTTTTATTGTTCTCAAAGCACACAGTCTGACAGCTCATTTAATAGTTAAGCAGTTGAAAGTTAGATTTCGGCTATGGACGACGGCGACGCCAGAGGCACCGCTAACACAGTGCCATCCGCGTAGGAAAACTGGAACCAGGCTCACTTATGGCAGAACACGTCACAAGGTTATATGACGGCATATTTAGAGGCCATGGGTTGCCATCTAGATGGGCTAGGATCTACCGCCTAGCTAGGGTTTTTTGTAGTCTTTTACGACATACTGCCCTTGGGCATGAAGGCGCCAGTATTCTTACTCTCCTCATATGCTATGTTTTTAAAATATTTATTTGTTTAATTAAATTATTTTCAATACTTACATTTATAAGTAAAAAGTACTTGCAAGACTTTGGCATACTCATCAATCATTACATATTTTAGTAGACTTTGCAATAAACGCATTACTGCATCTTCATTGTAATCTTTTAATACTGTTATGCTGAATTCCGTTGCCCTGAAAATAATTCAAACATTCTTCTATATAAAAAAAAAAAATTACTTATACTAAACATTGAAAATAAAAATAAGTATTCTATAAAGTTATTTATCTGAAAGTACTGAATACTCTTCTTAATAGTTGGACATTCTTGTCAGAGTGGTCTGGTTGCATTGACGAGGCACTCGGAGTAGAGTTTCCGTGGTCCATTATCATATTCCCGAAGATCATCTTCTTGGCAATGCGCTTCCAATTTTGGCGGTTTGAGGCATTCCGAGTGTACTGGAGACCATGGTGGACTCTATTGTTTTAGTAATTAGGTAAGTCCAGCAGGTTGGTGATCGGCCACTTGATTCCCTAATCCTATCACTAGTCTTTCCATCGAGTCTTCCTTCCTGGAGATGTGACCAAAGAACTTCGATATTCGCAGTTGGCGAAAGTCAGTCTTTGATATGGAGTTCTTTAAGGATAGATGCATTGGTGTGGAATGCCGTCCATGGGATCTTAACCAGGCGTCTCCAGCACCACATCTCCAGAGCATCAATTTTACGGCGATCCTGCAGTCTCAGAGACCAAGTTTCTGCTCCATATAGAAAGTGGAAATACAAGACATGTCATCAATCTGACCTTTGTCTTCTTGGTAATTCTCCTGTCTTTCCAAATCTTTCCTAGCTGTTCCACTGCTAACCTGGTAATGGCACACCATCGTCTGATTTCGTCTCCACATCCTCCAGTATTGGAGATAATAGCGCCGAGGTAGATATAGCTCTGTACCACTTCTCAATTATTAGCAATGCTGTTTAACTAACTATATACTGAATAATATGCCTGAATAATTTGGTCTTCTTAGTATTAAACCCCATTTGTAATCTAAAGTACCCCTTTAGTGCTTGGAATCAGCTTTCGGACTTTTTCTTCATAATTTTGTATGAGTACATTGGCACTCATATTACACTTATAACTAGCCAGGACTTTTGGGTCTGCCTCTCCCACCAGGGCCAGCATAGCTAGACATTTATTACCCACATAAGTAGCAGACTGCCATAAGTTCATATCATTGCCATACCAGGAGAGGCAATGTCACATGCTATCCCTGATATAACATTTATTTATTCTGAAGTAATGTAATAAAGTACATTATTTATCTATATAAAAAAATGATAGAAGTCTGCAGTTATGCAAGCATCACTGCAAAACTACTGGATAGATTTGAATAAAATTTTTGAAGATTTATTTCTAATACACTTAGCCCTTATCTAAAAATAAATTATTGCGATATCTTCATTTAATATGAAATTATTAAAGTTTAATGAAACAATGATTTTTCTTGCAATGAGAAGTGGAGCAAGCTATGGAAATCTTGTCATATTTTTAAGATTTCCTTTTTTCTGTTATTCAACCAGCAAAACAGGTGGGAAAGGCTAGTTTAAATATTAAATATTGATTTAAGAAATTAAAGCCATGGACATAGCTAGTTAATTATAAACAGAAGTTAGTATAGATATAACATTAGATGGTTAAATTTATAGTAATCATATATTGATGATAATAACATTTTCAATACAAAAATCTAATTTAATACTGTTAGTAGTAGAATTTATCAACATACTTATCTTTAACAATATCCCTCAGGTTTCCAGAATATTCTAACAGCTCATCAGCCAAAACTTGATCAGAGAACCAGCTACTAGTCCAACAAATATGCCATAAACAAACTAATGGGTAATGATCACCCCATGTATCACTGAACTCTTTTACATATCTTTTAAAAATAACTAAAGATGCCTCTGATCGATGTAAAACTGAGTCTTGAATTAGTTCTCTTAATATAATCCTGTACATACTCCTTCTGTTTTCAAAATGAATGTAGCAGTCCTTTAAAATGGATAGGCCTTTCTCTGAGTTTCCCTTAAAACATTGTGCTTTAGCCAAATAATGCTTAAATTCAGCATTACGTCTGTACAAATTTGGATCTACTTTACTACAGTACTTTTGTAATATTGTAATCATATCTGGCTTACCCAATAAACTATAATGTCGAAACAGTTTCTTCAAAGTTGCCTCATTGATAAATCTCCGCGAATTCATACATTCTATTGCAATTTGTTCAATATACTTATCTTTATTTTGTGATAGTAGATTAGAAATTAAACTATCTAATTCGTCATCAGTCATATCGAATTTATTTTGGTTTTTTGAACTGTTAAACTGTAATAGGGTAATAGAAGCATCTCCATTTAACTTTGCTTTTTGTTTTAATATCAGGTCACTTGTGAATGCATCTATGGCATCGATATTAGTACCATATTGTACTGTGACGGACGGAATAACTCTATATACCTTTAATATGTTGAATAATAACTTAAAATACTTGAATTGATGTCTTGTAGGTGGTAAAATCATTGTATTCATGATATTTTGGTTTTATGGTAGTCAGTCCCGGTTATTTATTTTAAATTATAAATGGACCAATGCTTGAGTGGTTATCTTGGCACTTTCATTAGAATCATTTTAGAATTAAGTTACAAAATAAATTATTAAGTTTATTACGAAAACAAAAAAAAAACACTACTTTCATATTTATTTTGACAATAGAAAAGCTGCCAAATCTGCCAATGTCAAACAATTCATTCAAAAAAAAATATTGTTGGTACATAAAGAGTAACATAATTATAATTATTTTATATATGCCAAAATATATATTAAAATAGAATACTCCATTATAAAAATCAAAAAGCGTAATATACTACAGCAGCTATCTTTAAGAAGTAGTGGTTATGACTAATTTCCTCTATTCTGCCATCTGTAGTTTGGTAGTTATATTAATACGCAATACATACCTTAGTATTCACTACTTGTCACTAGATGGCAAGATGTTTTCTTTTTAATTTATTTTGTGAATTATGAATACACCTATTTCTAATATACAAACAACGAAAATTATACCATTTAAATTGTCAACAATAACTTGAAAATTATATTATAAAACTTATTGATTACAATTTCCACAGATATGCCAAGCTAATTTTTTTTTTTCAAGAAAAACTCATCTCCGTATTTCCTCGGCCTCGGGTGGTGGGGTATATGGAATATAAATATATATTATATGCCCCACTTTCACCTATCTCCATAATTATTTCTGGACCGAAGAACAACTAACAAGTAATAACATAATAAAGAGTATTAAATATAGGAATATGAAAAAAGCGTCTGTATTAGCTCACTGCTAAATGGCGAATGAAGGATGAAGGAATAACATAATAAATAATAATAAATACATGAGAAACAGTATTTTCATTTGTTACTGAATCGAGTGCGTAGTGTACGTGGAAACGTTACTCTCTCAAGTGGATTTTTTATTGTTTATCTATGAAGTGATTATTTATTTAAGAATTGGAAAACAAGCGCTCATGTCGAAAAATAATAAACGGCGAATGTCACGTTGCCGTAGACCCCCCGTCCCCCCTTGTTACATCTTGTCACACTCAGCAAGACCCCCCCCCCTCCCTGTATGCGAACGTATTTTATGAACGGCCCTAAAAATGCTTCCTCTACAAGACTGCAGTAATACTAGCAACCTCACAAATACCCCACATATTATATAATAGGAAATACCAGTGCCCCCTTTTTATCTTATAATTAAAATGGAAATAATTTCTAAAAAGGAAGAAAGAAGCGTCGTGAGTTTCCGCTAAAAAGAAAATATTATTACTCGTACATAATATTTTCTTTTTAGCGGACACAAAAAAACAACATTCATGAGTCGTGCGCTCTAGCCGCTTTTAATATACTTCCAGGTTATATACTTCTTTTGCAGACGCAGTACCTAATACCTATGAATATTATAATATATATCTCCCGTATGAATATTTGAAAAATTAAAATATTAACTCCTTTTGAGAGTATAACATAAAAAAGGTTAGATCGTGTTACAACTATCCTTCGACAAAGAATACGTGGAACGGATTACGAAATTTATCTCTTCAGATATCGTATGACGCTCTAGATTTTTTATTTGTATTTTTTTTATTATAAAGTGATCGCCGACGATGATCGCCTGTCGATTAACATGCAGCTATTAGTCGTAAATGCCAAATGCTCAGCGGGGTGCGATTCGTGTCTGTCTTGTATTACTAGGGTTATCAGTTGCTAGAATTCCTTTACTTTTTGTTAGTAAGCAGCTACCGCAAATAATATAATACAGTTACCGTCGCCTAAGGATGTTTGCGACGCCAAGGGCAGCGCCCACACACTTTCATCCAACTGTAATCTGGGGCACTTATACCAGAACATAAGATTATTGTGGTGGCATATTTAGGGACAAGGAGTGGTTGCAACCCAGACGGGCTTGGGGCCCTACCTTCCTTTTACGACATGCCGCTCCCAGCCTTTGGGGTCCGTATTCTTACTCTGCCCCTACATGGAGAATAACAACATCAGACTTAATAGCTTTTTATTCTGTAACACTAAGATTACTAACTCAAAAATACCCGATCACTCTGTTTTTGTACAACATTGTTCTCCAAAAAACTTGAAAATGTCTCTTTCCACAGCTTGATTTAGATGTAATAAATAATAATATAATCAAAAAATGCAATGTTAGTTTTATTTAAGTACATAGGCAACCCTAAGAATACTAGTACAATTGTCCTGCACAATACATTGTCCTACATTAAGAATGTATCAAAGGCAATTTTTAAGACAACTCAATAAACGAATGGGTAAGTTATTAACACCCTATACAAAGTTTCAATGGGCGTTACTAAGTAATTAAGCTCAGTTAATGCATACGTCACGATGAAATATATTTTTTAACAAAATTACAAAGCTGTACTAGAAATACTGTAACTTTTCTAGAAAAACTAATGGATGATGAACAGAGTTCTGTAGGCACTATTAATTTATTTATTGTAATTATCATTATTTCGTTTATTGTAAATTTAAATTTTCATTATTACGTAATTATTGTTTTGCACGATTGCACCCGGCGGACAAACATAATTCGAGAAATTGAAACTATCCTCGCCCGGTGTACATTTCAATAATAATATTTTTATTTCCAAAACGCAAAGTAGTTTTGTGTTTTAAAATTCGCACAGTGCGTTCTCGCGAACACGCTGATAATTACTATGTTGAGTTATGTAATTGTAAAAATCATAAGAATTATATACATGTTATTGTAAAAGTTACGTTACTATGTACATTATAAGTGTATTACCTTAAATAATTAAGTAAGTGTGGGAATATAAAAATAAACACGCTATTTAACAGTCTCTTTTACTTTTTCAGTTCTGTTCAATATTCTTGCTTTCTTTGTGCACGTCTTTTACGTCAATGCTTATTCATGATACTCAATGTTTTGCCGTCATGTGCATTAGATACGTAGATAAATAGATTTATTTCAGTGTTTATAGTAGGTAGTTCTACTACCAGCTGACCCCAGAGTCATTTGTCTTCAGAACTTTGCAGTATAGTTTTATACCGAGCTCAGATAGGAAATAGTCAGATTTAGAGTGCCTTATTTTTATCTCCGCAATTTATCTTATGACAACGGCAAGTATTTTTCTCAACCGTTTTTTTAGAATTATTTCTTCCTTCTGTATCATAACCCTCTTTTTGTTATATAGGAATCAGCAGCCTCTTGGCAATATCATTGTCGTTCAAATTTCTAAACAATAATAATATGGAGGACTATTTTCATTAAGCAAAAGGATTGTATTAAATATATTCCGATCAATTGCAATAAAATTTGAAATATTCTAAAGCTGGCCGGCCACAGTCTATTTAGAAGTACCCAAGTCTCTTTCTAAATTGTTTTTTGAATATTTTAAAACAAATGACTCGACGGCCGTGTTTCGGGTTCTAGTTTTAATTTATTTACGTAGTTAGATAGAAAGTTCCCTAGATCCAAAATTTCATTAGCCTATTAAACGTTTTCTGTATTAAAAGCCAATGTTCCAATAAATTAATACAATTAATAAACCAATTGCAATAAAACGTTCCTGTCAACATTTGTATAATAAAAATAAATAACTTGAAACAATTGGTTTTGGAGTACTCACTACCTAATTAGTCAATAAGTTAACCGATACAAAAATGTTGCTGTTAGAGCATCCTGAAGAGAATTACCAAGTAGTCATGTAAACGAATAAATATGTAAACACAAATACAGGATTAAGGGATTTAAAAGAATACTAGTATAACTTAAACTATTTAACACTAGCTATTACATGTCAAAAATGGATATGTTTGGTTTTATTAAGTCGAAACATACTTTTTTATTGATAAACGTTACATTATACGTATTTTCACATTCATATTTCACTTAATTATTAATTAACAAAACTTATGCAGGCGCCCCTAAAATACAATACCAAAGGATCAATCATCGATAATGATTTAGATAAAGTACAACATTTATTTATATATCTTATAGAGAACGAAAGACTATCAAATAATTCAAACTTATGTCACTATCATGAAGTTAATAATCGTCTATTTTTTGTGTCATAAAATATATCGTCTGTTTTTTGTGCTATATATAATATACTTAAACTTGCAAGTAAACATTTATATATTATTCGCAATTGTGAATGATATTGTATATATACCCTTGTAATATTAACACTATTATTACCTACTGATTTGTTTCTGTCTTTACAGTGACTTGTACATTTATTTTCCATAATCACTTCTATCACTATTATACAGATCATTATAGGTCCAAACTGCACTTGCAATTCTACAGAAATAATATACAATCGTTTGTGTCGCTGTAATACCTGCATAATGCACGTAGAATTATTGTAATGTTAAATTTATTACTAAAATATGCTAATAAAATGGGCCAGGCATACGTTTATATGATTATTTATACAATTTAACAGACTATTATTCGGTTCCGTTTACTTGTACACCCTCTGTATCGTTTTGTAATGTCTTAATTGAGTGATAACATTTTTATATTGTTTTTTAGCCTTATATGACTAATGTTTTTTCTCCGCACAGGGGTGAACTAAGATTAAGAACTCCTGCCCTGGCTTGGTTTCTAGATATGCCGCCATAATAAACTTGTGTTCTATTTCAGCATTAGTGACCCAGGTTCTAGTTCTCATACGTAGGGCAGCGTATTAGCGGTGCCCCTGGCGTTGCAAATATTCACAGGTGACGGTTAATCTTCAATAATAAGTAAAATGTTAAACTGTATGATGTTCCACATAAATAAAAATAATGTTTTGATGACACGTCTGGTGGTTACTCAAATGGTGCGATACCGGTGTGTTTGTTGGTTCCCCAAGGAAGACTATATATTTATATGATGCAAATGGTTTGTCTCGGTCTGTGTGTATGGGGCCATGAATGGCGTTTGTGAAAAAGCCCTGCAATATAAATCATCACTTAGTATGGTTTTTTGGAGTGTTGGTGCACTCTGATAAGTAACGTACGAGGTCAACGTCGTAGACGAAATTTCCTTTCAGTGTGGGGAAGTTTAAAAGGGAGTTGCCATAGTAAAGTCCAAATTTATTGAAATTTGCCAATCTTTTTTTCTAGTGGTCATTTTCTTGGTATAAGAAAGAAGTGTCACAAATAAACACAGACGCACATTTAGCGCACTATTTTTACTCTTTAACATTAGTCAGACTCTAAAGTGTAAAATTTGGCTAAGAGATATAGTAGATCATTTGAGTTCTACTTTTTTTATCGCTGTAGGATAGCAGAAAGGCTGACGGCCCGCTTAGAATTTAACAGTTACCGTCGCCTATGGGTGGGTCGCCTATGGCAACGCCAGTGGCATCGCGAATACGCTGCTGTTCCATAAAGGTACAGGAACTTGGGTCAATAATGCTGGAACAAAACACAAGGTTATTATGACGACACGTAATTAGAGTTGTTTTGTCGCCTTTTACGACAGGCCGACCCCGGCTGCAGAGGTTAGTATTCTTTTTCCGAACCTGCATGGATTTTTGAGATATACTACTTATATACTTTTATTTTGTAAATAAATACATATTATACGCAAACAGATTTGGCGCGAAAATCGAGGCTGTGACCCTACAACAAGCTTTCCGATGTACGAAACTGTTACACCACAGATGTTGTCAAAACTTGTAAAACAAAAAGCGATCTTATTGCATAAAGCGATCTCTTCAAGGTAACTGGAGGGACGTAAAGATGGTCATTTATTTAGGTGATATTTCAACAATAAATATAATAGTTATATGTAAAATATTCATTAATTATTATCATCAAGACCATCAAAATATAATATTACAGAAATTAATAATAACAATTACTTTATAAAATCAAAGCTTATTCACTAACAGGAAATCCTTAGTGAATATTATTAAAATACGCTATTATGAGCTCTTATAAAAACAGGATGCCAATATAAGTCCAATAATGCGTTTGTTTATAAGTTTTTTAATTTTAATACTCGTAAAAGATCTGACACTTAAAACTTTAAAAGAACTTAAAACATGTGTCATTAGATACTGTAAACAATTTGTACAAACAAGTTCATTGATTCCTATGATTTTATTTATTCCAAGTTAATATAGAACTTTCAAGCGACTGAGATATTGTCCGCGTCCAATAAAACAACGCGCACATAATATAGACTTCTGTTACGCCACAATATGCATGAGAGGCATGAGGCGGCGCGTGCGGGCCAACACCAAAAGTATCCTGAAAATGTTCGCTTACAGATTTAATGTAGCCTACGTTAATTGTTGCTGCAGGTTGCACAATCCGTTTGGATGGTTTTTGTTGTGTGTGTACTTATGAATGTGCCATTTTATTTGGATTATTCTTATGTTTTTAAATATGATATTTGTAATTTTTGAAGTGATTACTTCTTATGGGAGGGTAAACATAAAACGCTTCGTTACGTAACGCGTTATGGCGCCAGTCTCTCTGGCTTCTATTTCTCTCACGCATACGGCAGCGGTAGGCAGAAATTTCATAACCCAAGAGAAATTTTATAAATTATATAATTTTTAAATTTTTGAAATATGCCATGTTGTAATGCTTTGGATAAACCTCTGCTGGAAGCTACATCCTCAGTGTGCTCAAAATAATTGTTCTGGAGAATATTTGCGAACACGATCGTAGAGGTTCCAGATAGAGTGGATGAATGCCCAACTGATGGTAGTGCGATGGTAGAAAGAGGACGATGGCTTATTATATAACTCCTGAAAACATTCACTACTCTATTGACAGTAGAAAACGCAAAGAGACGCAAAGTCTCTCCAAAAGTGTAAGTGAGAAAAGTGTATATGTAACCGATCAGTTATATAGTCTCCGTGACACAAGTGCTTCGATTGCCTCCTTTGGGACTAGACATCTGTATATTTGAATTATCACAGTACATACAATTTATTTATTTTATTATTTGTAGTAACCTAGGCGTGCTCTATTCCTCAATTTAGTCTGTGAGATGTTTTATTATAATTATGGTTAAACCATAGACAATCTGTACTGAACTATATTAAAACTGTCCATATTGAGAAATGTTATCCTTGTATCAACCTTTATTGTCCCATAAATGATAACCGAGCATTCCATAAAGTAGATAACTCTGTCCCATAGGTTAGTTCCGGGGAATAGATACTCTATTGTTCGTTTCTTTGCCAAAGGTGGTCGTATATATACACTGTTCATTGTCTATGCCTAGAATATTTTGCCAGTAAAATATATTTTAGTCCATATTTGTAGCTCTGCAAATGTAAATTGTATATTTTATAGCTGGTAAATTAAAATAATAATTATGATCATTTGAACTATATCTAAAGGATATTGATCGCACGATTGTTTGAAATCACTCTCTGCTATCAGATGATATATTTTTTAAAATAATATATTCGTAGTTTCTTTGATGAAAAACAGCTGAAAAAGTGCAACAAATATCGAGTACTAATCGACTGCTTAATTTCAAAACACAGTACCTGACAAAAATAGTATTTTAAAAAATATGGATTGGATTATTCACAAGAGCCCATGAATGAAAAATACTAAGAAAAATTGGCCAGCCGTAATAAAATACACCTAAATAGTGTAGTTTATTTTTTTTTTATAAAGAACTAAGTGTTGTCGCCTCCCTTGCGATATAAGTTCGAGTTACGAAAAAGTTGGTCATAAAATATCGCAATCAATTTCACAAAAGTGAAATTTGTAAAAATTGGAATCTGTAAACAAACATAGCTATTTAGTGTTCGAATAATAAGTCATTTTATAAGTTACTCTGTTAGTCATTGTAAAAAACTGGTTTATAACAGAAGCTGAAACGCGTTGCCTCCAGCCAAGCTATTTCAACTTCTTTCCGGTCTTCAACACGCATTCGTTACGACGTCTCGATCAAGCCCCCCTGTGATATGGCATTAATTCTACTCGTAAACGTCTTAATTGTTACAATTATATTACATGAATTAAGTAGCTTTTGATAATAATAATAAGTGCGACCACTTAGATAAATTCAATGATAATGACTTCAAATCCTGTTCTTACATGTCCTAATTAGTATTGCATTAAGGCTTGTTTCCAATTTATCAATTTAATGTTGTATTTGTGCTAGAATAATTTAATTTTAGGGCAAATAGCTTATTGAGTACTAGTGCTCTTAATAATTCATAATTCGATTTTGGGTTGGTATCTCAGTTACTTTTTCTTTGACCTGCGTCAACGTGATCGATTTGAAACCAGATGAGCACCCCACACAATGTTAATGACCGCATAATTCTTCCAAAGAACCTGCGGTGCACCGATTCCGATTGTAGGTCACAGGGCTACTGCCGCCCACATGACTTTTGGAGACCAAGTGCTCGAAGATCCCCGCATGTCGATTCGCATACCTCCCTGTATGTGATGCTTAGACCTGGTGGTGGCCTTATACGAGGCCGTAGATACCGTAGAAGATAAGAAAATATTAGTTTATCCAGATACAATCCCGCAATAGGACGGAGGTATGGAAACATCCAATGGTGCTTCCAGCATGCCGATCCTCGACAGGTTGTTATATGCCTCGAGCCACTGTGTCCTCCTGACTCTTCAGACACTTGATCTCGTCGAGTATGAAGCGCCTCTGGTGAAGCCCGTTTTGAACGTCCGCCAGATACGGCCTTTCCATTTTCTAGATGCTGGATGAGCCGGTGTGCGAGGATCCTCTCAAATTTCTTGGGCAAATCCCGGGTGCCTATTCTTCGCGATCAGGACTTGTCGAAGGGACGTGTCGAAGAGCCTCAACCGTCGAAGCTATACTACCCTGGTCTTATTCGGGTAAGTATATTGCAGCCTCCTTTATATAATATGCTTTTTGCATTGGTATTTTTCTGTTGAAACATTTTTAAATATGTCAGAAACAAAGAAACAAACGTCTTTTCTTCTTTTATTATTAATGTACATAAATAAACTTAATACCTATTACTTAGGACTCGATACCCCGTTAATTAACTTTCTCGTGTGAAGCAAGACCTACAATATCGATTGTCTTGTCAATTATAGTTTAACCTAGCTCCTTATAAATTAATAGACTCACTTGTCTCCTCTAATCTAAAATGTTATCACTGTACTTTGATTGTACCGCATCATAAACAACCCTACCCGCAAAGCGCATACTAAATTAATCGCGATACCAATACAGAAGGCAATTGCTGTCATCTTTGAATTAGGTATTTGGAGCGCTAATATTTCGCTACTTACACTGGTCCAACTCATATCTTTTACTAAGCTGGCAGTGTATTAGCGTTGCCCTTGCTGTTGCAGATATCTAATACCAGCATTATTTTGGTGTTAAACCAGCACCCGAGATCCTTTTCAGCATATTTGCAAATTAGTATTGGCATGCATTTGTTATACAACGCTAGACCAGTATTTATTAGATTTATCTCTATCACAAGGAGTCCATGAAGAACATAGTATAATGATACATATGTATGTCTGTCCCTGTTTCTGTACAATATAACAATAAAGGATATAGTTTTGCAGTTTCTACGGAAAAACAATTTTTTGGATTTATATACGTACATACATACTTATATATTATACAAAAGAAAAAGAAGTAAAATCTAAATAAATATGGCGTGCTTTTACCCTGAAGACTGCGAGCAATTTTCAGTATGTCCGACCTATGACCTATAATATGACCCTTATCCAATGGGTGGAAAGGCGCCACGGCGCCCTGACCTTCCGCCTGACGCAGGTCCTCTCGGGGCACGGTTGTTTCGGGAGGTACCATTCGGCCAGGACGGGCCTCGCCACCATCGAAGCGCTGGGGTGCGCGAGGCGCTCCTTCCACTCCACCATGAGCACCTCATCGCGCAGCTCCGCCCGCTTTACCTCAACTTCGCGAGGTGCAGGGCGAAAGCAACGCTCGGCCGCGTCCCGGCGCCACTGGTATAACAGCGCCAGGACTCGGGCCTCGAGGTCCCATGGTGGGGATCCGGCCAGCAGGGAGGCCGACAACATGTAACATGTGCCGACCCCATATAATGTGGGATAAGGACAGGAGGAAGAAGAAGAATTAATAATAATTAAAGATATTACATTTTCTTAAATTTTTTGAGTTATTATCAAGTGTTTTTTCTCTCTCTCTGGGGTTGGGCCTTCATGTCTGAGGATCGTGGTCAGCATAAAAGTTGCATTTGGAGCGACTGATTTGTCTCCACTGATTTCTGTCAAGAAATCAAATATTTTTAATTAATATAAAAATACCATCATAATACAATTTACTCTTGGTTCTTATTTTTAATATATTTTAAATGTATCATTTGGGTTCCATTTCAATAAAAAAGTGTCTAAATGCATGAAGGAAATAATGAATTTATGTATATGATTATGTATTTCATAGCGCCAATTTAACTACCATCGTGTGTGGTCCATTTTCTTAAACAATTTATGAGAGCGGTGTCTTTATTGCTATGATTGTTACGCAGAGAGCTATACTGAACACAATATTGACACGCTAAATTTATTGTTGTGTCAGAATGATTTACATTCTGATGTGAAAACTACTTTTGTAAATATTTCTGTTGCCAAAAGTATACAAGTTTGCATTCATATCACAAGTCGTTTAAGAACTTTTTTCTATCAAATTTCAGTAAAAACATTTTCAAATGTTCTTTCTTGTTCTTCCTGGAACATTGGAGTGTATGTCAAATTCCAGGTGAAAATGACTTGTCTTTTATTGATGACGAAAACAGCTCGGAAGAACATGGAATAGAGGGAGAGGCGACGGTCGCTTTGATTTATATACGTTTTTTGTAAATAAATATATATTATACATAAATACCCAGACTCACGTGACTGCCGCAGGCATTCCAACGTGTCGAACCCGTTACACAACTAAGGTAGTCAGGGAGGTTCCCTTGCTTGCCTTTCCTTTGATACTAGTCACGTGGCTAGAACATCGATCACTTGACCTACTGATAAAAGTTCTTCTCATAGACACCACAAACAAGTAAACTGACAATAGCTACAAATAATTTAAATCAATCGTCACTTGGAGCAACACATTTGCAACAATGATCGAAACACTGATTCGCTTAATTGGCAATACAACTCGTGATTCATGTTCCGGGAGCGTTTGATACGATGTTTCGAACAGAATGCGCTCGGTTTACGTGAGATATTTTTATTGAAGCAACTTTTATCAGTATTGAATATTATTTTTTAGACTAGAACTAGTTTGCTAAAGAATAAGTGCACAAAATTATCTTCTTATTAGGATTAATTGTTGTTGTGAGTATATATTATTATTTGAAACTCCGTTAACTTCTTTAGATAAGCTTGGAAAGGCTTGTGTATGGAATGAAATGTAAGATATCCCTGGCTGGCGCTCCCTGCAAATACATAGTTCTAGTCTGGGTCTAATTATTCGTTAGTGGTCGGTTTGTAATAAAATCGTTTGCGAAAAAGGTTTTCACCTAGTGCATGACGTTTGTCTTACCAAACAAACTAGGATGAAATAATTATTAAAGAATATATGTTTTTAACATTATAAAATATTCTAATAAAAAATCGCACTATATTGTTTATCACAAATTGTGCTTGCATTGTGAGTAAAATACAATGATAAATATTTATGTTATATGAGTATAGTATGGAATCCCAGAAACCCATAAAAATTACCGAAAAAGCATTTTTAATAGTATCTGTTTAAATAAGGACCTGAGATTGAGATTTAATGACTCGAAGGAGACGATTCTTTAATCCCTTGACCAATAGGGAGATACAAAAACGAATAAAGATAAATGTGTGTTATCATCCAGTGATAAAAATAAGTTTTGTAAAATGCTTTTACAACATCAAAGTTAACATAAATAATGAGACGAATATAACAGTCGTGATAAATTACACCAGATCTTATTCAGACTCAACTGATTAATGGTAACAATTTTGCAAAATGGCTCTTATCTAAGATATTCATAATCTCTCACGTTACATCTCGCAGCCTATAAATCAATTCAATAACCGCAGGCCGCGGTTTGACCTCAGCACGACATTGGATCAAATCTTTACACTCGTTATTTATGCTACGAGAATCGTATTAGATGACATGGTCTATATTGGTTTGCGTTGGTGTTAAATCTATCGCAAAAACTCCAAACCGTTTTCTCGTTTTTTCGTTTCTATCCGTGCAGGGGTGGAGAAAGAATATTAACCCATGTGACCGGGGTCGGGCTGTCGTAAAAGGCGACAAAACAACCCAAGCTACGTGATAGGGCGTCAATCCCGACTAGATGACAACCACCCTTGGTCTTAAGTACGCCGTCATAATAGCCTTGTATTGTGTTTTGGCATAGGTGACCCAGGTTCTAGCTTCCCTTACTCGAAGTTCTGGAGTGCCCACGAAATTGGAAACCAGTGATGTGCAAAATCCCATCACGTCCCTACAAGCGTGACAGATAGGACACTCGATTAAACGACTATCTTCTGGATGCCCGCCTGTCAGTATCCCTACCCACCCGAAACCAGATATCCGGTCTGGGAGGCTGTCCCGCCAACTGGTATAGTCTTTGGGGAGTATTGTCGTACCGGAGCGGAAATCGGACGTGGACCCGACGATATTCTCCGACAGGGATCAGGGGCCCTTCCGTGCCCCACACCAACTCATCGCACAACCTGTGGGTTTGGGTAGGAAAAGCACACTAATTTTTTTTTACTCTAGAACTTAAAAATGCGCCCCTTTATGTTTCTAAAATAACAAGGATCGCCATAAAAACAAAAGCAGTATTGGGATCCTTGGTGTCAACTCACGAATGATGTGCAGTTTAGGGGAAAATCGGAGGGCAAAGCTAAGCTTTCCTTCTCAAAAAGCTAGTGGTGCTATACCAGTCCAAGCAGTATTTCAGTCTAAGGCCGGCTTGTGCTATACAAAGCACAGGTCAGACCGCATGTCGAGTACTGCTCACATTTATGGGCTGGAGCACTCGTCTGTCAGCTCAATCCCCTAGACTCCATCTAATGGCGCGCATGTCGTGTTGTCGACGATCCCATACTTACATACAGTCTAGCTTGGACAAGACAAGCTTGGACTTCAGAGAGACTGCGTCTCTTTGCCTATTCTGCCGTCTGTACAACGGGGAGTGTTCTAAGGAGCTATTTAGAATGTGCCTAAGTAGACAATCAAACAGCTCAACTGATAATAAATGAAAACAATTGCATATCAACTTTTGCAACACTTGGGGCATTGACAATATTTAATTGAGCCTTTATTTCCTTCCTTTCGACGACCTCGGTGGCGTAACGGATAACGCACGTCGGTACGCTCGCGGAGGTCACGGGTTCGATTCCCGTCTCGCGTCTGGGTGTTTATGTATAATATGTATTTATTTACAAAAAAAAAAAAAAAAGTATATAAGTAGTATATCAGTTGTCTAGGGCCCATAACACAAGTGCTACTTAGTTTGGGACTAGATGACGCTGTGTGAATTGTTACAAAATATTTATTATTATTATTATTATTTAAAAAAAAAACTTTCACATATAATTGTACTTTCGAAAAATTTCAGCTGGAAACTCATTCCAAATCCAAAACTTACACAACATAAAAGCCCTAGAGAACAGTATCGAAGAGAGTCCAGGAAATGTGTATAAACCAGTCAATGGCAAGTAGTGTGGTAGTATAGTTATTTAGTCTCTAGCAGATTTAACGGAGCCTCTTAGATTAACTAGAAGAAAAAACTAACTATAACGTAGAATAAGATATTCAGCAGCGTTAATATAATCTAAACAATACGTGGACGGACGTTTGCGTTTAAATACACTTTTACAAAACTAGAACGTTTCGTTAATCGTGGAAACTTTTAGTTTTTGGATCTGAGTCTGCTACTGAAACTTGAGTGTACGTTATAATTAGTTGCTTAATAGGCCTTTTATCCCGATTAAGTTTGATACAATAACACCATATAAACCTGCAGATGTTACCTTCTCGAAGTTCACTTTAATCTCATCATTATCCAGATTACTTTTTGAGCTTCGGTTTTAAATTCTCTCTGGCCGTGATTTGGCTGATCACTCAAAAGCTAATAATTATATTGTCATAATAATTCATACTACATTATAACCAATTGCCAATCTTTAATAAATAGCCAACACCAATTTGCATATGCAAGCAATTCTCATAAACTATCAAACACCAGTTAGCCTCATTACACGAACGCTGTTTGTAAATAAAACTAATTGCTTTATTATTTATTATAATTATATTTTCATTGATGCCTTTAGCCGTTTGTCTACAAAACATTGGCCAAACAAAGCTGACATCTGCACTTCCGGGAGTTAATAGTTTCATCCATCCGAAGATTTATGCGCGTACTCGTATTACCAATTTATACGCACCACTGACTAACTACAATACATACAATTTTGCACCTTATGTTATTGCAATAAAAACTTCTCATGTAAAATTTTTCGTATATGAATACAGTGGAGACATATATTATTGATAAGTTTTAGTTCAATCTATTGTAAATAGGTGATTTATTAACATACAGCTGTTGATAGTCATTGTTAACAGTCTCAGCAATAAAAATACAAAGAAATCGAGCACGGAACGAGAGGTTTTGAAAAGATTTATTAACGAATAGTTAACGTTATAATCTTGTTAAGAGATAATCGAAGTGATATCATTATATTAAACAATAGTATTTAATTTCTTCGTAGCTACTTTTCGTCATATATACGATTTATTTTAAACCGCATTAATTCTGATTGTTGAAGTTTCGGTGACTTGTCAGTTGGTTTATTGACTTATCATTTATTTTAAGATATTATATTATATCTTCAGGTAGAAATATTCAAATTATCTTACGCTAATGATGATTTGACCCAAATAGGAGACGCGCGTAAAAGTATATCGCTGTTCCAAGCTTTGGGCAGTAGAGGAATGCTGGGGTAGTTTTAGTAGATACATAAGCAACGTGCCTGACTGACATTGTCCTCATTACCCCACCGCTGTGAGCCACCAAGCGATAGGTTGTTCATGAAGCTTTTCCAACTCGAAAAAGGCTACTCATTGTTTTTTATATATTTTAACTTTGATAGAACATAGTGTACAGCTGAGAACAAAGGAACAGTAAGGAATTTATTAAACTTTATACAAAAAAAAATCAAGTAAAATTTTTGCAGCATTATCTATATTAGTCAGATTTAAATAATCTATACGCAATCAAACAAATACGAATAACAACAGTATCATATAAAACATTAACAAACGACAGCAAAGGTATTTCAAATTTCAACTGGCAGACGTAAGAAACGCTTTATCGGCCTAGAATCTCTAGATAGGGTAATGTCATTGCGAGACAGGCGTGTTATATGGGCATTGTTCAATTTATGTGGACGTAGCTAAGTTGTCCATAGATCAGATATATACAGAGTTCGTACTCTGTAACATGCAATTTCAGTTGGAGATTATAGGTACTGCAGTTTTAACTACTTTTATTAAGTGGACCGTCAGTTCATCTGGTGTTGGACATCAATAATAAACATGTATTTCCTGTATATAATATACTATTGTAATAAGTTGGATATAGTCTATATCACTGAATATTAACTTCATTTTTTTATCAAATTAATGAGCCTATATACATGCAATATTAAAAATAAATATCACATGCAAATCAAAATGTTAAGAATGAAATTAAAGTTAAAAAAGTTTTTAGCGAATAGCGACATTATTTAAAACAATATACCAGTAATATTTATCAACATCAAAGGTACCAACTAAATGATAAATGACGAATACATCACCGGCTGTTACGACTATCGGCTTTTTCCGACATTCCCTTTGTTGTTGTTATAATAGGTTTTGAGTACATGTATACAAAATCGTACTACTTTACTTAATAATATTTTAGACAAGTCGATGTGAATAAGAAGACGTGTGGAAATTTTAAATTTTCATAAGAATCATAAAATATGCTGCGTCCAACTACATAATGGAAATTAAAACCAAAAGAAGCAAAATATTCTTAAAATAATCCTTGTAATAGTATAATTACTCTACTACCTACCTTATTTTATAAAAAGCAAGCTATGTTTATTAGAAGGTATTGCTCTGTACATTTATTTATTCATCTGATTTAGCATAGTCCATCGACAGGGGTGAGGACAGCACAATGAGGGTATTGCAGTGCACCACAGGATTTAATCGTTATAGTATTCAAGTATTCAGATTATATCGACGTCTACAAGCCATTGTGGCTGTGCTTATAAACTAAGTTGTGACGTAAGTGTGAATAGACCAATAGTCATTTTAAAAATTGTCTTGATAATTGGTTGCATTGTGTACATACTTGTTTTTGATAATTTTGATCTGTTAATGACACTGAATGTCATGACAATGACAAGAATTACATATTAGAGTCAAATATTTATTTTAAATAGTTCTTTTCACTCACTGTTGAAATTTTGTGATATCATTGAAAATTTTACTCATTTGTATATACTAGTGGTCACCCAGTGGTCGAAATTCGACCATAACTCATATTGTTGGTCGTAATATTAATTTATTCTCACATGAAATTTTTGTACAATATATACACACGTGAGTGTGTGTGTTTTAAACGTATTATAGTGTGAGTAATGTTTTTTCATTATATTAATGTATTGTAAAAAGCATTATTGTATAAATAGTATATAATACATTTTTTATTCGTGCAGGGGCGGAGAAAGAATACTGACCTCTACTGCCGGGGTCGGCCTGTCGTAAAAGGCGACAAAACAACCTACCCTAGCTACGTCGTAGGGCCCCAAGCCCGTCTAGATGGCGACCACCTTTGGTCTTAAATATGCCGCCATAATAACCTTGTGTTGTGTTCCGGCATTAGTGACCGAAGTTCCTTTACTCTTATGGGACAGCAGCGTGTTGGGGATGCAACTGGAATTGCAAACACCCATAGGCGACGGTAACTGCTAAATTATAAGCGGACCGTCAGCCAGTCTGCTTTCCCACAGCAATAAAAAAATGCTATATGCAATAAACTTTAACTATACCATATATTAAGTGTTATTTTGTCAGTGTAATTTTGGCTTCACGTATATTATATAGAAAATAATGCTAAGAGAATTGATACAACACAGGCAAATGACCTGGTGAGGTAACTCAGTGAAAATATTATTACACTGTTTTAATGAATAAATACCCTGTATCAATTAGTCATATTAAAATGTGATTAATACTTTCTTTGAGTTACCCTAATCTGTTTGTTCTTTATAAAAAAATCAACATAACTAGAGATAAAGAGCTCTAATTTAGAACAAAATGTATTATTGTAAAGTTCTGGTGTTCCTACGCTGTATGACAATTATAAAACCCGCAGGCAAGTACTTTAATGGAATAAGTTATGCTTCGTTTGATCCTTCACGAATCAAGTTAACAAGGACCCTTGAGTTTGTTTTTAATGAAAATGTTAATGTCATTAAGGATACATTGTAAGTTTATCAGGATGACAGCTATGCGCCAACTCAAGTACCCTTAGTTGGTAGCTTATGTACCGTTACAATAATAATTTTATGTGTTATAAATTAACCTGTTAACCGGGTATGACGAAATATTTCGTTAAACACGAAGTACTAATGCAATGGACATGACGCCATTTTTAGTCATGGAAATTTGTCAATTTCATGGAAGATCAATAATTATTTAATATTTTCAATTAATTTTTTTCTGCAATGAAGTTGTTTGATTACATATTATCTTTATATATATATATATATATATATATATATATATATATATATATATATATATATATATATATATATATATATATATAATTCTTATGTTCATGTGTATGTCACTGAACTCCTTCTAAACGGCTGAACTGATTTTCTTGAAATTTTTTGTGTCTGTTCAAGTGGATTCTAGAATAGTTTCGATTGACAATTGGACCCGGTAGGTGGCGCTGCGATCGAGTTCTGGTATTTTTATTTTATCAGAACATAAACCCAAAATTTTAAACAGTTCATTTTCTTTTTAGTCGGCCAGCGAAGCGGGCGGGTCAGCTAGTATGTCATATAATATTTAGGTAAAAGAAATAAAATCAATAAGTTAAAGGCCATTTCCTTTTATTGGAAAGAGAGAGTTTATAGGACAAATGATACACAGTTTTCATCAGAATTTTATCACATACTTACAATATTAGATGGGAAGTTATTATTTATAATTATGACGGAAAAAATCCCTATTGTGAACTGAGTTTAAAGTTTATTCCTTGGTTAGCAAGTTGAGTCGAAATTCGTTATAGCCAAGTAGTATCACATTTAGAGGCCAACCAAGAAAGTATAACAGTCATCTAGTATTCATAACAGAAGCGCTGTACTGGTTACTTTGGAAGTAGATGACGCTGTATAAATAGACACAGTAAATTTATTTTATTTAAAGATGAAATTAATGTAATATAATATAGTTACTATCCATAGACAGGCTTATTCACTCACCGTCACATATATGTATTTGTTGTATGTACGTATGTGTAACTCACACACACGACTCTTCACAATGTAGATAGACCTCTCCCAAACTCCTCAATGCTCAATCGATGACACATAGTCGGCTAACCACGGTCTGATAATTTAGCACTCGATCTCATTCCGCCGTTTTTTCGTTCATCATTGTCTGCAATAGGAAATATTATTAGTATTAACGTTATTACAGTTTTCTTTCAGAATAATGTTAGATTCAATAATGTTAGAATAAATTTGTGATTTTTTATTTTTATTGCTGTAGGACAGCAGACAGGCTGACGGCCCGCTTAGGATTTAGCAGTTACCGTCGCCTATAGGTGTTTGCATCGCCAGTAGCATCGCGAACACGCTGCTGTCCCATAAGGGTACAGGAACTTGGGTCACTAATGCCGGAACACAGCACAAGGTTATTATGGCGGCATACTTAAGACCCAAAGGTGATCGCCATCCAGACGGGCTTGAGGCCCTACCACGTAGCTAGGGTGGGTTGTTTTGTCGCCTTTTACGACAGGCTGACCCCGGCCATAGAGGTTAGTATTCTTTCTCCGCCCCTGCACGGATAAAAATGTGATGTCATTTTTAAATAACCTAAATGTAGGTAGGTTTTTTTTTTGGTCTCGGGGAAAAACCTCTCTTGACGGGTTCCCCCGGCCCGGGGGGACCGAGGGATGTGTGGGACTCCGGGAAAGATGTTCGACCATCCGACTACCCACTAAAAAACTCCGCTGTTCTCCTATCGCCTACGCCCGGGCCCACGGATATATGGCCTGCCGATCTCGTGGCCCGGGCCGGCGCCGGCCCGCCCTTTGTCTTAAGGCGGGCCCCTTCTAAATTGTTGGCGCCGGGGGTCAGGATTTCGTCCCCCGGCGCTCTCCTGGATCAACAGTTGAGGGGGGCCGCAGAACAGCACACAGCCCTCTCCCTCGCGGCAATAGTGCGGGCGGCGGGTCCTCCCCCGAGGGGCCGCCCGCGGCCGCTTTTTACGGCGGCCGGAGGTCGTTACTGGGCCTCCGGCGCCGCCGGCGTGGCCTGCGTTGGCGGGAGGGGAGTGTGGTGGTCGACTCCCGCTCCCGCTCTGCCGCCTCCTTTGCGGACATGACTGCCTCGCAGAAGGAGGCGACAGCCGTCCATCCAAGATCACCCCCGACCATGGACAGAACCAGGGCCGGGAGCGACAGGTCCGCGCCGATTTGGGCGACGAGGGCGCGGCGCTCCTCGCGCCACGCAGGGCACACGGCGACAGTGTGGTCCACCGTGTCCTCCTCGTCGCCCGCGCCACAATGGTGGCACCCCGACGTCATCTCCCGAAATGTAGGTAGGTTTCCTTAACATAAACTAACCGGAAGTTTGTAAATGTTTCAAAACGCAATAACCAAAATTAATACAAAGTACTTATAGAAATAATATAATATAATTAATGCCTAAATAATTTTGTCCTGCAGAACTAACTAGCGGAATTGTTTCCGTTTCTGTAATAAATATTTTGATAGATATTTAATTTTGGTTATTGGCAAGTAATGGCAGGAGGGGAGACACCTGTCGACGGGATATAAAAACTAGCGACAAAATTATAAAAGACAGTGTAATACTAAAAATTTACAGTGTAAGAAGAAATATAACTGATAAGTGAAGTTGAAATATATTCATGGTGATTAACGTTCAAGTTAGTTTTATTTAATAACTTTTATAATCACATGATGTAACAAAGGTACATCGTAGCCTAGTGGAGAGTGATATCTCTGAGACTTAGGTCACAAATTCAATTCTTATGATGGTATGCTCCTTGTATGCATATTTTCTCTCTAACAGTACAATGCAGGCTTTGTGCATTGCGTGGACGATGTGCATAGCCATTGCTTAGCAGAATTCGTACATTAAATAAATTCGGTTTTCTTATGCCTCTCTGGCTTAAAAAGACGCCTATGGACAATCATAAATGTAGGTTACATTAAGCTCCGAAGTAAACCTTCCAATGTTAACTCGATATAGGAAGAAAAACTCTCTCTTAAATATTTTAAATAGTTAAGTTGTATTTACACCACAGCTAATTTAAATGGCTATGTTAAAGACTTCTACCTTTTTTAATGGTAGTGCCTTTAACGTTGCACCAACATACAACGAAAATTTTAGTTTTTATTTTGATATTTAAAATTATGAAATATCCTTTTAGTTTACATCTTTTAGATTATAAAATTACCTGCAATAAAGATTAAATATTTTTGTATAATTAAAAAAGAAACTTAAATAAAACGAATTATGTTATTTAAGAAATATATAAATAACAATATCGAATATACAAGTAGTAGAATTTGTATAAATTAATCAAATATGCTACGTTTAAATTGACTTCAAGTTATAGTGAGGCTTCAATTGGATTTTATAATTAATTTGCATCCGACGAGTTTATCCCGCTATTGGCACAATCAGCACACACCGCAGCACACTCAATATTGCGGACGACGTACAGAAGATGTAGAGTCGAGAATAATATGAACAGAACCAGTACAAAAGAACGACAACAAAGAACTTATTTGCCTATAAACTTTGTTTCAATAGAGCATGTTTGTATAATTTTTTTTCTTCTATCTCAAGATACTTAAACCACTTTTAGACTATAAAATATCACAGAAATTAGTCTCTTTTTTAAATTAAAATTATCACAATGTTTAGAGCGTGGTGGATGTTTTTGTTAGGAAACAAGTAAAAATGCGATCTATGATTTTTAGACAACTATTCTTACGATCAATAAATTGGGATTTAAACTTAATCAATGTACCAAAATTTGCATATAGTAATAAATAAAACTATAGAAATTTTGTTGGAGATTTTATTTAGCATTTAAATTAGCATTTTTATTATTTAATATTCATATAACAATTATGCTAACTTCATTATGTTTATAATTTAAATGTGTTATTTAGTTATTAATAAAGTTATTGGTTTTAAATTAATTATCATATTTAAACGATTTAATGGCTACGAGAGTTTGATAGTGTAATGAACTCGTAGTATTTTCACTATTGTTCCTGCTTGCGTGAATGTTTATTATATTTATACACAGCTTCTGCTGCTAAGTTATTATTATTGCCCTTGATTATATCAGCTCATTATAATAATTATATATTTTTATTTGATTCATATATAATTGTCATTTTGTTGAAAGTTTCTGATTATAGTAAATTTTAATTGGAAATTTCGTCATTTCAAATTTAGATATCAAATTATTAATTTTTTTTAATGTATTAATATTTCTAATGTGGAAATTGTGTCGCGTATCTATGGATCTAAACTATCGCATCTAGATATTGTCAAAGACACGGCGGGGCTTCCGCTGTGAAATAAAAATGTTAAATTCCATTTCTAACACACATTTTTGTCTTTGACACCTCACAACGATTAGAGAGAAGAGTGATTGACTAATTAATAAATAATAGATATATGGTATGGCCATATAATGAAAAAGGATGAATGTCATATAACAAGGAAAATGTTAAACATGACATTAGTTGTATACAAAGAGATATAAACCAATAAAACATGGATGCAAGATTGATCCTAAATAACGCGGAAAAATGGCAAATGTCCCATGGCACCTGGAAGTCATTTTAGATTAAAAATATTTTATGCATTACTATGAGTATTTTTTTATTTATGGTTTTGGGATAAAAACGCAAAAAGATACTATCTAATTATGATGAAAATAGATAATAACTATTTCAGATTTATTAATTTTTTACTTTGATACAATAAAATTAAATATTAAACATTTTCTTTCATTACATACCTAAAACGGTTTCTGCAGTGAATTTATAAATGATTTAATACTGATCATATGAAAAAAGAAAGATTAAGACAACATTTAATATTAGTTATTATGTATTAACAGGATATTAGTTACAATTTAAAATTATATCTTTGAGATATAAAATAGTTTATATTAGGTAGCTCTATTAAATTCTGGCAGAACTTGATTTTTGAATCAAGAGCATATTATATTACATCGCACGATCGTTTTTTTTTTTTTTTACTGCGTAGGACAGCAGACAGGCTGACAGCCCGCTTAGAATTTAGCAGTTACCGTCGCCTATAGGTGTTTGCAACGCCAGTGGCATCGCGAACACGCTGCTGTCCCATAAGGGTACAGGAACTTGGGTCACTAATGCCGGAACACAACACAAGGTTATTATGGCGGCATACTTAAGACCAAAGGTGGTCGCCATCCAGACGGGCTTGAGGCCCTACCACGTAGCTAGGGTGGGTTGTTTTGTCGCCTTTTACGACAGGCCGACCCCGGCCACAGAGGTTAGTATTCTTTCTCCGCCCCTGCACGGATAAAAATCGTTTTGATTGATTTGCAAGAAGCATATTATTTTCAATATTTACAAAAATAAATGACATACAAAATATGATATAAGTTCTCATACCAAGTGTTTACTCAAAGGCAAGAGAGGTAGACGAGATACTTGCCAATGGAGTACCAGGGATACCGAAGTCCGTGCGAAGAGATGAAAAAGATGGACAGCGGACTCCAGTCACCGAAGCGGAAGTTTGGGTTGCAACCACAATTTGACGCTAAGGTGATGTTGATGACCAAGTGTATTCTGATATGTTTGATAGATAATAGTCATTATTTCAGTTATCCGTGCAGGGGCATAGAAAGAATATTAACTTCTGTAGCCGGGGTCGGCCTGTCATAAAAGGCGACAAAACAACCCACCCTAGCTACGTGGTGGGATCTCGAGCCCGTCTGAATGGCGACCACCTTTGGTCTTAAGTATGCCACCATAATAAACTTGTGTTGTGTTCCGGTATTAGTGACCCGAGTTCCTGTACCTTTATGGGACAGCAGCGTGTTCGCGATGCCACTGGCGTTGCAAATACTCATAAGCGACGGTAACTGCTAAATTCTAAACGGGCCGTCAGCCTGTCTGCTGTCCTACAGCATTAAAAAAATATAAAAATGTAAGAAATTTTAATATTTACTTTATAATACAACTCTATTACTGACGGTTCATTGTTGACTATTTAATGACGTCACCGGCGGCGTCTGAAATGCTTTGGAGTCTACATTCGCGACACATCATGATGACAATATTGTTTAAATTAGGATAACAAGCAATTGTTGCGTCTTGTTAGACATTTAATTAAAGATCAAAGACGTTGGGTGCGCAACAATTGAATGAGGTTTATTACCTTTCTTCAATGTCACCCTCATTAGACTGTATCTGTCTCCGTGCAAGGGCGGAGTAAGAATAGTGACCCTTGTGGTTCGAGGCAGCTCGCCGTTATAGGCGACAAAACAATAGGTAGGCAACCACCTCGAGTTTTTAATATGCCGTCATAATAATCTTGTGTTGTGTTCCTACATAAGTGATGGGCAGGGTACTGTGGGAATCCCGTGAAATGCGCCCGTACACCCCCCATAGTTGACAAAGGGAACGCACGTCGTTGAGTTACCCACTAAAAACCACCCTAGTGTTTCGCTTATGCCCGGAGCCCGGGAGGGAGGGATATTCTTTGGCGTGCGACTCCCGCCCGGGTGGACTGGGCTGGCCACGTTGACTTTGGCCGGCCTCTCCTGTGTCAACCGGGGTATGTGTGTTTTACCCCGGCTGCCTTTGGACTCTGACAGAAGTGAGAGGGGCGCACGGAACACGGCGCGCCTCATCTCCAGCCTGCTAACCTGCGAATTCGTAGTAGTAAATAGCGGCCGAAACACCCGTGGCTGGTGAACATCTGTGTTAGGCGGAACGTCAGGTTGTTGTGCTTTCTCAGCAGCCATCGTGATATGAAGGGCCGTACCGCCTCGGTGGCAGCGCGGCCCTCCACGGGGTTTTGTAGGTGGTCTAGCCACTCTGTCAGCTGGAGCTGATGCAACTCCTCTCTTCGTCATTCGATCTTTAGGGGCGTAGGTCTTCCACTACTAGCCTCCTTCTCCTTCTTCCACTGATGCAAGGAGGCCAACGTATGGGCCTCTAGGTCCCATAGCAGAGTGCCTATGAGAAGGGCGATCCCCTCAAAGGATATCGTACGATATTCTCTCAGGGCCCTGACGGCCATTGCTCGCTGCGGTCGCCTGAGAGCAGCGACTTTTACGGGAGCTGCGTATAGGGTCATGGACCGCACGACTCCCTCAAATCACATCAAAATCATTTATTTCCTCGAAACATAGTTATAAAAGCTATTACAGGATAAAACGGTACATTATGTTTTACCATTTCGGCATGCAAACATACACAAATTAACTAACATACATAACTTTTACGTCATCTCTCTCATATATATTTATTTCATGTCATTGTAAATGGTCAATAACTTATTTTTCCTTAATACATGTCAATTTAAAATAGTCAGATAATATTAAGGAAATAATTATTACATACGTAATCATTATTATTATTATTATATCATCATTACTTCTTCATCCAGTCTTTAACTGAGTAGATCATTTTATCCAGTAGCCATATTTTTAGTTATCTCTTACATTGGGTCAATAGTAAATCTATTATTGACAACGGTAATTTATATTATATATTAGTGCACATAGCGTAGCAATTTTTATGAAAAAGTGCAGTCCTAGGTACAAAGTGTAGTACTAGTCTCTCATAGTTTCTAGTACTCCGCGTGTATAAATCTTTGGCCTTCCAAACAGATTTTTATTATTTTTAACAAAAATACATAGCTCTAAAATATACATGCATGGTGGTGGCAAAATTTGGAACTCTTTAAAATTATAATTTTTTACATGACTCAAGGAGGAATATGTCTATTATGGCTCTTATACACATTTTATGTGCCAAAAAAGCTCTTGTAAAATTCGTGTTATATCTCTATAGTGAAATTCCATACCGTAACAAGGAGCTGACATATCCGTGGTAAGCCTGTTGGTAGTAGAAGTATTGCTGCTAGAGAGAAGAGTTTTGGTGTTGCAAACATCCATAGGTGACGGAAACTGCTTAATGTTAAGTGAGCCATCAGTCTATCCCTCAGCAATATATATACATAAATACGATATATAAAAACTGAAATTGAAACGTGAAATACGTATTGTTAATTTCATAAAAACAAAAAAAAATGCTATATTATTGAGGCTATATGCTAGAAAGTATTTTAATATTGGTGCTATCTAAAAGATTATTGTATACTATACTTATTATTGAATCTATACGCTAATAACTTGCAGCAGTGTAGTGCGGGACTTCCCAGTTAATGTCCACGCACGCAGTGCAGTCCGATCGTGGGTAAAATTTAATTGAAACCTGGGCTCCAAAGCTTGTTATTGAGCAGTAGTAGTTTTTACAACTTTTTAGGAAAGGGACTAAAAAAATCAATAAGAGCAGCGAGCTAAATAAAAATATTTGATTGTTTTAAAATCTATTATAAGAGTCAATAGACGGCATCCAAAGAATTTCTTACGGCATTCTCAATATAAACTACCCATCCAAATTTATCTAAATGTTGTTATAGAATAGCGCGTTTACCGAAGTTCAATGGGCTTTGTATACATTTTCTTTGAAGAGGTGTATTAACGCGGTTTTCAGGCCAACCGACAAACTGTTACTAGCCAATAATGTGAATAATGGCACCGTTAAAGTTTTTCAAATTCATTTTAATTTCTTTTTAATCTCAACAGTCTATTGTGTATTGTTTTGTCACGATTTCTAACTAGTTTATATTTACTACTAAAGTGTAAAATCCTACCTTTACTTTCGATATATACCCAGTAGTTTAGTGGTATTACACTCGGTGTTTGAGGGTTTTGACCTTATAACCAAGAGATGGTGTTGAACATTATTACATAATTTACGAAATTCAGAAAAATATTATATGTAAATAATTTTAATTGCTTTTGAATGGTGAAATAGTACGCTAGTTCCCATTTTTAAGAATAAGGAGGATGTACAGGTTTGTAACAATTATAGAGGAATAAAGCTCATGTCGCACAACATAAAGATTTGTATTTGTATCCGTGCAGGGGCGGAGAAAGAATACTAACCTCTGCGGCCGGGGTCGGCCTGTCGTAAAAGCCGACAAAACAACCCACCCTAGCTACGTGGTAGGGCCTCAAGCCCATCTGGATGGCGACCACCTTCGGTATTAAGTATGCTGCCATAATAACTTTGTGTTGTGTTCCGGCATTAGTGACCCAAGTTCCTGTACCCTTATGAGACAGCAGCGTGTTTGTGATGCCACTGGCGTTGCAAACACCCATAGGCGACGGTAACTGCTAAATTCTAAGCGGGCCGTCAGCCTGTCTGCTGACCTACAGCAATAACAAAAAAAAAGATTTGGGAGAAAGTAATAGCAAGGCGACTACGAGAAGAGAGCGAAATAAGGGAGAACCAATTTTGTTTCGTGCCCGGGCGAGGGACTATGGATGCTATATTCGCACTTCGCCAACTCTGCGAGAAATACAGAAGTACACAGAACTTGCACATGGTATTCATTGACCTCAACAATACATATGATCGGGTTACTAGAAAGGAAGAAGTTTTGTGGTGGGCCATGAAAGTAAAAAGAGTGCCTGTGAAATATCTTGTACCTTATTCGCGTGATGTACTACAAGACAAGTACACACGTCCCTAGCTGGTCCCTAGCTGGCATTACAGACAAGTTCAGTGTTGCGGTCGGTTTACACCAAGGATCAGCTCTTAGCCCTTATCTGTTCCTCCTGGTGGTAGATGCAGTAACATCAGAAAGACAGGAGGAGGCACCTTGGTGTATGCTCATTGCCGATGTCATTGTGCTAGTTAGATAAAATATTCAGAGGTTCAGAGCAGATTGGCTAAATTGCAGGAGAGGTTGGAAGGAAAACTGAACATCTATTTTGCGACTTTGGTGAAAATTCAACTTGGCCCAACTTCCGGTACCTCAGATTATTAATCCAGAATGATGGTGAGATAGGCTGAGATGTGTAAAATAGAGTGAATGCAGGATGGATGAAATGGTGACAGATTTCAGAAACAATTTGCGCTCCACAAGTATCGTTTAGACTCAAAGTAAAAGTTATAAAACCCTAATAAGATCTGTCATATTTTATGTATCAGAACGCTGGGCCACCAAGAGAATTGATATAAGGTTATTGCATGCAGCAGAGATGCGAATGTTGACATGGATGAGTGGAGTTACAAAAATTCATAAAATTAGAAATAAGTATATTAGGAGAAGTTTGAAAGTAGTGCCAGTGATTGAGAAGCTGAAAAGTAATAGGTTAGCCGGGTATGGCTATATAATGCGAAGAGAGGAGAGTCATATAACAAGGAGGATGCTAGAAATGAGAGTTGATGGATACAAGAGGAGAGAAAGACCAAAAAAAGATGGACAGATTGCGTAAAAGATGATATGATGAAAAAGGGTGTGAATGTTGAGATGACTGCCAACAGAGGCGAGTGGAAAGAGAGAACATTACATGTTGTGCCAGCCCCACATAGTTGGGATAAGGGCAGGAAGAAGTCCCACCTGCGTGCGACTATAGAGTAGTACTATTACGGATCTCTCGTTCGCCACTCCTGTGGTCGCATCCAGGGTGGTGGACTGGCACGTCGAAGAGGAGGTAGAGACGCTGTCTGATCATCTGTACATCAGATTTAGCGTCTCCTATCTCCGCAGCACTCCGCAACCGCAAAGAGGAGAAAATTTCCCTCGCTGGGCACTCGGCCGTCTTGACAAAGAGATGGCTGAGGTCCAGGCGATCGCCAAGCGCTGGGTTTACAAAGCATACCAAGCGCCCGTGGTGGAAACAGCAGAGGAGGTGGCCGGTCGCCTTCGTACGGCCCTCACAAGGGTCTGTGAGGCGGCTATGGCATGGGTCCGGTGGCGACCGGCTCGGAAGCAGGTGTAATGGTGGTCAGCCGAAATAGCGGAGCTGCGCAACGCTGCGCAGCGCGCCCGCAGAGCCATCTACCGGTACTGACACCGGAATCCACAGCCAGACGAAGAAGAACTCCGGAGAATAAAGGGGGAGCAGAAGTACTTAACGTATATATCATATTCATCATATCTTTTGTATCATTAATTTATGAAACAATTAAAATTATTTTCTGAAATATAAAAAAATATCTGCTTGCCAATCTACTAATGGGTTCTTCCAATTTTTAGGGTCTGCCCACCGATTATTCAAGGTGAAATTTTATGTGCAAATAATAACAATGGATTTAAAATACTCAAAAAATTATGACGTAACATAATAAAATTACTCGACTATAACTGATAATTGTCTATAAATATAAGGTAGATTAAAAGAACAACTTCGATTGATTAAATTATGTTTAGTGTAAAATTATCGGCCGCGTCCTGCGTCGGCGACTTGTCAAGCTTCGTGTGAGAACTGACATGTTTTCCAAATACAGTTTGCAGTCTCATATTGCGAAATACTATCTGTTCAGAACACAATATGTTTGGAGTTTTATGTTGGGAAAAGAAAAGCTAATGTAGCGTGCAACTTTTTGTATTCTAAAAATAAACGTCATTATCATGAGAATGGAATTTTGCAATAAAAACACATAACACTAATATTAAATGACAACCAAATGAAACCTCAATAAGTGGTAAACACCCACTCGGCTCAACGTTGCTTTATTAGAATTAAGCTTCAACAGGAAAAGCTACTGACATCGAATACGATAGATGGCCGCATAAAAACTTAATACAAAGGTACATCAATTATTTCAGGCCTCCTCTTTCTCTGCGCAGGGTTGAGTATGAATACTGATTGATCACTGGGGCTGGGGCCGGCCTATCGTAAAAGGCGTCTAAGCAACCCTGAATAGGTGGTAGGGCTACAAGCCCGTCTAGATGGCAACCACCCTGATCTCTTCAGCGATAAAGGTACCTGGTAGTTCGGTAGTATTACACTCTGAGACCAATCTAAAGGTCCAGGGTTCGAATCCCACAATGGCATGCACTGTTTTGGAAGTTTTTCTCGCCTATGTGCATCATTGTCATGTACCGACGGTGAAGGAAAATTGTAAGGAAACCTACTTACCGATATCACGGATATATGTAACCCACCAATTCGCCTTGGACAAGTATGACGGGTATACTGTTAGTTCCCTCTAGGGGGCCTCCCCCAGCAGTGGAACGCAAGGGGCTGTTATATATTTAATAACAGTGTGTTCAGTCCCGGCATATGTGACCCAGGTTCTAGTTCTCTTACGCGGACGGTAGCTGTTTGTGACTATATTAGAAAGAGAATTTTTAAAAGAGAATTCTTTTTTTATTGAAAACACATATTTACAGACTTGCTTCTTTATCCTAATTAATATTATAAATGCGAAAGTGGGTTTGTTTGTTATGCTATCATGTCTAAACCGCTGAACCAATTTTGATGAATTTCGGTATAGTTGTAGATTGGACCTTGGAGAAGGACATTGGCTAGTTTTTTAATGTATATGGCAGAACAACGATTGCCGGGTCAACTAGTTTTAATATATTTACTCTATTTTGGAAAACAAATAGAAATCGGGCTTCAAATTGTGATGTATTAAAATTTACCTTTGCAGGTCAACAAGCGTCAACATTCATTTCATATTTAAATTGTTGTTTTCAAAATAAAGACGAAAACTATAGAAACAATCTATTAAAAGTTTGTAGTCTGTAGTCTAGTCTATTAAAAGTAGAAGACTTACTAAACTTCTCGTTCGGTGTTCTGTTATTTTATTTACGAGTGTATACTTTACAACTTTTGTAAATAACTGTTGTATGTAATTAATGATTTTTGAAACTATTCCAATATTTAAAGAAAACGATAAGTACATAAATCAATATGTATAGAACATGTTGGGACATTTCACATAATGCTACCTAGTTGTAAATTAAGTAGCATACCACTTGTGTTTTGAGTACTAGATAACTAATATGCTACATATATATTTTTCTTTTGTAAATAAATACATAAACTCCTAGACGCGGGAGGGGAATCGAACTCGTGACCTAGTATACCAACGTGCCTTAGCCGTTACGTCATAGAGGTCTGCAAACATAAACGTTAAGAAGGTGAAAAAAATGTTTTACTAAGAAATCTTCGAAAATGTTGAAACAGGATGGAAATAAAAAATACAATAAAAGAAACAAATACTTAGAATAGGATAAAGTAGAAGACATTTATGAGCCTTCAATTCTGTTTTGAAACGCAATTGTAGGATTTAGGTGATTATAAACTGTAAAAAAATAAATTCTAGAGAACATCAACTATTAATCATTCTTTAAATATTTGTAAAGGTCAATAATAGAGACCAGTACAATTGATATTGAAAAAGCAAAGCGGCTTATTTGAACGAAATCCTTTAATGAGACGTTTATGTTCGCTAAGTCATGAGCTCCCAATAAAGTTTAACAACAAGGCACCATGAAATTTGTAACCCGCCGTGTCCTATTAATTGACATATATATGTAGATCTCTTAAATTAAAGGTGTGAAAGAAATTACACATCCATTTTACAAATAATAAATAACACTGAAACATAAATCAATAGGAAGGTTGTAGGAGAAGTTTTGAATAAGGTGTTTTAAAATTCTTTAGTGACAACATCAACCTAAATATGAATATTGCATGTATAAACATAAAAAAAATCGGGTTATATGTCTGTTAAATAATTAAAAAATATATCAGAATTGCAATTCATGATAGTGATTAATATATATGAAGTGGCTTAAAAGCTAACTTACGAAAACTACTGGTGTGTGCAGTTCGCTAATTGAAAGCCAATTCACCTGCTATATGAGTAGCGGGTCTGTTATCTCAACAACGGGATGGAAGCCAAAGCCCAGTGTTTGGGATCTTTAGTTATTCTGGCATTGATAAACAAATTTAATATGTAATATTTTAAACTTGTGTTATTAATTTCAAGAGTAAAAAAATATGTATTTATATTGTCAGTCACCGTCTTTAACATCGAACGTAATAATGTATTAAGAACAACATTATATAATTAAGTTATAAGGTAATCTTATTTTGAAATTACATTTCCACTTCATAAATAGAACCCAAACCTCAGTTTAATAAAAACAACGTGGCCATTAATGACATTTCAATATATTAAAGGATGTTTGATGCGCCAGCTTCAGGTGCTAACCATTGGTTGAAAAATTAAAAATTAATAGACTAGTTTGGTATATATCAATATATACCAAGCTAATATATGTTTATTGTATACCATATATCATACCATACCATATATCATATATTGCACCAATATGTATATACATATAATGTAAACGTATAGAAAAATTTGCCAAGTAACAAGGAAAATGGTATAAATGAGAATGGATAAATAGAGAAGAGGACGTAGATCATAGAAAAGATTGCATAGAATAGCGTAAATAGAAAAAGGACAAAGTTGAAACGGCGGCTAGTTGAGGAGAATGGGAAGAACTAATACTTGTAGTCTTGCAATAAATAATTTTGAAATTTGGAAAATATGTTATGCTGACCCCATATAATGTAGGATAAGAGCAGGGGAAAAAAAAGAAAAGTAAAGTTTTAAAATGTCAAAGTTCGTACTTTCGTTGCCTCATGCCTGAGAAATATTGAGATGAAGGGATCGTTTCGTATGAGAGAATATTTTATGAGAAATATATTGTTATGAAATCAATCTCGTTTTGGTTTACGCTTCTTACAAAAACATTTAACCTAATTTAACGTCAAATTTAAAGTTGAACAAATAATAAACAATAACTAGTGTGTCTAGCAGTCTCAAAGAAGCAAACAGTTTAAAAGAAGTTCGACTTTTTGCGTTTTGTGCATAGTGTTCATGAAGTAATTTCCCAAACATTTTATAAAACATTATTTATTATCTACATTTATAAAAATGTCTTCAAAATGTGTAATGTAGGTAGCTGTTTTTTATATTTAGATAATGTTCGTGATAGGTTTGTCTTGTTGTGTGTCAACCATTAAACGTGTTTGTAATATTTTACATATATGATATTAATGTTATATTATATGGTATTATTCCAAATAAGTATCTAATATTTAACATATACAATAAAATTAATACTATAAATATTATTAATAATATATATAATATAAATATGTAGAATAAAATATCTCTTGTGAAAATGAAAACTTAGTAACTAAGCAAATTATGTTTGTGGTATGTTTATACATACACAGCACAGCACATTATTGTGCTAGAAAAATTATCTTGCAACGAACCCTTTTTCTTAAATATACGAAAAACCGAATCACCAGTACCACGCTGGAACTCCGGGCAAAACGCATACCGTATATGCACGCCGAAGAGTCATAAAACATGTTGCACTGTATGATTCTAACAACGTTGTACAAACGTGTCATAACGCAAATAAATATAATTTGAATTTGGAAGCCAATGGGGATCTATCGGCCTCACAGTTCTAACCCTTTTTTTTTTTTTTTTTTTTTTTTTATACCGAGGAAAACTGTTACAGTTTCCACCAGCCTCCGGGGGAAGGCCGGTGGGGTATGTGGGATTACCTCCCGAGGGGGCTGCCTACTCCCCTCGGGCGGACCGGGGGCTAAGGCCGCCGGTCCTACCCACTAAAAACCCCGGTCGCCACTCTTGGCCTTAGAGGGGGCTTCGCAGGATCGCCTTTTGGCATTACTCTGCTAGGCCCCCAGCCAGACGTCTCCAATGAGGGTACCCCGAGTGACAGTTCCCGCTGCCGGCGGTCACACTAGACCTGCCGGTGACCAGACACAGAGTGTCCAGTCGGGGTAGGGCACCCTCCGTCTCATTGCCTTCGCCGGGAGCTTCCCCCGGAACTCCCGGCTGGCCGCTCTTACAAGAGAGCGACCGGCAACCCCTTCTCAGGGTGGGATGAGGTGCGCATAGCGTCTCCTTCCCCGATTCGTCCTACGCCGACGAATCGGTGGAGCCGCCGCGTCCTCCTCCCTCGCACGCTCGATGGCCTCCTTCTGCCGCATGACACTTTCGGCGAAGGAGACCACCGCGTTCCAGTTCCTCTCGCTGCGGAGCATTTGACCTACGATTGCCCGCAGCGAGAGGTCACCTCCTACCACGCTCTGCATATTGAAACGCTGGGGCCCCCAGGCGGCGCACTCCGACACCGTATGTTCCACGGTGTCTACTGGCGCGCCGCATTCCCAACAGGCCGGGTTCGGCTCCCGCCCCGCAATCTGGTGCAAGTACTTGCCGAAACAACCGTGGCCGGTCAGTACCTGCACCAGCCTGTATGTCAGGGTCCCGCTTGACCGCGAGACCCATTCCGACAAGTAGGGGCGGATTGCCTCAACCGTAACCCGGCCCGGCTCGGGTGGCCCCAGGATCCTCAACCAGGACTGGGTCAAGGCCTCCTGGGCGAGATCCCTGACCAGTCGCGACTCTTCCGGGCACAGCCGGAGTCCCCTCTCCCTGGCATTGCGGCGCAGGCGGTATGTCTCCGCGAGGACAACCGCCCGCAGCTCCCAGGGCGGGTCGGCTGCCAGGAGTGCAGCCGCCCGCCAGGACACTGTACGGTACGCCCGAATGGCCCTCACATCTATGACCCTCTGAGATCTTCTCAAGAGGGCCCTGCTACGAGATGTGAGGTGGTCTGCCCAGACAGGCGCACCATACACCGCCATGCTCCGCACGACGCCAGTGTACAGTCTTCTCACGGCTGTGCCCGGCCCCCCCACATTGGGCAGGAGTCTGCCCAGGGCGGCAGCGGCCGAGACCAGCCTCGGGCACAATTGGGCAAAATGTGGCCCGAAGCTCCACCTAGGGTCTAGTGTGAGCCCCAGGTATTTCATCTGGGGCTTCACTTCGACCGCTGCACCCCGGAGCACGATGCGCGCGTCTCGGGGTGGTCTCCTTCTTCGTCCATGCATAAAGAGGGCCTCCGTCTTTTCTACGGAGACCCTCAGACCGCACGACTCAATTCGGTCCACCACCAGCGAGGTGCTGATGGTGGCCCGCCGGACGGCATCTTCATATGACTCACCCCGAGTTGCGACGAGGGTGTCGTCCGCATAACACAACACCCTCGTATCGGGCGTGACTGGGCATCGTAGGACCCAGTCATACCCGATATTCCACAGAAGTGGTCCCAGTACCGACCCCTGCGGAACGCCGCACGCAACGCGCCTCCTTCGGACCCGACCGTGGCCGTCCTCCCAGACTATGAAACGGTCCCGGAGGTATGCCCCCAACAACCTCCGCAGATACAGAGGCACTCCATGGAACCGGAGTGCCTCCAGTATCGTCTCGAACGGGAGGCTGTTGAAGGCGTTCGCTATATCGAGCGATACCGCCAGGACCACTTCTCCCTGACTCACCGCCTCTTGCGATATGCCCTTCAGGGCGGTTAGCGCATCCAGCGTGGAGCGCCCCGCCCTGAATCCGTACTGGGCGGCGGAGAGTCCCGGCTCTGCCGTGTCCAAGTGCTGGACGAGACGGCTCGCAACTACCCTTTCAAAGGTCTTCGCCGTCTCGTCCAACAGGACGATCGGGCGGTAACCGGAGGGATCATCTGGGGAACGGCCCACTTTGGGAATCAGGCAGAGCCTGCCCTCCTTCCACTGGGCCGGGAACTGTCCGGTGCTGAAGCACTTATCGAACAGCTCCCGAAGCCAGCCGCCAAGGTGAGTGGCGGCTTGGAGGAGCACTCTGCCCGGAATCCCGTCGGGTCCAGGTGCCTTCTTGGTGCCCTGAAGGTGTCGCAGGGCATCTTCGATTTCTACCTCTGTTGTGGGGGGAGGATCCACGATCTCCTCTCTAAGCAGAGGGACGGCCATAGATGGGGGAGTGAATGCTCCCAGGCTCGGGAAGAGCCCCTCAATTATGCGATTGAGGGCCTCCTCTGACAGGGTCGCCGTTACCGGGGCGCCCGCAGCACGCATCTTCTTGCGCGCTGACTTGTACGGACGCCCCCAGGGATCCCTGTCAAGGCCCTCGAGGAGCTCCTCGTAAGCCCGGGCCTTCGCTTGGCTAATTGCTCGCTGAAGGGCTTTCTTGGCAGCATTCTGCTCCCCCTTTATCCTCCGGAGTTCTTCTTCGTCCGGCTGCGGATTCCGGTGTCGGTACCGGTGGACGGCTCTGCGGGCGCGCTGCGCAGCGTTGCGCAGCTCCGCTATTTCGGCTGACCACCAGTACACCTGCTTCCGAGCCGGACGCCGCCGGACTCGTGGCATAGCCGCCTCGCAGACCCTTGTGAGGGCCGTGCGAAGGCGACCGGCCGCCTCCTCTGCTGTTTCCCCTACGGGCGCTGGGTATGCGTTGTAAACCCAGCGCTCGGCGATCGCCTGGACCTCAGCCATCTCTTTGTCGAGACGGCCGAGTGCCCAGCGAGGGAAATTTTCACCTCTTTGCGGCTGCGGAGTGCTGCGGAGGGGGGAGACGCTGAATCTGATGTACAGATGGTCAGACAGCGTCTCTACCTCCTCCTCAACGTGCCAGTCCACCACCCTGCATGCGACCAAAGGAGTGGCGAACGAGAGATCCACAATTGAACTGCCCTGTGGTCGCACGCAAGTGGGAACCGCCCCCCTGTTCAGGAGGACGAGGCCACTCCGCAGCGCCCACTCTTCTACGGCCCTACCTCTTGCATTGGTGGTAGGACCGCCCCAGGCTCGGGATTTGGCATTGAAGTCACCGAGGACCAAGGTCTTCCTCGGCGGCATCCGGCCGACGGCGGCCCCGACGGAGTCGAGAAATGACTCGAACTCCACCAGGGGGCGGTTGGGGGAGAAGTACACGCCAATAATGGCGAAATCACCCCAACCTGCCGCCGCATATCCCGACCCATTCTCCAGGAGTTGGAGAGGGAGGCTTTCACCTGCCCGGGCGGTCACTGCCACCGTGCCGTCCCAGTCACCGATCCAATTGTCACGGACCGGGACGAGGTAGGGCTCTGCAATAACTCCAACATCACCACCCCACTCCGCGAGGGACTGCAGGAAGAGGTCCTGCGCCCCCGCGGAGTGGTTAACGTTCCCCTGGAGGATGCGCATGCCCTCTACGCTATCCATTTACAGGGGCATCCACAACCTCCATAACCGTCGGTTCTGACGCTCCCTGTCGTGGCAGGGAGCGCCAGATACCCTTAACGTTGGGGGGGCGGCATTCTTTGCCCCCCATCACGTGGGTCGCCGTTTTGCCCGCATCGGCGCAGACGGCGCACCGCGGGGGCTCGTTGCATTTGTTGGACCCATGTCCCGGCTTCCCACACCGGAAACATAGGTCTGACCTATCCACTTGCGAGGGGCACATCGCTTTGGTGTGCCCCATCGAAAAACACTTATAGCACCGCCTGGGGAGCGGCTCGAGGAGCCTCACTTGGGCCGCCCCCCAGCCGATGCTGAATTCCCCGGTACGAGTGAGCCGAAGAGCTCCCTCGATGGGGCACTGGGCAATTGATGAGCCCAAGCCCCCTGGTCCCTGCCTGATCTCCGAGACCTTGAGGGAATCAGCAGGGACCTGTGCTGCCTCCGCCAGCGCCGACAGAAGGCGCTCCTCCGTGACGGAGACAGATAGCCCGTGTATGTAGAGGCCAGTTCTTTTGGCTGGCCTCGACACGAGCCCTCTGTCCCCGAGGACCACCCTCATACGGGAGGCAAGGAGGTCCGCCTTCTCCTCCTTGCCCTCCCCCTCAACCTCATATAGGATGCTGCCATCGGCAGCTCGGCGACTCCTAAGGCCCCTTTGGAAACCCAGGTCCTTAATTTCCACCTGGGTCTCCGCTATCAGGGCCAATTGTGGGAGAGAAATCCCCCTCTCTGAGGCGCCCGGTGGCAGCGAGAGTTGTATTACTGCCACCTTAGGGGGATCTACCCTTACCTTCTTCTTTTTCTCCCCTTGCTGGGTTTTGGGGGGAGAAGCAGAGGGGGCCGGAGGCGCTGTGGCACTGTTGCCCTTCTTTTTCTTCCCCTTTTTGCGGGCCACCACCGTCCATGCCTCCCCGAGGGATCGCAGGGGAGGCTGGGGCTCTATGGCAGTCTGCCCCCTCCCGGGTGGCAGCTGGGGGAAGTCCTCCCGATTCCACCCGGCATGATAAGTTGCCGGGTGGAAGGCGGGCCACGGCGATGGTACATACGACGATGGGCCCGCTCCTCCATACATGGGAGGTGGTGGCGGCGGTATGGTGGGCCGTACAGGCGGTTGCGGTCCTGGTGGTCCAACACCACGCGCCTCCACATGTCTCCGGGCCCCTAGCGTCCCGGGATGCAGGGACGATGGACCACGGTAAACCTCCGGTTCGGTAAAGGGCCCGGGAGTCTGGGCCGTCTTCTTTTTCTTCTTCTTCTTCTTCTTCTTCATGCCCAGTCTCCCAGGCTCCTGGGCTACACCCATCCGGGGTTCCTGGGCCGGGGTTGCTAAGCGCTTCCCCTTCGCCACGCCCGTCAGGGGGCCCCGCGGTCCCCCAGTCGCCGTTCCCATAGCACCCCCAACAAGCGGCGTCGGAGGCCTGATCGCCCCTAGCAGATTCTGGGACGCTGGGACCCCATTCTTTCGCCTGGCGTCCGCGGCGAGGGGGGGCCTTCTCCTAATCTCCGGTAACAGGCGCTCTTCGAGGCCCTCAAAACGGGCCTCGATCAACCTCCCAACCGTCTCTAAGACCGACCTCTTCAGGTCGTCAATATCAAACCCAGCCGAAACGGATGTTGGTGCTGCGGCCGGGGAGACGGCAGGAGGGGGGGAAGAGCGTCTATTGGCCGTCGCCTCCGCGTAGGCCTGCCTCTGCGCCTTGAGCTCGCCCTTAACAGCCGCGAGCTCGCGTCTGAGGCGATCATTATCAATTCGGAGTCGACGGTTTTCACTGCTTTCCGATTTTTCCGCCAGGATCTCCACGATGTCTGTGATCCTGGCAGTCGACACCTTCAGCTGCTTTACAAATGTCCCCTTTAAGTTGCCCGACCGAGTGGCAACGTGCTGGATCTGGGCTACTTCATGGCCCGCAGCAGCCCTGAGCCGAACGAGGTCCATAGACTCCAGATTTTCTGGGGTCTCCTCGGTCAACTCAAATTCTATGTCTGCTGCGGGCACATAAAAACTCCCCGACTTGTTATATATGCGCTCCAGCATCCGCTCCCCCATGATTTCCACAGATTCCCCGACATTGAAGTCCGACTCACTGTCAGGGCCGGGGGCGGCGCTGGAACGCCTGGAAATAACGACTTTCCCCCCTTTGCCCCTACGCGCTCTGAGGGTACTTGTTGACCTTAAATCGGGGTCTGAAACCACCGCTCTCGCAGCAGTCTCGACCCCATCCTTCACCTTGAACCTTTTGTCCCCCGTCTCGTTGCTGATCCTGATCTCCTCGGATCCATCCTCGTAGGACATCCTTCTGGCGGAGATCGGAGGAAGATCAGCACACGAGATGGAGGAATCTGACTCCTTATCTACCTCTTTCCTCCTTGTTCTTAGAGACCTCCTCAGAGGTCTGTTCTTTTCATTACTATTGTCTCTCTCCCTATCTTCTTCCTCCTGTCTGCTACTTCCTTCCTTATTATTAAAATTAAGTTCAACCGAATAATCCATGCTCATGTAGTTATAGGTTTCATCCCATTGGCTCCCCACCCTCCATGGAGTCCGCAAGTGGGGACGACCCAGGCGGAGCAGAGCTCTACGCAAGGGCCGCCAGGGCTACCAACGGGATATAGGGGTAGTCGGAGGCGGTGGGTGCGGTATCCGAGGCATGAGAGACGCAGATGGTTAGGCCACGAAACTCTTGCCCCATCACCATGACCTCCTACCTGACGACCTTCCCTAGCCGGGTGTGTTTGACACTACCACCAATGACCATTTCCCTGCAGCTGGCTAAGCTACAAGGCAGCCGTCTGGTCAGAAATCTGGGCCAAACGGGCGTGTTGCCGATGACAGGTTGCCCATCTACACCGGCTCAGCCTCGCAGGATCCCATCATCCCGACGTACGGCTCCGCTGCGTAGGCCGTAACGCAGGTGGCTGTGACACGCCACCCCAGACCCAACCACAAAGTCTAGGGCAATGCGTAACATCTTCGGTCGGAAGTGGCTGCAGTGAGAGAACGGCCGTGAGTGTCGAACGCCAATCCAGGGCATGGAGCGACATCATACACCCCCAGCCACACCGACACACAGCCGACCCGACCCAAGATGAGGGAGTTGGGGAGAGGATGTGGGAGGTAGACGGGAAGAAAGGTAGGACTCCGTCGCCTCGGACGGGAAGAGGAGTGAGGCAACGAATGCTCGGGCACCTCGGGTACGCACACCCGTGCACTCCTCGGACAGAGGAGCGCCCCTGAGGGGGGAGTCACAGTTCTAACCCTATGGCGGCCACATTTGTGATACTGGCCTATGTTACGGTCAGCAGCGGTTATACAAAATAAAACCTCGGTTACCAGCCGAAAGCCTTACATGGAGACGTCTCAGGTTCGACTTTTGATCATTGCTCTAAGGTGAACTTACGTTATAAGAAAATGAAACAGTTTAGTCCCTCGAAAGAGATAATCATTTTCTCCTTCATCCACACGTAATCTAATTTTACGTTGAAAATTCAAGTACAATCAAAATAAACGATTTCTAAAATTTTCTTTCATTCATTTATTCACAATATTAACAGTTAAAAGACATTAAAGAATTTAAATTACTCTATTGAGAAAGAATATCTGTGTAGAAAACGATACAAAATGTCTTTAAAACTCATTTCCAAACTTTACGCTCGAGTTGTCGAGTTTTTTTATCATCTTGGCGAAGCTTCAAAAAGTTAATTTCATCGTTGTTTTGTTAATTAGACCCAGTTGAAAATTTTAATTATGAAAGAGACCTTTATGAAAAAATGATATTTTATAAAAATTATAATTATGCCTAAATTAACGGACTTTTTTTGTTGATTTTTTGTTTGGCAATTATTGTGGGTTACCTTTGAATGAATCAAAATATAGGCCAGTCCCTAGCTTGAGAGTCAGGGCTCACAACAACAACAGGCTCACTCGTATTTAGGACTTAATTATACTCAGAAGCGTGTGTATGTGTATTTTTCGTGTGTATGTGTATTCACTTTTATTGATATATAACGAAGGGTTACAATTTTTAAATCTCAAAAACAGACGTCCTCTTAAGGAAACTCCTATTTCTCGTGAATATACGAAACCGAGGTGACGATTTAATCCAGGGTAGAGTTCTATTACTCTTTATCTTTGCAATTCTCTATTCCTTATCCAATCTCTTTTTGGTCTAAGTCTCGGGTCAGCTTGCTGTGAATGCTTGGCGGGCGGACCCCGATTTCATTTAAGCTTGCAGGACTTGCCGACTAGGTTTTAACCTATATTAAAATATAGGCTTGTATAACCTGTTAACCGGCTATGACAAAACATTTTGTCATACACAATGCACATAATTTGGAATATCATGAAATTATTATTTAAGTTCCTCCAAGTAAGTTTTTCTGCATTGGAGTTGTTTGATTTATATATCATATGTTATTAAAGATTTTAATGTACTTTTATTACTTGAGGTGGGGTGATATTATTTATAATTATGAAGAAAAATTCGCAATGTGAATCGAGTTGAGCAAAAGTTTATATTCTGGTTTAAGAACTCATTTCCTGGAAATCTCAAAATTCATCTTAGTTGAAACAGCATACCCCGGGATTTTATATAAAAATAAATAGATAATGTTATCTACGACAGGATTGCGGTAATTTATAAAGCATGTGGCACACTACAGATGTTTGAGTATCCGAGTAATGCGCTCATGCGCGACAGGGCGATAACCAGTCCGGTAATTAAGTCATACATCACTCCGGGGAAGTTAAACGAGTAACTAGTGTGGCACCGGGATAGGTACAAACAATATTTAAACGTAGAAAATTAAAATAATACTGATACATTAATTACTTTCAATCTACTTTACCTGTTATTAAGATGTTATATCAACTATATACCTGTGATTAATAAAATTTATAACAATAAAATATCAGATTCTTTAAATATTTTCATTTAATTTTATACGCGCGTATTCTATATGTACGGTACGTAAAAGTATCCCCAAAATTGACGTCAATATTGTGTTAGAATTTACTCTAGTATTAATAAATTTCATTAAAATATTATACTATTTTCAACTTTAAAAATTCAATAATTTCCGGAGTTCGGAGAGGGCAACATTTGCTCTTCCAAGTTTGGGTGATATTAAACTTATTTTATTTACTGTCAGCACAAGACATCTGAATGACACAGAACAAAACAAAAGGCACACGGCATTGACAAAAAGCTTCTAATAGAATTAAACGCTTAAATAACAACAATGAGGATGGTAACATAAATAATGATTCAAAAACGGGCTTCAAAATCTAAAATACTTTAATTAAGACAATAATACATACTATTATTAGTATATACTAACACTGTTAGTATATACTAACACTGTTAGTATATACTAACACTGCGCCACCTAGTCCCAAAGGAAGTAGCATAACGCTTGTGTTTTGTGTGTGATGGTGTGTGTGAAACTAAACAATTGATACACTTTTTTTCTTTTGTAAATAAATACGTATGATGCATAAATACTGACTCAGGATCAGAATCGAAATATTGACCCTGCAGGCGTTACAACATGCAAAAGCCGTTGTGCAGCGAAGATCGTTAATGACTTTTGACGACCTTCGTGACGTAACGGCTCACACAGTCTGGTATGCTTCGATTCACATTCGATCCCTGTCTTAAATCTGGGTGTTTATGTATAATATTAATATATATAACAATGAAGAGTACATATGTAGTAAGTACTCATAAGACTTCTTGCGTGCTTACTTTGGAACTAGAAAGTGTTCTTTAAATTGTCCTAATACTAACAAAATATTATATATTCATGAATTAAATAAATCACAATGTAAAAGGAAAGTAAATAATTGGCTACTCAACTTAGACTATGAGGAAACAGAAAGATTTTTGAGTGTATGAATTATTAACACACGCACACGCACGCGCGCGTACACACACACACACTCACACACACACACACACACACACTCACTCACACGTGCATGCATCTTTAGAATGAGAACATAGAAATAAGAAATAAGCTTAGTTTTACGTAAATTCATAGATTATATTGTATCAATCGGAATCGGGTCCCCAAGATACAGGTCAACCTAGTTTGGGGACCAATGATTTAATTGTTATGAATTATTATATATGTCAATAAACAATTTATTATTATTATTACTAACCTAACCATATATTTTGTGTAAAATAACCGGGATGTAAACGTTGTCAAACAAACAGTATGTCAGCTTGCATCGTATCACCCATCACAAGGAAATGATGTAAGACGTAGATAGATGACCGGGAAATGGGAAACTTCAATCAAGTTCATAACGACCTTATTTTAACCGTCACACATGTGCGCCACAAAAAACATGACATATCGATATCCGTTACTCGATTCGAATCTATATAACTATCGAATAATCACTATCATTTTACGAAGGTTAGAAGGAAATGCGATATACTTTCGTGACATTTGCTTTCGCTTATTCTTTTTTGTGTGTGACAATGGTTGAAATATTTCTAAATGAGAATAGAAAGTCGATATAAGGTTAGTAAAGGCATATCATCTTCCAAAATTCAACGTGTGCTTTGGAATCACTTCCGTTTGATATTTTTTAATTAATACTTCATATCTCGAAGTTATCTATTATCTAGTCTATGTATCTAAAAAGTTTTATTTAACCATGTCTATTCGCAAAAGGATAAGGTATTTTCTACAAAAAAAAAAATTACGGATACATATTACAATATACTATTTCCATACTACAGAAGTAAGTTTTACGTTCCGGATCAAACCCAAGAATACGACTGAAGAAACCCTTAAGTAGCCACTGAACTAACAGTATTATAAAAATCTCACAAATAAATTTTTTTTGCTATGTTTCATGTTTTGTTTTCATTTGGTATACCAGATATTTTCTAATAATATAAAAAAATATATTTTCGTAATTGTTCAGTATAAAAGTGTAATTCTTGACTCTAGCAATACTTCTTCTTCTTCCTCCTGTCCTTATCTCACATTATATGGGATCGGCACAACATGTTACATGTTGTAATAGTTGTGGCTTAGTTTTTCCAACCGGCCGCCTGCCTGACGTTAACCCCTTTTTGGGGAAAAATCTGCCATCCTTTTTATTTAAATTTTTCTCGTTTTACATTGAAAGTAGGACGCGAGATTTTGTTGTCAATCATCTAATATACCCGCATGCGACACTTGTATTGGTTTCTTCTGACTAAATAATATCCGATTGTCGGTTTGGATGTGCAGGGTGGTATATTTGCCGGGTCGCCGACTTTTACGGGATCCGTGCACAATCCACATTCGACAACTACGTTACAAGGGCTTTTAAATAGGAAATTCGCATTGCCGAGCGAGTGTCTTTGAATGCTCTTGGTCCTGCATTCCGTTGCATTTGAATGCAGACACAGGCAGCTTGCGCACAATGCATCCATCTTCATATATTTTGGTGGTGGCTCACAGCAATCTGCCCCTTGGCAAGTTAGAGGCCTTGAAACTCGCGGCTTCTTTTCACAACTTCGGCGATGGACATCGTGGCAAGCAGGGATTGCACATAGATGGATCTTTACAGCACGTTGTTGGACAAGGGGCCACTAACATTGGACATACTGTAAATTGCTCGCATTCAGGGTAAAAGCATGCCATTCTTATTTAGATATTACTACTTCTTCTTTTTTAAATTTAATATCATAATAAATTTCCACTAGAATTTTGATAAATTTGAAATTTTACATTTATCTACAACATACGTAGTAGATGAAAAAAGTGTATAAGGCGAGTGTGAATGGAACTGTTGGAAGGGCTAACCCCTAGGTCTACACCTTCGCGGACATTTCGAGACCAGATCAGGGACGTCTTGAAAAAAGGCCAGGTCAAGAGTATCCTAAACCGAAAGGCATGTATGAAGGGAATAATGAAAGTGGACGAAGCGAAACAAGTATGTAAGGATCGTAGCAAGTGGAAAGAAGTGGTCTCTACCTACCTCTACGGGAAAGAGGCGTGATTATATGTATGTATGTATACGTAGTATAACAATAATGAATATGAATGTGATAAAGAGTTATTTTATCTTGTATTTAACTGAGAGTAATAGTCGTCCGTCGGTGTTGTTGTATACGACTTTTTGAAATATTTCTCCTTTTTCTTCTGTTGTAATGCCATCAGTTGATTATCTTCCATCAATTGGCGAGTGATTTCCCTTCTCTTCCTCTTATCAGCTATATCCTGCCTCTCGACTTCCCGCTGAATGGTTTTTGCCAGCGCTTGCCATTCCACTTCCATCTTCCCCAGGGCTACCTTTTCATATTGAGAACTACACGGCTAACAGACTTGGAAAAATGAAAAGGTCCAAAAGTAATCGTAACGGTTTGAATATTCAAATTATGTTTGAGAGGAGTTCCAGAGTACTATATTTTCCTCTCTATTATGTTTTTGCAACTGCAAATTATAATATATTTCCCTATAATATTAAAGCAATAAATAAGTCTCCGTGCAGTGGCGGATTAAGGATACTAACTTCTGCTGCTGTAAAAGGTGACAACACAACCCACCCTAGCTACTTGGTAGGACCCCAATCCCGTCTGAATGGCAACCACCCTTGATCTTAAGTATGCCGCCATAATGAAATTGTATTATGTTCCGGCGTTAGTGACCCAGGTTCCTGTACAGCAGCGTGTTCGCGATACCCCTAACGTCGCAAACATCCACAGCCTGTCTGTTGTTCCTTAACAATAAATAAAGTAATTAAGGAATAGTATAAAACATGTATATTCGAAATGTCTGCAAACAATATTAAATCGACAAGCAGCGTTTAGGTTAACAATAGCGGACGACTAAACCTTTTAACCAAATGTTTGTTTTTCTTGAAAACATGTGAAGAAACTGTGTGCAAACTTTTCAAATTCGGGACAGCAAACACATAAGGTGTTAGTGGAACTCAGTAACCATGGGTAAAATCTAGTAGCACATTGCCGGTTTACTACGGTATTGAAATCGGGCTAGCTTTATAGTCGACGACACAGCGCGTGCCGGCTCGGACGCGCGCTACATGTTTCGAACGCGGAAAGCACGCGGTTCGCACTTAGTGTAAACGATAACAGTTTAAAAAATAAACTATTATCATCAAACTGTTTATAAATTAAATCGAATCATTAAATCAATAGAATAAAAGAATTTTGTGAATGGAATAGTGAATGAAAATTAAGTGGCCGGCAATAAGGTTTGTTGAATAATATTTACATAAACACTTTTCAATTTTCATTATTATTATTCGAGTCGATATCAATGGATTGGTCAATTTAACCGGACGTTCAGTTCAATGGATAACCTTAACCCTTTTATAACCGGCACGATTCTTGTTACTTCTGTTTTTATTTAAATCAATCAACGTGTTGATAGTAATTAATAGTAAAATTACACCTATACTTTGCCTGAATTACAGATTATGGGAATATTAATCACGGCATTGTTTAAATTAGAATATTTGATATGATATAAAATAAGGTGAAACCTGCTTATGTATATAATAATTTTATTGTTTAAATATTACTAAGTATTGTGAACAGACAAAACTACTCGTCTTTTTTGTGTTAGTACTCGGTGAAACATTAATTAATGTTAATAAAAGTCACAACAAAAACGATTGTTTTTAATGTGGCTAGGTTTTTAAGGTTTTTCTTTCTGTTTTACATTCAAAAATGAAACTTAAATGTTATTTCTGTCTCAGAAACTATTGTTACTTTTTATCTAACCATATACCTATTTCTATTCCATTATATAGTAACACCAAACCATAATGTCTCACAACTGGGCTTGAGCTTCCCGCTATTACTATTATTTTTCACCGGGATGACGCGACTAATTAGTAATTACGAAACATAAAATAATGAGAATACCTTATAATATCATACATATTATTATTGTTGTTCTATTTGTTCTATTTTCGTTAGCCAAGAGCGTATAAATATTTTTATACTGTCATTCATTAATCTTGTATTATAAATTTTGTATAATAAATTATCTATGGTCATAAGGAACTATCTCTGATCAGATAGTATAATGACAAAAGAAAGAAAAAGACTTTAAGCTTGTGTTTACGTAGACTGCATTCAACAGCTGATCTTTTAACCCACAGCAAAATTCTGGCAGGTATTAATAATTGGATGATGATAACTATTTTTATAAGACTTTATGGGCTGTTAAGGATATCTATTTCTTTGCTAATTTTATTTTAGTATTTAAATCGTCCCCACGATTGTTGTTGTTCATGTAATTTTTACATATTGAGGCACTATACATCCATATCCATATACTATGTATTCCACTTTATGATAACGTTTATTCTTTAACAATAACTTACATTTCAGAACATATTTACAATTTCCAATCACGTAATAAATCCAAAGATTTAAGATAGCGATAATTTTGATATCACGAATACATTTACAACTTTATAAATTATCTGTGGTCCATTGACTTAAATCTAATCTGACTGCGATTAATACATCAAGATTAATTACACAATGTTTCTACCTTAATATAATTAATTACGTTATGAGATGTGATTTCAATGAACGTAACATTTTGAGTAATTCTTAATTATGTACAATTTATCAAATTAAATTATATATCTACTCTTTTCTAAATAACAAATCTTAAACTTAAATTAAAAAGTACGTATATTATGTAAAAATCATCAAATAGTAAAAATTACACTTAAAACAATATTTTATATTTTATTACGATTTTATTATGATTACACTTAAAATAATATTTTGTATAATATATCAAGCATCAGCTTGAACGAGTTTTAATATTCAAAGTAAAATATATAATGAGTCACTATACTTTAAAAAAAACTACATTATTAATTAAAATAAAATTACTAAATTATTGTATAATATCTTCATACCGTGATACTAAGGATAACATTTGTTTTTTTTACTACAACGTAAACGCCTTAGAACGTTATATGGCGATTTAAAGTCTAATTAAAAGTTGTATTATACTTTAAATAGTCTATTTAACATAGAAATAAATTTGTTTGTAATTAATTAATAGGATTCATTCATTAAAATTTATGCAAGCGACTTATCAGTAAATTGACATGTGATCAGTACTTCCAATCATTACGTTTTTGCTTTCAAATCGTTTTAGGGATCCTTAAGTGAAATAAAAATAGATGTTTACTTATTTTATACTACGAGATTCTATCATAAATGGTTAATTCGCTTTAAATAGTTAATTAGCGTCACGGAGATAGCTCCGTGACGCTGCTTTCGCATGTCCGAACACTTTCGAGAGTTACAGATGATGAGTTCGATACCAATCTCGATTCCGGACGTTTTATGTATATATTTAAAAAAGAAAAGTATGTAAGTAATACACAAAACTGATATGGTACACAAGCACTCTATCATGGTGTCAATTGTAACAATACATTTAATTTATTATTTTTATAATTATTTAGTTATTGTACTCTACTTTATTATCTGAGATAATTAATAGTGTTGTTTTAGAGGTTGATTTATAGTGTTTTTAAATATGTAATTTTATAGTTTCATTATTATGTTTGCAATGCTTTAATTTCTATTTTTACAAAATTTCTGCTCTTGTGTCTTAGTTTATCTCAACAACTTATAAATAAGCTCAAAGCTGGAATCAGCCCGGATTTGAAGCCTTGATTTGAAACCCCTTCATTGAATTTATTATTTAATAAGATGCAATTGTCCACAGAAGCTTTACTAAACGAGTACATTCATAATATACTGCACTAACATATGATATTTATTATATATGCATGTATTACAACTATACACTACGTTATGAAATTCATGCTTGAAAAGTAACATGTGGCAACGGACTAGAATTTTTTTATTGCTTGGTGACTACAGCTGATAGGCAGATAGTCTAATAGGAATTTTATTTTACGTATTTTTAATATCCAAGGATACAGCACAATGGGTAAACTGTCTTATACACGGAACCCTTCTTTAAATTACGATGCGCACTTAATTAATTTTTTTTAAACAGCTGAGTTTGTGATTGATAATGCTTACTTCTATATCTACTCATGGGCCTTCCAATCGACTACGATTTTTTATAAAATATACAAGTCATTATCGACTCGATACATACTTCTTAAATACATAGGCGTGTTTTTAATGTTTTTATTAACTTTGATAATGCCTTGGTAATAAACTCACGGAACCTATTGGTAAGTATGTTTGATTTGATCCTAATTTATAAAGCTTCGATTATCCGAGATCGCCATTCCTTTTCTTAATAATATATGTAAGTCGTAAAGGTCGACAAATTAGTTTATTTTACTATTTTACAAGTAAAAGGAGAGCTTTAAACAATCTTTTCTGGTTTAGGATCACAAGTGACTCTTGTAACAATCAAACCAAACATTCTCTTGTACTGAGAAAGTTTCAAGAAAGGGTGAAAAACGGCGCACAGTTCTTTGATTCATGTTATATAACGGACTCCGTGGCGTCGTAATATCGGAAGGCATGCGGAGGTTACGAGTTCGATTTCTGTACCGGGTTTGTGTGTTTTGTAATTATATTATAATATAATATTATAATATATTATGATTTCTCACAAGGGAACAGACAGTATACCCGCAACAATTGTCCATGGTAGATTAGCGGGGAACACAATGCTTCGTCACCATATTTATGCGGCCCTTGCGTATATGGGTGTTGGCTTGATGGACTCTCGGACTGTATTAGGTGACGACAATTTTTTGACTGTCAAACAGTGACGCATCCAAAAGCGCGAGAGAGCAAGGCCATAAAGAAAAAAAATTGAGAGTGACGAGAATTCCGCGCCCATCAACGTTATATAAAAACTTATAATACAGCGAAATGTTCAGAAAAGCATAGTTATAATATATGTCAATATACTAAACCTTCCAATAAATTTTAGATCAATGTTACGCCTTCAAATATCACGCTTAGATGACGTCATTGAGATTAATGAATCATAAATGTTAGAATTTTAACTTCATTAACACACTTCGATAAAAATCCTATAAAAATCTAACACTTCGTTTAATTGTGATGGAAGGAGTGATTTAATAGCTCTGAATGTAGAGGGCAATGTACTACTACTGTTTTCAGTAGTGAATACTACTAAATTTAAATATTGACTTACTAAAAACAAATTATTTGGAACAAATTAACAACCGTTCTGATACAAAAATAAACAAACAAAAAAGCATCATTGTCCCTAACTTAATCTTGACTCACGCCAACTAAGACCAGCGCTGTTCTTCCGAATGGATCAATTGGATGAACTACTACAACATGCTGCCGAGATACAAATGCTTGAGATGGATGTGATAATGATAATGTGAAAATGTATAAAATAGAAATAAGTATATTAGAGGAAGTGTGAAAGTAGCGCCAGTTACTGAAAATTTTAAAGTTAACAGACTAGCGTAGTGTGACCGTGTCATGCGGAAGGAAGAATGCCATATAGCTAGGAAAATGATAGAAATGAGAGAGGATGGATACAGTATGAGAAGCAGACCAAGGAAAGGATGGATGGATTGCGTAAAAGATGATATGGTGGAAAAGGGCGTGAATGTTCAGATGACGGCTAACAGAGGAGAGTGGAAAGAGAGAATATGTTGTGTCGACCCCATATAGTGTGGGACAAGGGCAGGCAGGATAAAAGTATTGATTTACTACTATTACACAATGCAGTCTGGTTTTTATCTCAATGTTTTCATTAATATATGACAGCCATGTGGAAGATATTTATTTATAAATAAATACCTATATACTGACAATTTACACAGCGCCAACTAGTCCCAAAGTAAAGTACTTTTGTTATGGGTAATAGACAACTGATACACTAAATACTTTTCTTTTGTAAAAATGTACATATTATACAGACATGTCCGGATTCCCGTGCAAAAGCCGTTATGCCACTGTGGTGTTGTTATTGTTACATGTTCATTTTTGTTTTTGTGCTGAAATGCACTTAAATGTTAATCCCAAATATGGACTTTATCCGAACATAGTCCACTGTTGCCAATAATGCAAACCATTCCATCATATCAATGTCATCACATCACATGGTCCTAATTGGCCCCAACCCACCGCAGCCCTATGAGATGACACTTCTAGAAATTGACTAGATTTTTGTAGATCTAGTCCAGAGTCAAACAACTTTAAAAAATTAATTGTGCAAACTTTATTCGTATTAGATCTACATTTTTTTCATAATGTTATTCTATGAACCCTTTCTTTGTGATGGCATTATTGGCTATTGATTCGGAGTTTTAGATAGGCTGGATACTCACAGGGTAACATTTCATACTTTTGCATCGATGAACTTCATAGATTCAGTCCAAAACGATTCAATGCTGATTTCAGGCTCTGCTGGGAAAGCCTTAGAGAGAACATAAAGTATACCCACCACGCTTGTCGAAGGCGGATTGGCGTGTTACACACCTGTGATCGTGATCATATTGAGATTTCCTCACAGTGTTTTCTTTCAAAGTCGGTATCTTAGTATTGTTACTACTTAACTGACTAGTACATAAACTTTATCTGTGTGGTTGTAAGTAGGTAGATCATACACATATATGACTGAAGTCATACGACTAACTAAACTATTATTAATTTCTATTTACAATCTTTAACCATTACTTACGAGCACAGTTCTTACAAAACCGCCCCATCTAAAACACTTGCCATGCTTTATTCAATTAAAATATTAACATAAATCTTGTCAATTAGTCCGTTTGTTCAGTACGGTCTCACAATACACTCGTGTCCTGCACAATTTAGAGTTCGTGCACAGTGAAAGCGATGATGCTTTAATTGCAAGTGATGGAAGTGGCTGTTATAAATTGTCTCATCATAAAGCTACAATTAAGCAACAAGTTTTTGGAATTAGTATCTAATTGAAAAAAAATATTAATACATATATGACGGAAGTCATATATTTAACGGCTGCGCCGGATGTGGCGGCGGCCGTATTGTAATGGAAGTCGTATTATTTAAACGCTGCACCGGATGTGGCAGCGGCCATTGACGGAAGTCATATTATTTAAAAACTACACCGGATGTAACGACAGCCATATTATTTAACGAGACGGCGTCTAGAGGGCGCTAGTGGAACGTGCACCGAGTTCGCCCCACCTCCGCCTATATAAGGAGCCGCGCTGTTGAGCCGGCACGCATTTCATACGAATGCGTCTTGGTGCACGGACCCCTGTCTCTCGACAGTCAGTACTGCCCAGTTACTGGACGTGGAACGTTGTCTGACAATTAGTACTGTCCTTATTGCGGTGGGTGCGTGGAACCCTGTCTCTGACAGTCAGTACAGCCCTAGGTGACCGCCCTCACTGTCACATGACTAGTTATTTAATTAGATGTATTTCATTTCTGTATTTCTATATTTCTAGATCTAACTGATTGTTCGAATGAAATAAATTGGTATATTGCCATATCAGAGTTGCCCCTCTGATGTATGGGCCAAACCCGACATATACATTTATAATAAACATAATAATGTTCATAATATTTATGTATTTATAATATTTACTGTTTACGAGTATACTAAAAATGGATATATTAGATTTGTTTCTGCATTTGTTGTTTGAGTTAGAAACAGCACACAGGTTGATGAGTCAGTTAATAGTAAGCAGTTACCCATAGCCTATAGTGGTTTGTGACGCTAGGAGTACCGCTAACAGGCTGCCATTTACGTAGATAGACTAAAACTTGGGTGACTTATGGCGGAACACAACACAATATTATTATGGTGCCATATTTAGAAACCACGAGTAGTTGCCATCTAGACAGACTTGTAGCTCTGCCACCTAGTAAATTAATATGGTCTGGTCTGATCTCTAAACTTTGTATGCGTTTTTACATCGAACGTACTTTTAAAATAAAAATTTTTGTTCATTTGAATTTCACAATACTCACATACGATTGAATTGATACAAACGAAGATATTGACAGTTAAAACGAAGATTAAGCTACAACCATGACTGCAGATGAGTACTCAGGTTTTCTGGAGATTCAACTTCTACTGCAACCAAGTAAGGGACATTTCAAGACAATTCACTTTGAAATCGCAACGAGCAGTAATGTTCATGAGAATATTTTTTCCATAAATTGTTACTTTATTATATTATTTCACGGTGATTAAGTTATATTCCTAGTATAAAATCTAGATAGTAATTAGTAAAAAACGTATGATAGTCTTAATGACTATCATATTAAATCCACTTGATTATCGCGCCGATATATCCCGCACATTGCACAAGCTTTAAGGGCTGTGTGATAACACTATCGCATGGCGTGGATGGTTTAACGGGTCCAATCGACGATTTTTTACTGGACCTGCGCTGCATGTAGGTCACCCAGAGTTACGATGTGAACCGATAACGTAAGCGAGTGCTGCTATACTGTTGCAAAGGGTACATTATGGTTGCCGACATTCCTACACTATTATCGATTACATGCTAATGGTATTTTATTTTTCCGGTTTTAGTGAATGATGCCATATTGATCTAGATTCACTAGATCATTCAAAATAAATCTCTTAAACGTATTCAATCAAACTTTGATATTAAATTCTACTTTAATTAAAATTTACTAGGTACTTTGATGTTTCAAAGAGTTTTCTCTTTTATATTCATTAATTCGGTTTTAATTTCCCTCTTGAATGTGAGTGTTTTTATTGTTTTTCTATTGTCGTGGAAAAGCAAACAGCGGCCCACTTAAGAGTAACCAGCTTAATAGTAGCAGTTGCTGTCGCCTATGGATGTTCGCAACATAAAAAAACATTTACATGCACAGGGTGGGGATCCAGGTGGGCTTGAATCCCTATTATCTAGCTATGGTTTTTTGTCGCCTTTTATAACAGGCCGCCGTTGGCTGCTACAACCACTCTGTCCCTGCAAGGATTAAAATATCTTTAAGATATGTTTATGTATAAAAAGTAGTATCTCAGTTATCTAGTACCTATAAGACAAGCTGATTACTTCGGAAATTGATGATACTGTGTGAATTGTCACAGCATATTTATATCACCTGCAGGGAATTGACTTAAATAAATACATACATAATGATCATCATCTTAGCGTTGAGTCCCGGTTGCAACCAAAACACTCGCTTCGGCGCCCGGGGTCCGCTTTCCGACTTTTTCTTCTCCACTTCGCACGATCTTCGACCTCTCTGGTGGTCAGTACATTGGCACGCATATCAACCCTTACGACGACAAGCCAGCACTTTTTGGGTCTACCCCTCCTGCTGGAGCCCGGTGGCCAGACATTTGTTCCCCACGTAAGTAGCCTGTTGCCGTAAAACGTGGCCATACCAACGAAGGCGACATTCCTGCAATTTATCCGCAATGTCACGGACATGAAGGCTGCCGCGAATGCGAGAGTTCCTAACGCTGTCTTTTTGCGTTACTCCACACATCCACCGCAGCATATTCATTTCCGTGACTCGCAGTGCCTGCTTGTGTCGCTGCAGCATCAGCCACGCTTCACATCCGTATAAAAGGACAGGCCTAGTGATGGTCTTATAGACCTGTCCCTTCAATTTAAATAAATATATACAATTAATTCCTAATAAATACATACCATATATTTCTAGGACTAGCAGTAAAATACTATACTATATGCAAGTCTATGCTAGTGCTAGAAATGAGGACATGTCGAAATTAAAAATATCTTATTCAATGAAATATTATTTCAAACCAACTAAGATTAAAAATAAACCTTACTAAAACAACATTTGACAAGATGCAACTCTGCGCCACCTTTAGTTTTAAGGGTGATTAATGACTTGCGTCCCGTTAAAAAATGTTATGCTAATTAGCTAATAATGTAAACAATCCTGTGAAGCAGGATATTTTATTTTTACTTAGAATATTCTGGAAATGTAATCAAACATCATTGGCTAGATAAAAAAGAAAATAATCAGAATCTGGATCTCGGTTTCAACTAACCTTTTAATTATATGGAGTGTAGTGTAGTGTATGCAATTAAGTTTATGATATGCGTTTATGGAATACATATTCTGTATCCTATGTCTATGGATAATTGTGAAGATGACACTGTCACTGTCAAAACACGAAAGCTACAGGTGAGTGTGGGTGACAATTGTTATACATCGCCGAGTGCACGTAGAGATATTGTTGAGCCAGTGGGCCACCAATAGAAACACTATATGGCTAGCTATTGAAAAAAAATCGAATTCTACTGCATTGGCTTTAAGAAGTACATTAGTTAGACTTTTTTCACATTTGCGTAAAATTTATATTTGCCAAATTACGTAGTTAAATGATAATTTAAACTGTAATAAAATTAGTGCATATGCATACCAAATATAAAAATACAGAATTAGTATATTTTTTATTATTTTGCCCCAATATATAAATAAATATTAAATTATGTAAGTTATTAATTTCAAAGTCGTTTCACCAAAACTTTTAATCTCTAGAAAATTTATACTACACTTGAGCACTGCAGATTTATAAGTCGTCTGACTCAAATTGATCGAGAAAACGTAACTAGGAGCAACCCTGTACCTATAACAGTAGTCGTGAGATCTATGATATCCTTCATGAATCTGGGCGCATATTGGTATTTAAAAAAGAAAAAGAAATTATCAGATTGTCGCTTGTGGAGTTGTGCCAAATAATTACAGTAGCTGTTACAAAAGTATATTTAATATACATAGGTGGGGTAAACCAAAGAAAAGGTTACTTAAAATATGATATGGAAAAAAGGTGTAGATGTTCAGATGATGACTAATAGAGAAGAGTGGAAGGAGAGAACATATTGTGCTAAGCCCACATAATTTGGGATAAGGGCAGGACGGGCAGGAAGAAGAACAAGAAATACAGTAGCTGTTATATCTTTGTACTCCTTATATTATCTGTCATGGAACTAATTTTCTTGTGTAATATGATTTCCGCTATTATTAAAAAAACTGACCCCTGTACAAATTAAACAGTTTTACTACATATTCCAAAAATATAACACATTTAACAATGTAATAACAATTAATTAAAAAGCTATAACAATTAAGTTCAACGCGTTTTTGCGCTGACTTATAACTGTATATTTAGCTGAGCCTTAAAAGGGTGAGATTAAATGGTCAAATGGGTTCAATCGGATTACGTAACATGGTAAATGGGTTCACTGAATTGGTACTGACATTGAACTTTGATGAAAGAAGTACTGTTCTTATGACTGTACTAGAGCGAATTCTAGGCCATTTGAAAACATTAACATGCGGTAATAATGAGTTGTTTTATGCAGCAATGTTTTTTTATACGTTAGTTTAAATTTATATTTTTTTACAAGTGGTTCATTATGGACCAATTAAATTTTCATTTTGAATTAATAGTTTGCCATTGAACGTTGCTGGACAGCATGATCATACTTATAGCTAACGAATTTCGGCGGTAATTTAAAGTTGAGTCACAACTACATGATCAGGTGGCCGGCACTTGGACTGGCGTGTGGGATAAGGTGGAAAATAGTTTTTTCACTGCAGTTAAGGGGAAATCTCCTGGCCACGACAGTCTCAGTATTGAGCATCTGAAGTATGCTGGAGAGCACCTTCCTAGAGTGTTGGCATTCATGTTTAATTGGTTTATAAGTCATAGCCATACTAACTTATTTGAGCAACCCATGCAGAGAGTATCTAAATTTAAATATCTGGACATTGGGTCACCGAAAATTTAAGTGATGAGTTAGATATAGATAGGGAACGTAGGTCGCTGGCTGTTCGGTATAACATGCTGGCTCTACGTTTGCACGACGCACATTAGATATAAAGAAAACTCTCTTCAAAGCCTATTGTCAATCATTTTATACGTGCGGCTTATAGGTCAACTACACTCGCCGGACATACAGCAACTTACGTGTCCAATATAACAATAGCCTGAGGATGCTTTTGGGGCTCCCGTCGAGGCATAGAGCGTCCGGCATGTTTGCTGAAGCTTGGATAGACGGTTTTGCTTCCGTCATCCGCAAAGATGCGCTTCACCACTGGCACGGGTTCGCGATAGCACCACACAATCCTCAGAGTATTATCTGATAAATGGGACTCTCCAATGCTAAGTAAATGGGTTCAGTGTCGCATACTTCAAAAATAAAAACATGACATTTCTAACTAAACTTAATGAAACTGAACCCATTTAAATTTAAAATAAATTTACATTCATTTTAATTTTACAAGTTTTTATAAATTTGTTTTATTATTATTATTTTTTAATCATATTTCTAATTTTATAACCTTTATTAATTTTGACTTTGAATTTTTAATGTAATTGTAATGTATGGGACCTGTTTCTGAATTAAATTATTATTATAACCTTGCGTTGTGTTCCGGCATTAGTGACCCAAGTTCCTGTATCTTATATACGAATAGCAGCGTGATCGCGGTGCCCTGGCATCGCTAACATCCATGTGCTACGGTAACTGCTTACTATTAAGTAGACTACGATAAAAAAATATAGAATTTAATTTTGTATGCCATTTAATTTTGTTGCAGAATTTAATTTTGTTGTTGGCGAGACATGATTGCCGTGGACCTTTGATTGAAGATGTTTCTGACAAATTATTTTGATTTTCTTTGATTTGAATCCATTTGTCGATCCTTATTAGACACTAAGGAAATAAAGAGAATACTTATTTTCGGACGGGACTTATGTTACACTCTATGTAAAGACACGTCCATTATGTTTTGTAATTTTAAACTCATTGCTTGTATACCCTTCGCTCGTGTCGTGTACCCACTGACAGTAGAATAAAAAACGAATGACCGATTACCGTCGGCAAAAGTTGATTGAGGCGTTACATAGTAGAATATTTATTTTTAGCGATAAAATTCTGTTATTCAACTTTTATATGATTTCTTGGAAATTTCACTCATTATCAAATCGATATATCAATATTTATTGACAGTGTTCGATATCAATATCAATTCAACAGCCGAATTTCTTTTATATCAATCTACAGGCATGTTATTGTATTGTAATTTAACATGTGCTTTTACATCTAATATAATATTTAATATGAATTTTAAAATTAATAATAATAAATAAATACACTGGCCCAGTTTACACAGCGCCATCTAGCCAAATAAAAAAACAAACACAGTTTGCTTAATGATGGCACTTCGAATGAAACAATTGTAAGTCAATATTTGTGATAAAAGAGCCTTTTAAGTATAACAAAAACAACCGTATGCAATCATTAGGAATAAAGAAAATTGACCATAGAAAAGTCTTAATATTTGGCAAGAATAACACTAATGATTTGGATGTAATTTAACTGGATGATCTGCTATAATCTACAATATTTTAATCAAAAAGAAACCTATATTCTACTTATATTCTCTACCTTATCACAAAAATCTATTTAATAAAATCGTATCTATACTAAAATTTGTTACCCACATAGCATTGCGTCCATTATTAGACGCAGGTGTACTCCAAGGCTTGCCACTATGTCCAATCATCGATACATCCAGGGCCTGTCAGACATTTTCGATGTGTTTTACTGTATTCTCTTCAAGTAATGCAATATGACTTAAGAAATTAAAACATGCCATTCAATTAAAACCCTTTAAAATACGCAAATGACTTTATCTTTTCAATATACAACTAAATTATTACAAAATATCAATATAGCGCCAAAGCCGGGATAATTCGAAGATAATAATAACATTCAAATTTACCTTACGAGTATTTAATAAGACGATGTTTAAAGATTAAAAACAACTTGTCAAAAAACGCTCTCCTTGTGTGGCCGCACCATGATTACGGGATAGTTAATCCCAAGAAATACAAAACTAAACCTTGTTCTCGCGAAATAAAGTATATTATGGAATATCTTATAACAGGAAAAGTCCGTTGCTTTTACATCTTCCTGTCGATGTCAAAGTTAAATTACTATAATTTTGAAAATACGCAAAGATGTGGCGCGATGTAAATTTAGTTTTAACAAAATTCTTATTATTCTGAAGTCGGGTTATTCTCTTCTTATTTATAAAATTATTTATACTTCTTTGTTCATTTGAGCTATATTTGTTTCTTTGAATCGATCGCTGGGTCTTCTTCCCCTTGTTCAAGGGCAGGTAGGGGCCTCGAGGCATGGCCTCTTTACCCCAGCTTCAACTCGGGGGGCGACTACCCCCCGAAGGAGTTGGCCACCTGAGCACACACAACTATGTGAGCAGCGGGGCGTCACGGCCGCCTCACGATTTATATATGTATTACTAACAATTTGACACATTGGATGGTGCTACAAGCCAAGTTACCTTGTGCGCTAATTGTTTAAAATAATGCTGTAAGTTATTCGTATTGTGATTAAATTTCTCCTAAAACGGTATTTGATTTTAACATTAATAAATGTATTAAATTAAATAGAGTTTTAATAATAAAATGGAGATTATATAATAAAAACATAACATTATTTTATTATTATCAATAAGTTAGAGCCTGATTAAAAGGCGCTAAATGTATATTAATATGTATATTGAACGCAGTTTCATATATTATGAGCTAAAGCGATTAAAGCTACGTTATCTTCCAAAACGAATTTTAGGTTAAAGCTACAATATCAAAGATAACTTGCATAATTTAAGTAGTTCAGAAAACCGATTCTTCACATCGCGTCACAGTTACGTGCTTGCATACGTTGCGAAACTTCGGGCGGTCCTCAGTACATATTTTTTCTAACTTATTTGTATATGTGATGGGTCTTATATGAGATAACCTAATTATGCTCACTTATCTACACTCAATTATACGTTTTCTTTATATTATGCTGCAGTATGGTGTTACGACATAATTGTTATTTAATTTTATTTAATACTGGCCGTTGCTGCCCGTTTTGCTGGTCGAATAACAGAAAAAAGTAAATCGAAAAATATTAGAAGTTTTCGTACGCATGCGCGCTACATCGCTTGCCCCACTTCTATAAAAGTCGTTTTTTAACTTTATACCAAATGAAGATATCGCAATATTATTTTTTAGGTGAGGGCCAAGTCTCTAAGAAATAAAACTTAGAAAATTTAATTGAAATCTATCCAATAGTTTTGCCGTGATGCGCGCTCAACGGCAAAGCTCTATCATTTTATTTTTATAGACTAGCTGACCAGGAAAACGTTGTTCTGCCATATAAATAAAAAAGAACTTATTTGCGTTCATCCAAATTTTAATTCCTTCAAGTTTTATTTTCGCGACAAAAGCAGCCTATATAAGTACTTTGCCAAGGTCCAATCTATATCTGTACCGAATTTCATCAAAATTGGTTCAGTGGTTTAGGCGTGAAGACGTAACAGATTTACTTGGGTATCAAAGTACAACACGGCATTAGAGTTTATTCCTACAAAAATCAATCACTTAAAAATATTTCCTTAATACGCATATAAATTATAAATTGTAAACAATTTTAAGTCCTAAATAAATACATTTTCTTTATTTCTTTCATATTATAACTAATTATCGCATATAAAGAAGTTAAACATCGCGAGGAAACCTGCATACCAAGATCACCGTATAACCCGCCAATCCGCCTAAGACGGGCGTAGGGGATATACCGTCATCTTTTTCCTTCTTGGAATTAGTAAAACTGAAAGGATTTTGTATTGCTGTGGAGCAGACAGGCTGACGGCCCACCTAATAGTAAGCAATTACCATTACCTATGATGTTTACGACGCAAAGTGGATCGCTAACACGCTGCCATCCGGATACGCGAACCTGTGACTTGTATCGAAACATAATACGAGGTTATTATGGTGACATATTTAGTGACCTGAAGTGGTTGCCATCTAGATGGGCTTGGGACTTTACTACTTAGCTAGGCTTTTTTGTCGACCTTTACGACAGGTCCAAGGGGTCAATATTTTTACTTCTCTCCACGGAGAAAAGTAGTAAATAGTCGAAGTACAAAAGAAAACTCGGATATAGGTTATTTTAAAAAATATTAAACATGCTGAGTATTTCTTCAATCAAAACAAATTGTTGTTGGTATACAATTTTCACCTTCTGAAGAAATTTGTTTGTAATGAGTATTGACCAATGACAACAATTCGTTGTGAAAAATTTCTCTGTTACGCAATTCATCGCTGTAATGAAGTGTAATAAACCTTTTACTATTCGTAAAGTGTCTAATTTGATAGTAAACGTTATGACTTTTAAATATTTTTATCTTCGATGTATTCAAGCTACTCACGACGAAATACTGGTCTGGTATAGTTGTTGTTCGAACCTCATGATGGACCAAATATTTGTATGATGCAATAATTTATAATGGTATGAATGAGTGATTGTGTCTATCAATGGTTTGTATGAGAAAAAGCCTCGTGATATATTTTATATGTTTAAGTAGTATAGGAAATTATTTTCTGTTTTATAAAAAAAAATCACGTTCCGTTTTTTAAGACATTTCCATGGATTAAGCGAGGACCGGGATCCGACACGCGGAAATCTATACGTTTTACATTGAAACCGCAACCCAGAGATGATAGATTCGATTTCTACGTTAATATGCATCTCAGCAGTGTTATATTTTATTGCTGGGGTCTACTGTGAGCAGTTACTGTCGCCTATGGATGTTAGCCACGCTAGGAGCAATAAGAACACGTTTCTGTCCGCATAAGGATATTGGAACCTGGGTAACTGATGCCGGAACACAACACAAGGTGTGGTGTGTGGTATTATGGAGGCATGTTTATAGACCAGAGGCTATTGGTGTTCAGATATTAAATTAATTCTTATTTAATTTATAATTAATTCTTATTTAATATGTATTTAATAAGATAATTACGCATTAACTACGGTGGATGAATATATCATGAGAATACCTGCACTTCGTGTTCACCGTTAAGTGTATCCCCTAATCTTCTTTAGAAAAGCAAAGTCTGGATTTCTGGATGGCCGACAATGGATTATACATTCTCTCTCTTCAGTTGGTCCCTCATAGCTGAGGATCGTGACTCCGTTGTCGCAACTTCTCGACCGTCTCCCTCCACTTGTTGCGGTCCATGGCTCGGTGTAGTACCACCGATTATACATTACATTATATAAGGCTACTGTGCAGGGTATACAAAAAACGTCTTATGTGTGGATTGAGCTCACAACGACGTAAAGGCTATTAAAGTAGCCATTCAAATAGTTGTCAGAGGAGATATCCGGCTTAGGGCGCTTGAGCTCACAACTCCAAATAAAATGTATGTTATGCCGACGTAACAGTATTTACAAACGACGATAGTCAAAGGAAACTCGGAGATAACGTTACCTTACGTGTCGAGTAATCTGCGCAACTAATCGGTCATTTATGCGCCTCGATTACGATTCATTGTTATTGTTTTTCCATTTTAACACCCAGCGATAAAAGTTCATTCAAAATATACAACAATTCACACAGCGCTACCTAGACCCAAAGTATGCAGCCCTTTGTGTTATGAGTACTAAACAACTGATATACTACTTTTTATATTTTCCTTTTGTAAATAATAAGAATCCAGACCAGGGATGGCCATGAATCCCGTGACAATTCAACGTGTGAAAGTCATTGTCCCACATGGGTCGTCACACGTATATCTATACAAATAAATGAAATTGGAGGGCTGTTTGTAATATTAAAATAACCGATTTTTACAATGTTTGTCTGTCTGTCTGTCTATTTGTTCCAGCTAATCTCTGAAATGGCTGCACTGATTTTGACGGGACTTTCACTGGCAGATAGCTGATGTATCAAGGAGTAACTTGGGCTATTTTTATTTTAGAAATAAAAATAGTTTTTGTTAAAAATGATAAGTTTCAGAAATTTTTATCCAATTTAAGTTGACCTCAGATTTATGTCACCAATCATATGAAATAGGGTTTAGCTAAGACTAGACTTGTAGGTTCGAACGTACGTATTCCGGAGGCGTATGGCGTAACAGTTGCATTCGATAATACTGGCTGTTTGCATATTTCATTTATATTTTAGGGTTTATAGGGTTTGTAATCCAAAATAAACCATAAGATATATCCAAAAAATTCTGCCCAAAGTCACTATTCCACGCGGACGGTGTCGCGGGCACAGCTAGTATTTAATATAGACACTTGGAATATATTAAACATATTTCTAAGTGAACAATATACGATTATAATAAAGCTTCTTTATTTCCTACTAATGACAGTTATTAGAAAAATATTAAATAATTAGCCGTTCCCATCCGCTTCGCTTCTCGAATAACAAAAAAAATTAAATGAAAAATATGAGGTTTGCATACGCATGCGAGCTAACCGCTTGCCCCAATTCTCCGCGCCAAGAAAATACACATTCTTAAAACTTTAATAACTTTATATTAAATGAAGATATTGCAATAATTTTTAGATAAAACTAAGAACATTTAATTGAAATATATCCAGTAGTTTTGCCATGAGCACAACTGCAGACCTCTATCATTTATTACAATTACAATAATAGCACACAACTTACCGTTGTTGCACTCGAACCTCCTAAGTCTAGACGAACCGACATTATATCCGCTTGACCACAGGCGGAGAGTATATTACATTATAATATGTATATAAGTCCAGAAAATCAGCCTAAGCAATTCGTCGAATTGGCTCCTGTGGCCTCTTGTTTCATTTCCAAGAGATAGTACCGGGCTACGTACACTATATCAAATCATTTCAATAACTAAATAAAAAAATATATTTGGAACATTCATACAACGCCATCTAGTCCCAAACTAAGTTGCATAGCACTTGTGTTAATTAGACAACTGATTTTCTACATAAATATATGTTATACGTAAACACATGGACAATGGACGGGAATCGTACCCGTGACCTCCACAAGCGTACGGATGTGCGTTATCCATTACGCCAGGAGGTCATCGTCGTTTAACACATTTTAAATTGTTTGTTATCTAGTGGCGTCGGTGCCTCTTGATGACTCATGTTTATTTTGCCCTATATCTTATTTTTACAGTAACTTAAACCAATCCTGAATCGGTACCAACGCGGACAACGGTGCCCATTTTTTGCTTTTGAGCTAGCAAAGTGAGATATTTGGCACCTTTTACGAATCGTTATAAAAATGGGGAACCCTATTTTTACCTATGAACATACGGCCAAGACTTTCTACTGCAAAGAATTTCTTAAAATAATGTATGTAACGTAAACAAAAATAATGCTATAATATTCACTGTTAGAATTAATTTTGTTGAATGAATTCGATAGGTCAATGACCGTGTGGTAGAACCCGTGTAGTTGAGGCGACAGATCGAATGCTCTTTCGACTGGCTAGCAACAAAGGCACCTTCCTGTGTTTTAGGGATTAGCAGTAGTCGTCCCTGAAAAAGCAAATTTATTTTTTTTAAATGAAGGACACTGACGTCATAGTAAGTACAGTTGAAAACGCTGTGAATTATGTAAATTAAATAAAAAATATTTATGAAGTAGAAAAGAATATTAAACTAAGTAGATACAGATCGACAATTTATTTCAATAAAGTTGAGTAAATAATAGAAAATGTGGCACTATAGTAATACTATAAAACAAGCTTTATATTTTAAGTAGGTTAATATTTGGTAATCCTTTCATACGACAACAATGTTCATTATTAAATTATTTTGAACTACCAGCTTTACAAATAAAGCTTTTAGAATAACTTATGGTATAAATATTATGTAGTTTTAAAATTATATGTTAAAATACATTTAATTCGTCACATACCGACAAATTAATAAACGGAAGTTATAATTTTTCTCGGGATAAAAATGGGGAATCAAACTGGAAACAAACATCTTTGTAAAAAAATATAGTTCACATGTTTCACGTGGTTGTGGTTCTTGGCTTAAGTAAAGCAGTGTCCAAAATTGTTACAGATGCAAATTGAGCGTTGAAAATAAATCGTTATAATTTTTTTTTTGTTGTTTCATTCAGAAATGTTAGTTTAAAAATATCGTACAAAGCACCCCACGCTTTTTGAAGAGTGACATTAATTTTCTCATCAGTTATTTTATTCTTATGTTAAGAATTATTTTTTTACTTTTTAGTTTGATTAATTTTTTTTTTTATTGCTGTAGAACAGCAGACAGGCTGACGGCCCGCTTAGGATTTAGCAGTTACCGTCGCCTATAGGTGTATGCAACGCCAGTGGCATCGCGAACACGCTGCTGTCCCATAAGGGTACAGGAACTTGGGTCACTAATGCCGGAACACAACACAAGGTTATTATGGCGGCATACTTAAGACCAAAGGTGGTCGTCATCCAGACGGGCTTGAGGCCCTACCACGTAGAAAAATTAATTATAAAATATAATTTATTTGTTGTCACTTCCCAATCGGTAAATGTTTTTATTAATTTAACGCCATCTTCCGGCCGTTTTTTTTATTTAACAGTATCATCCGGCAGTTTTATTATTTAACGCCAGATGGCGTTTCGGCAGAAGGAAAAGAAAGCGTTAATCCTGATGATCCTGTTAAGGGCTATGGGACAAAATGATTAAATTTGTGTATTGTTATCGGGTTTTGACAAGTGTGCAAAATTTAGAATTTTTTTAATCGTTCAAAGTGGGTAAAAGTCAAGTCCGAAAATTCTGTTACATAGACACATGGATACATAGATACATACATCTGTATGTCATACTTGACCTGTGTCAAGTTAATATAAAGGATGTAAAAAAACGGAAATATTAAGACCTACTGGATTATTCACTCAATACTCACAGACCTCCTTTGGCCAATAATTTCAAGATTAACAATTACTTAAGTCCCGTGCCACCCATGAATGCACACAGGCTTATAATCACAAAATACCAAATTTTATGGTCATCCTAAAACACTGTAAGACAAATTTTTTTCGTTTTCCTTGTCGTAAAACGGTACAATATATTCACTTATAAATTGGTTCATGGCAGCCTGTATTTGTACAGATGTTTACACATGACACACTAAGACAATTGTTATAATTTCATTTTTCTTCTGATTCAGAACAGCCGTAATATATAGTGATGAAATTAATGTCAATAATGGTTTAAATTAATTATATTAAGCTGTAATGTTAATTTGTTACGCTTAATCATTAAGTGTTTTCATGATCATAAATATTGAGATTGAGATGTCGAAAGAAAATGAAAATGTAGTTATTACTGAATCAATCATATTTACAAAATATATAAATCTGTTACTTACAGAAATTGCAATACCCTTTTCTACGTGCATGGGAGGAGTAAGAATACCGACCTCTGCATTGCAGTCGGCCTGTCGTAAAAGGTGACAAAACAACCCTAGCTACGTTATAAGACCCTAAGCACATCTGGATTGCAACCACTCTTCGTCCATATGTACGCCGCCATAATAACTTTGTGTTGTGTCCCGGCATTAAAGACCCAGGTTTCTGTACCCATATGGGACAGCAGCGTGTTCGCGGTCTCCCAGTTACCGTCACAAACATCTTTAAGCGACGGTAACTACTTATTTTTAAAAGGGCCGTCAGTCTGGCTATTGTTCCTCAGCAATGAAAAAAACCTAATAAAAGGTTTTTAATCATCATCTTAGCATTGAATCCCGGTTGCAGCCCAAACTCTCACTTCGGCGCCCGGGGTCCGCTTTCAAACTTTTTCTTCTCCACTTCGCACGACCTTCGGCATTTCTGGTGGTCAGTCCATTGGCACGCATATCAACCCTTACGACGTCTAGCCAGTACTTTTTGGGTCTACCTCTCCTGCTGGGGCCCGGCGGAGGCGGCATGGCCAGACATTTGTTTCCCAAGTAAGTAGCCGGTTGCCGTGAAACGTGGCCATATTAGCGAAGGTGACGCTCCTATAATTTATCCACAATGTCACGGACATGAAGGCTGCCGCGAATGCAAGAGTTCCTAACGTGGTCCTTCTGCGTTACTCCAATCATCCACCGCAGCATATATTCATCTCCGTGACTCGCAGTGCATGCTTGTGTCGCTCCAGCACCGCCCACGTCTGTATAAAAGGACATGCCTATCATTAGGCGTTAGGTTTTATAGACCTGTCTCTTCAATTTACTGGTATTTTGGGGTCACAAATGACACCAATCACCTCACGCTATTTGGCGCCCACGCGGCAGCAATGCATGCCTTAACGTCGCAATCAATTTCACCAGACGCGTGAAATACAGATCCCAGGTATTTAACCTGTTCCGTGCGTTTAACCGTATCGCCGCCTATGAACACGGGTGTGGAATCTGTGGAGTTGTAGGCCAAGTCTCGGTTTTCGCCACACTGAGCTTCAGACCGCTGTTCTCAAGCGATTCTTTCCACGCTTTCATACGTCCCACCAACATAGCCTTGCCTGAATGTGCCAGAGCGATATCATCAGCATTCATGAGCAACCACGGGGGCTACTTATGTGAGTTTCTGATGCTGCCTGACAGTACGTCTAATACCACGCTGAACAGAAACGGACTAAGGACGGATCCCTGATGTACTCCGACAGTGATGGGGGAGAATTGTGTGTCGCCAACAGCGGTCTAAACCACAGAATCGGAATTGCGGTACATGTCTCGGATGATATCAATATAGGCCTCTGGAACCCTTTTGAGTCGCAATGCCTACCAGATTATTGCGCGAGCAATACAGTGGAAGGCCTTCTGCAAGTCAAGAAACAGGCAATGCAGAGCCATATTCTTCGTTCTGTATTTCTCCACGACAGTCCTTAGGGCTAAAACGGGGTCCATTGTTCCATGACCAGGGCGAAACTCATATTGACATTCCGAGACAGTACACTCCTGTCGAATCCGAAAGGCGATAACCCTTTCAAACAGCTTCATGGTGTGGAAAATGACCTTAATACCGCGGTAGTTACCGCACTCCTGCACTGACCCCTTGCTTTTGAAGACCGGAGTAATGATACTCAGCCTCCCTTAGCTCGGAATCATACCGGTGAGGAGTATTTGGTTGTAAAAGTGGGCTAAGATGCCCGAGAGCACATCGCCTTCCAGGCTTGTGGTGTCTCCTACTGAGTAGGAAGTTGATAGGTAGCATTCCTTCCGCTCTTGTAGGTGATAAGATGCTCGGATCTCTTTTTGAAATACGTGTTCACGATGGCAAGGTCGGCAGCCACACACGTATTGAGGATGTGCTCCCCTTCCACGTTGCGGCTACCGTACTCAAATCCATCGTAAACATTCCCCACGTCCCTCACCTACATGACCGTTCAAATCGCCTCCCAAAATGATTCCTGGTGATAATGGAATTCCACAGAGCACTTTTCTGACTAGATTCCAAAACGCTATTTTATGGGGGTCGTCATAACCGACCTGTGGCGCATAGGCACTTATCAAGTGGGTAACTACCCGATCAATGAGCACCCTAACGATCATAAGCCGGTCGCTATTACGTTTCACTTCCAAAATGTCGTTCTGGAACTCCTCCGAGAGCACTATGGCAACGCCATTTTCCCCACCAGGTGCACGTGTGCTGATCAGTTTGTAGTCATTCCCAATGAACCGGGATCTGCTGGCCTTCCACTGAGTCTCCTGCAGGAAGGCCACGGCCACCCTCCGCCTGGACAGCAAATCGGCCAACTCTTTCGCGCGTGCGGTTAGCGTACCTATGTTCCATGTTGCGAAGCGGATCTTTTGAGATGTTTGGGCTGCGTGAGTTGGGTTTTTATTTGTTATTGAGGTTGTATTATTAAAGTTTTTAATATTCATGTAGAAAACTGTCTTTTAGAGGTAATAGACACCAGGTGATGTCCAAATGTATTTAACTAAATTTTAATTAACGAGATCGTTCCAATATGAGAAATGTTGGTATATGTGGTAGCTGATTAGTGTCACACTCGGAGACCACGTAAGGCTCAGATTCAAATCCCACGATGGTATGCTCCGTTTAGGTAGAATTTTTTGCATAATGTGCATATTATTATATAATAACTACGTACTACCAAGTTGAACAACTAAGTCATAAGTATGTATAATCCGCCAATCCTTGACACGTGGCGAATATATCGTCTGTATTCTTTAAGGGAAGCCCGAGATCAGCAGTGGGACGTTATCGGCTGTTATTATACCTTGTAAAACCTTTTTTTTCTTGTCCACTTTTTAATTTTAGTTATTTATTTCATTTTGTTTTTACCACTGTATAATAAGATTTTTTATAACATGTATTGTTGTAGTAATGTATCATTTTGTATAGTGTTAGTTTGCCGCAATATCTAGAAGTTTTTTAAGAATTATCAAGTAGGGCATTAGATTCTCTTTAGTTCTTTTATTTTATTTAATTCTTTTATACGCTTTATTCTTTTATACCTATATATGTCTATGTCCGTGACATCTCTCTTCGGGCCTATTGGAAGAACAGCGCTGGTTTTTGTATAAAAACCAGCATTATGCTGAAATAGGTCCAATTTTAGGACTGTACAATCCTTGTATATACTATTTTCTCTATGTTTTTAATGTGTCTTTGTTATGTACTTGTCCTAAATAAATTATTTTCTTTCTTTCTTTCTCTAAAAAGACTTCAATATAAGTTACTAATGTATTTGAAGTTATCCATATTAGACTTGCAAAGACGATAGACGCCGATACCGTATCTGCAATAGTCAAAAACAAACATCTTTTTTCAGTATATCATTGTACCGTTATAAAAAAAAAGGCCAGATACGATTAAATATCAATACTTCACGTCAAGGTGTAAATGTTACTAACATGATTAATATGTGTAACACGACGCCACTCGTTGATATAATAACATCAAAGGCAGAACAAAAAGAACAGTGACAGACAAGCGAAGATTTATTGACGTTGACGGAGCCGCGGCATGTTCACGGGATAGCTTTAGGGCTGCTATGTTAGAAAATATACGAAAAAGATACTTAGTAAAATATTTAGTATACAAATAAGTACCATAATGAGTAGTTTTTTTTTCTTTAGTAAATATTTTTATGATACATACGTCTTTTTAATGTTATATTCTAGTATTGTCATTTTATTGCTTTTGATATTGCTAGGAATTTTAAATTAAAATACAAATATTCAATCTTCAACGAATTGTTTAGAAATAACTATAATTTTAATGATAAGAATTCATGTTTTTCAAGCTTAAGACAGATCGTACGCATATTCATGCCGTGGGACCTTGAAGCTCGGCTCTTAGCGTCGTTGTATCGGTGGCGCCAGGAGGCCGTCCCCCGTGGTTCTTGCGTCACACCTCGTGAAATCGAGATTAAGCGGGCTCCAGGAAAATCTCACGGCCGCCCTACAAGACTGGCTTAACAGACGTCATGGCACTCTGTCGTTTCACGTGACACAAGTACTCTCGGGGCACGGCTGCTTCGGATGATACCTGTGTCGCATCGCTCAAACAGACTCGACAGAGTCCCACCACCACTGTGACGCTGGTGATGAGGACACGACACTCCACATCCTCTAAGTGTGCCTCGCATGGGCATCGGAGCGCTGAGACCTCGTTGCCACCATCGGTCTTGACCTCTCACTCCCGGCGATTATCCTAGCGATAGCCAAGCTGGATGAGACGCTGTCGCATTCTTCTGCGAGGCGGTCATGTCCGCAAAAGAGGTGGCGGTGAGGGAGCAGGAGTACTCTAAGCTTCCCTTCCGCTCACACAGAGCCACTCCTCACCAGAGGTTGGCAACAGATATGTGGCCGCCGTAGTGATCGGTCACGGGCGCTACCCCCTGGGAAAGGGCCGTTGCCCGCATAAACATGGCCGAGAGAGAGGCACGCGCGAGTGTTTCGCGTGCCCAGCACAGATCTAGGTCAGCAAGAAGATGCCGGGGCTCGTCACCTCCTCAGATTTGAAGAGGCCAGCGAAATCGAGCCGGCGCGCATAGGGACCGCGGCCCGAAAAACCCGTTGCGTCCTGCGCTTTCGGCACTTAAGGCGTTTGAAGGAACACTGTGGTGATTTTAGTGGGTATACCAGTGACGTGCGTTCCCCAGCCTAGAGAAGGGCACGTACGGGCGCATTGCACGGGGAATCCCACACTGCGTCATAATTTCACCTCCCAAAAAAAAAAGATCGTAAGCAATGGAAGAGGTTCGTCCTGCCACAAGGGCCGAAGCGGCGCTGGCCGGAGCCATGAAGACACGGCTTCCTGTTGTTTAGGGTGACGCAGGTGCTGTCGGGGCATGGCTTCGTCGGCAAGTATCTGTGCCGCATAGACAGGGAGCCGGACGCTCGGTGCTACCACTGCGTCCATTGCGGGGAGGACACAGCGCAATACACGCTCGCCGAGTGTGTAGCTTGGGAGGAGCAGCGCCGTGTCCTCACAAATGAAGTAGGATGCGATCTGTCGCTGCCGGCCGTAGTGCGGATGATCGGTAGCGCAGAGTCGTGGGACGCGGTGGTGTCCTTCTGCGAGGACGTGATATCGCAGAAGGACACTGCGGAACGGGCGAGGGAGATCTCGACTCCCTTCCCCGTCGCAGAAGGCACACCGGGCGCAGGAGAAGGGCGGAGAACGCCCTTTTCCGGCCCCCATGAATGGGTCCAGGAGCGAGGGACTTGGGGAAATCCCCGCCCCCTATTCGATGGACCCGAGGCGGAGGCGCGCGCAGACACCCGCGAGGCGTGAGTTGAACACCTCACTACCCCATGCAGGAGACGAGGCCCGGACAGATCGGGCCAGCACTAGTGTGGGGCTGCGGAAGAATTTGGATTCCCGCAGCCCCGCGCGCACGTATGAGGAGACACCGGGGTGGTTTTAGCCGGTAAGTGTCCGGCACGCCCGAAAAACTGGCAACCGCCGGCACGGGAAAGGCGGAGGCCTTTCCCCAGGCGGAGGTAGTCCATGAGGATTTCCCTCAGTAAAAAAAGGCGGTAGGTAAATAGTGAGGCTTTTAATTGGTTTCGACCATCTTTCTCGTAGTCCCTTATACCCATCGATCCCTCCCGGCTCGAGCGACTCGTCAACCATAAAAACTAATAGTATGTATAATGTTCTTATTGTAGCCAAAACTAAAATAAGAACATGTAATTAAAATAATACTATTATGATTAATTAAAAATAACCCTCAGATATAAAAAAAACAGCTATACACGACCACACGGGCACCTGTTAACAACAAGGCTAAAGACCCAAGAGCCAAATTAACCCGACACTACACCGTAGATATCCCAGACGTCAGTCTGTACGAGATTAGTGTGGCCCTTAAACAGCTTAAAAACAACAAGGCGCCGGGTGATGATGGAATTACAGCCGAGCTTCTGAGAGCTGGTGGTACTCCTGTGCTTAAAATCCTCCAGAAGCTATTTAATTCCGTCATCCTCGATGGCAAAACGCCGCAGGCCTGGCACGGAAGTATAGTGGTGCTGTTCTTCAAAAAGGGCGACAAAACCCTTTTGAAGAACTTTAGACCGATATCACTTCTGAGCCATGTTTACAAGCTGTTTTCAAGGGTCATCACGAATCGTCTCGCGCGCAGATTTGACGACTTCCAGCCTCCCGAACAAGCCGGATTCCGAAAAGGTTTTAGCACCATAGACCACATACATACGCTGCGGCAGGTTATACAGAAGACGGAGGAGTATAACCAGCCACTATGCTTGGCGTTCGTGGACTATGAGAAAGCCTTTGATTCGATCGAGACCTGGGCGGTGCTTCAGTCTCTCCAGAGGTGCCACATTGATTATCGATACATCAAAGCGTTGAAGTGTTTGTATGAAAACGCCACCATGTCAGTCCGTCTCCAGGATCAGAACTCGAAGCCTATCCGACTGCAGCGGGGAGTCAGACAAGGCGATGTCATATCGCGGATGCTGTTCACTGCTGCGTTGGAAGATGTCTTCAAGCTTCTGGACTGGAACGGACTGGGCATCAACATTAACGGTGAGTACATCACTCACCTTAGATTCGCAGATGATATCGTAATCATGGCTGAAACCATGGAAGACTTAAGCCATATGCTTGATGGCCTCAATACAGCTTCCCAAGGAGTAGGTCTCAAAATGAACATGGACAAGACGAAGATCATGTCTAATGTCCATGTCGCACCTACCCCCGTAACAGTTGGGAACTGTACTTTCGAAATTGTTGACGAATACGTCTACTTGGGTCAAACGATCCAGTTAGGCAGGTCCAATTTCGCGAAAGAGGTCACTCGTCGAATCCAACTCGGATGGGCAGCGTTCGGGAAGCTCCGTAAAATGTTTTCGTCCCAAATACCGCAGTGTCTCAAGACGAAGGTTTTTAACCAATGTGTGTTGCCAGTGATGACATACGGAACGCAGACGTGGTCGCTAACTATGGGCCTTATGAGAAAGCTCATGGTCGCTCAGAGAGCAATGGAGAGGGCTATGCTCGGAGTTTCCCTGCGAGATCGAATCAGAAATGAGGAGATTCGCAGGAGAACCAAAGTAACCGACATAGCCCGGATGATTGCAAAACTGAAGTGGCAGTGGGCTGGACACATAGCTCGAAGGACTGATGGCCGTTGGGGCAGAAAAGTCCTTGAATGGCGACCGCGTACCGGAAGACGCAGTGTTGGTAGGCCCCCCACAAGATGGACCGATGATCTGGTCAAGATCGCCGGGATAGGTTGGATGAGGGCAGCGCAGGACCGATCATCGTGGAGATCTTTGGGGGAGGCCTTTGTCCAGCAGTGGGCGTCTTCCGGCTGAAATGATGATGATGATAAAAAAAAAAGATGGTATATATATAACTATTGAGTTTGTTGTTTGACAACCCTAATTTAATACCACTCGGAACTACGAGTGAAATTTATTAAGACAAAACCTGCGCTGTGCTTCCGAACATATAAACAATGTGAGAAGATTAAAACGTGTCAATACCTAAATTGAAACGTCAGAGATAATAATTTGTTGTACCGCCTGCAGGTTACAGCACTGGAAGGAAATTCCTTGATCCAGTGTTTATAAATTTAAATAAATTGATTAGATCTTTGAACTTTAGAAATGTGGTAAAAGAGAGTCTCCTACTAAGGACCTCTTTAACACAATATTGAATCATCATCATCATCATCTAAGCGTTATCCCGGTTGCATCCTAAACTTTCGTTTCGGTGCCCGGGGTCCGCTTTCCGACTTTTTCTTCTCCACTTCGCACGGTCTTCAGCATCCCTGGTATTGAGCCCATTGGCACGCATATCACCCCTTACGACGTCAAGCCAGCACTTTTTGGGTCTACCCCTCCTGCCGGGGCCCGGCGGAGGCGGCATGGCCAGACATTTGTTTCCCACGTAATCATCCGGTTGCCGTAAAACGTGGCCGTACCAACGGAGCCGACACTCCTGCAGTTTATCTGCAATGTCACGGACATGAAGACTGCCGCGAATGCGGGAGTTCCTAACGCGGTTCTTCCGCGTCACTCCACACATCCACCGCAGCATATTCATCTCCGTGACACGCAGTTCTTGCCTGTGTCGCTCTAGCACCGGCCACGCTTCACATCCGTATAAAAGGACAGGCCTAATGATGGTCTTATAGACCTGTCCCTTCAACTTTACCGGCATCTTGGGGTCACAAATGACACCAGTTACCTCACGCCATTTGGCCCACGCGGCAGCAATGCGTGCCTTGACGTCACAATCGATGTCACCAGACGCATGAAACACAGATCCCAGGTATTTCACTTGGTCCGTGCGCTCGACCGTGTCGCCGCCTATGCGTACGGGTGTGGGATCTGTGGAGTTACAGGCCAAGTACTCGGTCTTCGCCACATTGAGCTTCAGACCACCGTTCTCAAGCGACTCCTTCCACGCCTTCACACGTCGCACCAGCCTACCCCTGTCCGAGTCTGCCAGCGCGATATCATCAGCATACATAAGCAGCCACGGGGGCTGCTCATGTGAGTTTCTGATGCTGTCTGACAATACGTCTAATACCACGCTAAACAGAAACGGACTAAGGACGGATCCTTGGTGCACCCCGACGGTGATGGCGAAAGGTTTTGTGTCGCCAACAGCGGTCCGAACTACAGAATCGGAGTCACGGTACATGTCTTGGATGATGTCAATATAGGCCTCTGGAACCCTTTTAGATCGCAATGCCCACCAGATTATCGCGCGAGGAATACAGTCGAAGGCCTTCTGCAAGTCAAGAAACAGGCAATGCAGAGGCGTATTCTTCATCCTGTATTTCTCCGCGACAGTCCTTAGGGCAAAAACCGGATCCATAGTCCCATGACCAGGGCGAAACCCATACTGACATCCCGAGACAGTGCACTCCTGCCGAATCCGAGAGTCGATAACCCTCTCGAGGAGCTTCATGGTGTGGGACATGACCTTAATCCCCCTGTAATTACCGCACTCCTGCACCGACCCGTTGCCTTTGAAGACTGGAGTAATGATACTCAGTCTCCATTGGCTCGGGATCGTACCGGTGAGGATTGTCCGGTTAAAGAGGTCGGTTAAGATGCTCACACCACGAGAGCCCATCGCCTTCCAGGCTTCGATGGGGACTCCATCGGATCCAACAGCTTTCCGATTCTTCATGCGGCGAAGACAATTCTGGACCTCTGCAGGCGTTACCAGTGGCACTAGTCCTTGATTCGGAGGAAGATCTGGCGGCTGCACCTCTTTGTGCTGCGTGTTCAGCAGCTCGTGGAAATATGAGCGCCATCTCTCCTTCACCGCGAGGTCCTCGCATAGCAGGTTGCCCACAGGGTCTTTTACACAGCGGCACTTGGAAATATCCTGTGCCGCTTTGACCCTGGAGCGCGCCAACTTATAAATGAGCTTCTGCCCCTCAGACGATTCCAACTTATCGTATAGTGGTTGTAAGTGGTCTCGTCTGGCTCTGGCTACAGCTCTCATAGTGGCGCGCTTGGCAGACCTATATGCGTCGCGATCTTCAGGAGATCTGGACGCTTGCCACTTCTTAAAGAGGGCTTTCTTCGCTCTAGTCTCCCTCTGGACTGTGTCGTTCCACCACCAAGTCTCCTTGTCACATTTGCGACCACCCTTAGACACACCAAGCACCTCCCTCGCCGACCCAAGGATAGCCGCCTGAATCCTGTCCCAGTAAGCTTGAACCGGTTCGCCCTCACCACCGGCGCACTTGTCGCCGATGGAAGAGGCGAGCTCCTGGGACTTGACTTCATCGAGCAGCCACCACCTGATTCGACGCTGAAGGCGATCGACACGTTTGCCTTTGGGCTTCACGCAGAGGTCCATGACAAGAAGACGGTGTTGTGCAGTGAGACTCTCACCGGGTATGACCTTGCAGTTGGCTACTTTGCTGATGTGGTGTCTCCTAGTGAGTAGGAAGTCGATTTGGGTAGCATTCCTCCCGCTCTTGTAGGTGACGAGATGCTCGGGTCTCTTTTTGAAATACGTGTTCACGATGGCAAGGTCGGCAGCCGCAAACGTATTGAGGATATCCTCCCCTTCCGCGTTGCGGCTACCATACCCAAATCCACCGTGAACACGCTCAAATTCCCCACATTCATCACCCACATGACCGTTTAGATCACCGCCCAAAACGATTCCATGTGACAATGGAATCCCACGAAGCACTTCTCCGAGTAGGTTCCAAAACGCTATCTTGTCGGCGTCGCTACAACCGGCCTGTGGCGCGTAGGCGCTTATCAAGTGGGTGACTACCCCACCAACAAGCACCCTCACAACCATAAGCCGATCGCTACAGCGCTCCACCTCTAAAATGTCGTCCTGGAGCTCCTCCGAGAGCACTATGGCGACCCCATTTTCCCCACCAGGTGCACCCGTGTAGATCAGTTTGTAGCCATTCCCAATGAACCGGGATCTGCTGGCCTTCCACCGAGTCTCCTGCAGGAACGCCACGGCCACCCTCCGCCTGGAGAGTACATCGGCCAACTCTCTCGCGCGTCCAGTCAGCGTGCCAATATTCCAAGTTGCGAAGCGGAGTTTCCTTTTGGATGGGGCTAGTGTCTTTAGCCGTGCTCGCCCACGGCACGGCAGCCCTAGTCCACTTGTCACAGGAGTCGGGCGAGGTTCCTGCGCGTCGTTTTGCGGCGACGCCCTATCCGTGACCAATCCTTTTCGTGTTCTTACCATACCATGTGTTTGTTTGGCTTGTTTAGGTTTTTACGGGAGCGACTGCCGTCTGACCTCCCAACCCCTAGAGGAAAACCGAGAGGTGCACTTCCTTTGCCGCATGCAAGCTGGCAAAGGAGTAGTCCATCAGTCGCCTTTTACGACTCCCTTGGAATGACCTGGGGTGACCCTATTCTTTTCACTGGCCGGGGTCACACGGCATATTGTCACACAATATTGAATCAATATTAAAATTTTATTAGGAAAAAATATTGCTTATATTTTATTAATTGAAATTTCTGTAAACAGGGTCTTTTTAAAATTTAGTTTAGAGGATTAGGGGCCCAGACAAATACAAGAATTTGGTCTTCCCATTACTTTCCTATGGTATGAAAGACCTTAGGGAGTTAAAAAGTCCGCGACGAGGTGCTCATGATGGAGTGGAAGGAGCGCCTCGCGCACCCCAGCGCGGGCCTCGCCACCGTCGAAGCGGTGAGGCCCGTCCTGGCTGAATGGTTGGAAAGGCGCCACGGCGCCCTGACCTTCCGCCTGACGCAGGTCCTCTCGGGGCACGGTTGCTTCGGGAGGTACCTGTGTCGCATAGGGCGGGAGATGACGTCAGGGTGCCACCACTGTGGCGCGGGCGACGAGGAGGACACGGTGAACCACACTGTCGCCGTGTGCCCTGCGTGGCGCGAGGAGCGCCGCGCCCTCGTCGCCCAAATCGGCGTGGACCTGTCGCTCCCGGCCCTGGTTCTGTCCATGGTCGGGGGCGATCCTGGATGGACGGCCGTCGCCTCCTTCTGCGAGGCAGTCATGTCCGCAAAGGAGGCGGCGGAGCGGGAGCGGGAGTCAACCACCACACTCCCCTCCCGCCAACGCAGGCCACGCCGGCGGCGCCGGAGGGCCAGTAACGACCTCCGGCCGCCGTAAAAAGCGGCCGCGGGCGGCCCCTCGGGGGAGGACCCGCCGCCCGCACTATTGCCGCGAGGGTGAGGGCTGCGTGCTGTTCCGCGGCCCCCTCAACTCCTAGAGTTGTTAAGAGAGCGCCGGGGGGACGAAACCTTGACCCCCTGGCGCCAACACTTTAGAAGAAGCCCGCCTCAAGACAAAGGGCGGGCCGGCGCCGGCCTGGGCCACGAGATCGGTAGGCCATATATCCGTGGGCCCGGGCGTAGGCGATAGGAGAACAGCGGGGTTTTTTAGTGGGTAGTCGGATGGCCAAACATCTTTGCCGGAGTCCCACATATCCCTCGGTCCCCCCGGGCCGGGGGAATCCGTCAAGAGAGGTTTTTCCCCGAGACCAAAAAAAAAGGGAGTTAAAAAGTCAGCTGGTAGTAGACTTTGCAAGAGAAAAATTGTGACTCATAATTACCTAAATTTGCTATTGAAAAAGTGTTATCGAAACGATGCGTTAGCAAAAAGGTGGACGTGTAATTATAAACGTATAGTTATAGTCGTCAAAATTATCAAAATTCTGGTGGAAATTTATTTATATAATATATAAAATTTACAAAAGAAAAAGAAGTAAAATCTAAATAAAAATGGCGTACTTTTACCCTGAAGACTGCGAAAAATTTGCAGTATGTCTGATGTTAGTGGCCCCTTGTCCAAAAACGTGCTTTGAAGATCGACCTATGTGCCCTGCTTGCCATGATGTCCTTCGCCGAAGGTTGTGTACTCGTATTGTTGTGAAAAGAAGCCCCGAGTTTCTAGGCTTCTAACTTGCCAAGAGGAAGATTGCTGTGATTGAAGCCACCACCAATAGCTGCCTGTGTCTGCATTCAAGCGCAACGGAATACAGGACCAATAGCAGTTGAAGACGCTCGGCACTGCGAATTTCCTATTTAGAAGCCCTCGTGACGTAGTTGTCGAATGTGAATTGTGCACGGACCTCGTAAAAGTCGGCGACTCGGCAAAAGTGCCACCTTGCACACCCAAACCGACAATCGGATGTTGTTTACTCAAGAAGAAACCAATCAAAGTGTCGACTGAGGATATATTAGATGATTGACAATGAAATTTTGTGTCCTACATGAATGAAATGTGAAACGAGAAAAATAATTTAAATAAAAAGGATGACAGACTTTTCCCCAAAAACATGTTACCTTTAGGCAGCCGGTTGTAAAAACTAAGCCACAACCAATACAACATGTAACATGTTGTGCCGGCCCCATATAATGGGAAAGGGCAAGAGGAAGGAAGAAGTTATAGTGGGCAGGTTATTCTGTGGCCATATTTAACATTCTCATGCTTTGATCTCATCAAATGCTTTGAAGTTTCAAATGAACGTTTGTAAGTAGCAAGTATTCTTAATTCATATAAACAATACTTATATAACTCAATCTACGTAGTGTAACTACTTTTGCACGCCGAAATGTTTACAATATGTATTTATTTAAGAGAATATATATTACAGCCCCCCCCCCCTGCTGCTTGCTTTGAGAATAGATGGATGGCTCTGTGTAAATTTTCACTGTTAATTTACTTACATTTTTTCTTATTAAAGCTGCCTTAAAATTCACTTAAAGGTGACTGCTAAATTAGAATTTATCGACTTGTGTTCTTTTTGAAATAAGACCCTTAACTTATTTTCTACTTCATCTCTATTGTGCCTGCGGACAACTACTTATTTGCGGATAATTAAAATATTTGAGAATGGATTTAGATACTGATTAACGTGCTATATTGCGTGAATGTGACATCAACGCGATCATGAGTTAAGTATTCCTTTTTTGTAATAAATTTTCGCTGCTTTTAGTTACTTTTTATTTCAACAGAAAATAAGAAATAGTAAAATAATGATTGTTAGAACAATACATGGATTCACCTTGTATTTGTTTCCGAAATTATATTATTCTTTTTGAGATAAAAAATATTTTTCACAATGTTATAAACTTGATATACATATTATACGTATTATTTGAATTACCTATATATGCCTTATTTTTTGTGACATAAAATAGTTACGTCCATAATAAACGTTTATGTCAAATCAATGCTAATGTTATAGATTAAAGACATTTCATGGATTTATTATTTAAATTAAGATAGAATTTGTTATATATTTAGCGTGTAGGAGTATATTTATAATACAATTACGAAAAAAATTCAAGAAAACATAACTACAAAGCTTTGAAGGTCAAAAATTTTCAACAATGGCATAAATATACAAAACTAATAGGTAAAGCTTCTTAACAACTCGTTTTATCAATTATCAAAATATTAAATGATCAGATATAATATTAATTTATTAGGTTAAATATGATGTAAAGAAGTTAACGTTGAAAGACATTAGAACATAAAATGGCCGATATTTTATACAAATTTCACAGTACCATGTACTACTTTAGCATCAACTTTGCCATACTTAAAGTGATTTCGCTAGGATATAAACCACTCATAAATTGTTTAAGTAACATAAGTAGCCAAAATTAATGAGTGCTATGATTTTTTACTTAACGAACTTAATATTATTTTATAATGAACACCCCAAATAACAAATTAATTGCTTAACATAAACAAAAGTGTTTAATTTCGTAAACCTAATAAAATAAAATTTATTACTGATCCATCCAATTTATTTGTACCTAGAGCGCGAACGACATCTGATGGAAGATAAGAAAATGCAAATGAAATCGGGCCACCCATGGTGTAATGGTTTGAAAATGGAAGTGAATTCTGTGATGCCATTAACGCTGTTACAGGAATAGAATGTTCACAGTTCCATTAGATTCTCGGGAGTATCACCTGTCGGCTTCAATCTGTTTGTAACGTTTAGGTTGGAAAATGGTAACAACGAATTAAAAATATGCAGACTTACTATTTTCAGCTTTTTAATTAATTAATAGTTGTTTTCATATGCGAGGGCTGTTTGATAACTCCGTAACTATTTGAATAAAATTTTTTTCGACAAATAAGCATTTTATTTTTCAACTTAATCTCCTTTTAAATCAATACGTTTAGTCCAGGGTTTTTCCAATTTTTTATTCCTGCCAAATAATAGATTTGCTCAAGGCCCTCAATATAGGCGTTTGTTTCGGTTATGACCTCTTCATTTGAACTAAATCTCTTACCACCCAGCCTTTTCTTCTGCGGGTAAATCTGGAGAATATGCTGAATGGGGTAGCAGTTCGTAGCCATATTTATGGATTTTTGCCATAGTGACTACACACGTGTGCACTCGTGCATTATCTTGATGGAACAGTACTTTTTCCAAATGTGGATTTTGCTTTAAATCAATATCGAATCTAACTAAAAGCTCTGAATAATATTCGCCGGTAATCCTTCTACCCTTCTCTAGGTAATTTATGTGAATGACATGCCATGACCTTGTTGGCTGACCCACCTTGGCCTTCTTTGGTGCACGTTACCCCGTGAAACCCACTGTTTTGATTGTTCCTCTATCTCTGGGTTATTGTGATGGATCCATGTTTCGTTTACGATTATATAACGACATAAACATCGCCAAACACTCATTTGAAGTGGTAACACGGTTGCGCTTATGTTCGAGTGTGAGCAATCGCAGCACCCATCTCGCGGATAGCTTTTTAATGTCCAAATATTCATGAAAAATGTCATGTACTCGCTCACTTGAGATGCCTAGAGTCGCAGCCACCTCACGTACTTTCATTCTTCGATTGTCCAATATTATTCTATGAATTTCATCAATGATTTCTGGCGTGATGACCTTTTTTGGGCGACATGAACGTGCGGCGTCACTTGTGCTGGTACGACCACAACGGCACTCAGTAAATCACTGCTTAACCGTTGAAGTTGATGGTGCAGAGTTTCTATGTGAACTCTGCACTATTTATTTGATATGTATTTATCAAGTCTTTCCTTGGTTTGTTTTAGTGAAAAAATAATGCTTAATTAAGACAAGAAATTAACTTTTTTCCATTTTTGTTAAAATTCACGAGGATGTCTGCTTTTAATGGCTGTCAAACACAAACTAAATGACGCAGCTTGCTAAAATTTTGACAGCAGTCTATTAAAACATGGTGGTTGACAGCAGCAGATTAAATTTAAAATTACTACGCGGGAATTTGAAAAAGTCACGGAATTATCAAACAGCCCTCGTAATTGTACAAATTGGTAAACCGAAATAGTTAGCTATGGTCTTTTATTATTCTTGCAAGTATTTAATATATATCGATTTTTTTTAATTTATTGGACTGAAATCTATTCTTATCTAAAACAATATTTAATTTGTTCTGCAAAAATTATGTTTATGATTTCACCTTATTCTTAATTAACCTAACACTGTAAAATATAATGTTGGAAGAGTTACGAAATATTTTTTAATTTTAGATTTAAGCAACAGACATGCGATAAATATTGAAAGAAATATGGCTTTCAGGATAGAAAGAGGTTATATATTATTGAAAAGAATCTGCTCGCAAGCTTCATTAGACATAACACATGTTACGAAATAGATGTATGTGATAAATCTTATTTTCTATTAGAGGTTTGTATAAAACATGTTATCTTATTTATATTGTTATGTGTTCTGGACTCTGCTCAGGCAAGAGGGGCACGTAAAATAATATTCCTCCCTCCCCGGGCTTCGAGTAGCAGAAAAACAATTTAATGATAAATATAAATTGATATACTAGGGATGTGCATCTTCATGTTAACTGTGGGAGCATATGAGTGCATTGCAAGGGAGTACAGAATAGTACACCGCTGCGAGTCCCCAGTTGGTGGGGTGTGCATGAAGAATTTTTTCCTGAAGATCACATACAGGATGACTTTGACAAACCCGTCCAAATTTACACAGAAGAATCTTTAGTAAAAGTTATGAGAAACATGTATTTTATTTTTGTATCACATAGTACAAAAATGTTGAGTAATCAGCATCACAGTCATTCAAAGAACTCGCAATTTACATAATACGGCGCTAGAGTGCCAATGACCTCTCCATCTGACCTAGTAAAAGGCCGAGGACGGCGGCATTGCACCGGGCGAGCGAATACGCACTACTCATTTACGCGGGAGAGACAGAGACAGGTAATAACAGGTTAACGTACGAAGGTTGCACCATAGGACTATTCTGTACGATTGAATTAATGATCATATATGAAATATTTTATTTTGAAAATTTTACATACAATTTTTTTTGCAACAATGGGTTCCTTAAATGATGTTTAGTGCGTAAAAAAATTTGGACGGGTTTGTCAAAGTCACCCTGTATATACACACATCAAAAAAGTCTAAGCAACATGTACTAATTTAAATTTTAGGATGGTGGATGAGCCGCTGTATGGATGAACTTCCTGAATGCACCTGAGCCTTTCAGTATTTCCGGGCTGACCTCGCACCCTTCTTGTATCAGGCCTAAACTCGAATCGCGACTCATCAGAAAACATAATTTTATCCCATTGTTCCTGGGTCCATGTTTGCGTTCTCTACACCATTCATTTCGACGAGCATGATTCGCGTGACGTATCGGTGGGCACCTGATTGGGCGTCGAGCTCGTAGGCCGTACTCATGCAATCGATTTCGCACAGTTTGGGGACTTACATCAACACCACTTGAATTTTGTAGCCTCAAACTTATCTCTCGAGCGGTTAACATCGGCTGGCGTCTTGCAGTCAGTTGTATGTACCGGTCGTGCCGAGTGGTTGTACTCCTTTTACGGCCTGAACGACAAATAACACTTCTATGAATGCCAAAATGCTGAGATACCTGAGATTGACTACTTCCCGCTTGCAACATCCCTACAGCTCTTTGCATTTCATTTGCCGTCAAATGACGTCGCTCCATGACGTAAAGAATATCTAATAATTAAATTTTGTCGCTAACTTTATTTAAATGGTTGGCAAAATTATAAAATCAAGACTAAACGTAGCAATAAAAACGCACTTAAATTCAAACAAATTCCCTTTCATTTAATTTTATGAAAAAAAAAAACAAAACATAATCGAAATTTTTTTTACAACCAGTCAGTATGTCATCAATAACAAAAAAGTTTACGTACCTACGCACTTTGATTGAGTAAAGACTTAGAAATTAATTAGTATAAATGGTAAATTTGTAATATCATGCATGTTGCTTAGACTTTTTTGATATGTATATATAGCCCATAGTGGCTCTTCCTATCTACGAACGTCTCCGAATTTCCTTCTAGCACCTCCCATGATCACTGATCGTTGAGCCTAGGTATACAAACTCCTTGATACATTTCAGATTTGCCAGTTCTCCTGTGCATGCGTTTTGTTCAGCTCGGTCGATGATCATAACTTTAGTCTTTGATTTATTGACTGGAAGTCATATCGCTTCGCTCTATCCTCCTGAACCTTTCTGCTAGGTTGCACTCGGTGGACGACAAATTCCTTTTGCTAATTTACAGAAAATTTACCATTGGTTATTATTATATTATTTTCGAAGTAGGGAGTCAGAACGCAGTCTTACCAATAAAAGTTAACGATATTTATTTTTTCTATATTCTCTTCTTCTTTGGTAACATAATTCATGGAATTCCGCGAACGAATTTGTTATTATGGTACACACTATTATAGAAATGGCATGGTATTTCTATTTTGACATCATTATTTATTGCTCGCTCCTAATTTTATTTCCTTTAACAACAATAAATATAATTATTCAATTTAGCATATCTTTCAAACTTATTTAATATGTTTTTAACTTTTCATATTATTTCATATAACATGTATCTCCAAATTTTGAGTGAGGTAAGTAGTCAGTATTTGTAATACAAATCTTGCTTTAAATATTGAATTATAATAAAAATTCAAAGCTTTCCTATGTAACAATCCGCAACAGAGATAATTATGAAAATCATTTCCTCTTACGATATTCATTTCTTTGTATGAGCACTATACAATTTTATTACAGCTACTTACACAAAGACTTCGAAAAGCCATAATACAATGTATAAGGCAATTATCTATTGACTGATTGTTGCTACTCGTGTTATAACACTATTAAACTGTTATAACATCACGTTCGATGACAATGTACGCTGAATCATGGTATGTCAACCGCCACTTTTTTGGGTGTCACAAAAATCAAAGAGTATAGAAAGAATGTTTTAGTGTGTATCTATATTTTATGCCTAAACTAAGGCTGTCGAATACAGCTTATATAAAATATGTATACAAAGATAAAAGTATATGTCACAAGTAATTATTGTAAACAACTAACTGCGAGGAAGTGGATACAAATTTTGTATGGTGGGTTCGGTGTTGCAAATCTTGGTAATATAGACCAATTGAATTTAGGTGGCAGTGGCTTTTTCTATAAATGAAAAAATATAGAAAATATCTTATGCATGCTCTGATAAACTCAGAGCAGGTTCAGAGGGGAGAATATAAGACCACTAAATGCCTATATTAATCAGCTGAGTAAAAAAAAAAACCCGGAAGTTCCAACACAGTACTAATAAAACGCTGTCTACTTAAGGTTATTAGTACAGTGTAATTCTGTTAACTCTTTAAAATACGGTTGTGGATACTATAGTTGCAGTTATCATTAGAATTATCACTCAGTTTTCCATAGACGTTAATCGAATGTTGCATGTTCACAAGTCTTACGAGTTGGGTTTGTTATAAATTATGTCTTGTATTAAATTTGTAAGTATAATTTATATAAAAAGTTTTGTTTCTTCATTTTGGCACAATAAGTCACAAACTACGTATTTGCAGAGGATTACAGCGTTGTAATCGTTATCAGACTGTTAACCTGTTCCGAGCTTTTTATGCGAGAATAACGTTTAATCTGAAGCTCGTATTAAAGTTGATTTCTGTAATATTTGTGTACATTTACGTGCGATTTTTTTGTCGTTATGCGAACAGCTATCTCAAATAACACTTCTTTTTCTTTTTACGACCATCTAAACCTCACACAAGCATGTACTTTGAAGTAGTTTGCCTTATAAAAGATTGATTTTGAAATAATATATTTGCTTTGAGCCGAAAAAATATTTTATTGTTCTTAAGAAGTTTTATGGCTCAGAGCATCTAAAAGAATTTTGCTTATTTTATTTTCGTTAAGATTTAGGCATCACTCTTAACAATGTAATAGCGAACATGATTTATCACGGAACGCTTCTCTCCAAGCTCTTGCGATAGAAACACCTAAGTGAAAATTTAATTGTAATTATATATCTCAATTAAATCCCAATGTTGAATTAATAAGCAAAACTTTTATATTAATTTATATCACGATACGATCATTATGAATTAATATTATCATAAAAAATACGTTTCATTAATAACCACGCGTTAACAAACATAAGTTGTTTATGTAAATCAAGTTTGTATGATGTACGAATGCTAAAAGCTAATAGGCAAATAAAGAAAAATCTAGATGGTGATCCGTGGTGTTTGACAAAACACCGACGTAATAACACCGGAATAGGTTTTGATTTGAGGATAAGTTTACCTTGTGCTTTAAGGTTATCTAATTTATTGTAATTATGACCCCATTAAACCGCGTTAGTATGTTATTTAGAATATAAAACATATATTATTTGTTAGGATTATAGGGTCCATAATATAGCAAAACAAACTATAGAAATAGCTAAGTATTTTCAATTGATACTGAACACAGTTTCATTGCGAGAAATTTTTACAATAAGAGATGCATAGAATACAATGTCGATTTTTTTTAAATTTAAGTAAAACATTATTTATATTTGCCCAACATTATTGTTATCACGTAGGTTACTTTACGCTGGCGAGTGCCTGACGTATAGATTGTTGCAAGTATCTATTCATTTATCCGGTATGGGAAGTCATGCTCTTCAGTTGGCCGCACGATTTATTAGTTATTTGTTTTACGTCAGAAATTGATCGATCATTGGACGTTGTTGAGTGCTTTTTTCATATATTTAGCTGGTTTTAACACGCGTTGGATAGATCGCATTATTCGATACTCGGAACCGTGACCGTGTATAATATATGTTTATTAAATATCATTGAATCTTTTGAATATAATAATTTCATATAGTAGTCAATCGGTTTTAATTAATTTTTATGTATAAAATTGCAGTTTTTGATCGTTGTGTAGTTTTGGCTAGGAATAGGAATGTAATTAATGTAAATTTATATATATATATATATATATATATATATATATATATATATATATATATATATATATATATATATATATATATAAATTTACATTATATATATATATATATATATATATATATATATATATATAAAATGTATCTTTTACCTTGTACAGTCATGAAAAAATATTAACTCAAATAAAGTTTATCGCTGTATAATTTCAAATAAACGTTTTTATTATTATTTGATTCTCTTTTAGTTGATGAATTTTTGACGTTATCAAAAAGAAGATTCCGTTACGTAAATACATGGATACATAGATAGATAGATACAGGTCAAGTTAATATAAAGCGTATAATAAATTAATATATTGTAAACAGATACATATTATTCATAAACACCTAGACGCAGGACGGGAATTAAATCTGAGATATCCGCAGGCGTGCGTTAGTCATTGCGCCACGGAGATCGTCACGATGTTGATGTAATAATAAAATATGTAGATATAAGAAAGAGTCACTTCTTCTTGCTGCCCTTATCCCAAATTATATGGCGTCGGCACAATATGTTCTCTCCTACCACTCCCCTTTGTTAGCCGTCATCTCAATATGAACACCCTTTTTCACCATCCGCCTCCACCAGGCCCCAGCAGGAAGAGTAGACTCAAAAAGTGCTGGCTTGACATCGTAAGAGTTAATATGCGTTACAATGGACTGACCACCAGAGATGCCGAAGATTGTGCGAAGTGGAGGAGAAAAAGTCGGAAAGCGGACCCCGGGCGCTGAAATGAGAGTTTGGGTTGCAACCGGGATTCAACGCTAACTAAGATGATGAGGATGATCTTTTACGCAATCCATCTTTTCTTTGGTCTACCTCTCCTCCTGTATCCATCCAGATGTAAATAAGATGTATTTGTCTTAATATCCGTTGAACAATCAATCAATTAAGTGATATTTTTTTATTTGCAGATGCTTGTAACAACACGCGGGTATATAGAAGAAAATGAATAACGTCGGCGTCACATAAGATCGGAAGGATGAATCCATCAAATAGACTCAGTTCATGAGAAAAAGTTCAATCAACTGGGATTTTTCAATCAAGTGCTAAATCGGGGACGTGACTCATTCGTACACTTTACGATTTTGCAATAAGTGTTTTCGTTACGGTGTTGTGTGAAACGTTTACAAGACATCATCATGCATCAAGGCAGTCTTCTGTTTAACATTTTCGTAATGTGAGTATTCATTTTTAGGTTTAACCTTACTTCATTAGTATCACACTTTCAAATATGTGTTTTTTTTTAAAGTGAATATATAATTATTTATGAATATTCATGATAGGAGTCTCGAAGAGCCATGCGTCCTAACAGTATTGACCTTCGGAGTTGAGATTTGAGTATTGAGGGTAAGAATGGCTTATAAATTTCAAGTCACTTAGCGGGATATGTTGGATGTTTCTCTTTTGAAGAAAATCTAAAATGAGCAAATCCGTAAGGGACTGACATACCTCGTAAAATATAGGAGCTGAAGTGGCAGTGGGCCGGTCACGTCTATCATAGGACCGATAATCTGCGCAAGGTTGCCGGTTGTGGCCGAATAAGAAAAGCAAAAGAGTGGGATTTATGTAGCAAAATTGAGGAATGGTTGGTGACATTATTAAACAGTGAAAATTTGGGTATTCGTACATTAAATACCTTATTTTTAGTAGAAAATAAGGTATTTAGCCTTAAAAATTAAATATCAAATAACCAAATCAATGATTAATAAAATTTGTTAAAAACTACATGATCAAAATACAAAATTACATAAAATATTTTAATGACTATAGGAATGAATAAATGTTGGCTGACTACTGAAATTTATCAGTTAACTGTTTATGAAGAAGATATTTGTCGTGAATTTTAGTGTGATGAATATATTTGTTATAACACATTTTTTGTGTCTAATATCTTTCAGATAAACAGTTAACTGTTTAATATGAGCTACTATGAAGTTTGAGCTATAAATATTGATCGATTTTACAAATGATATAAAAATATACAAGTAAATAATTTTTATAACAAACATTATTAAATTTTAAGTGAAATTAATTTGTTTCGTTCACTTTTAATGAATTAATCAATATATTTTTGAAGTTATACTTCTAATGAGAGTAAAATTTTTACGATGCACCATGATGAAGTTAGCAGTTATCACTGAAACAGTCATCACTGTCTCTCAAGTTTCCGTAAAAACTCGTAACTATATTCACAATAGTTTCTCAAACATTCATAAATATTTTGTTGTCACACGTGTTTTATATGAGAGGAGATAAAATAAAATATTTTCAAATATACATGTGTGTACATGATTTTAAATTATATATGGTAATGAATGATAGACCCTTGTAAAAATTCGTGATAAAAGTCAATTTGACGGGAATAAATCTTCATCTATTTTTGTTCTAGCACGCCAAAGTATACGTGCGTACAAAAGTACACACACACAAGTTTTTTTCATCTGATTATATGAAAAATAAGCCCTAAAACATACGTCTGTGGATCACACGATAAGTGGTTACTCCACGTAATTTATTTCCAAACCATGTCTATATCAAAAGTGGAACAAGTCACCAACAACATTTTTAGCGGGCCTCAATGAATGCTCGAGCCCATTTAAAGATCGTTGCTTAACATTTTTATTCGCTCTATAAACTTTTCTGACCCTTATTGATAGATATGTAGTGATATTAAAGGTAATGGGTATAGACTAATTGTTATACACAATTTAATAGTTTATGGTATTTTTATTTCTAAACATCTTTAGTGAAGAAAACCAACAATTTCGTATTCGGAACTGGGATTCGAACCCAAAATTTTGGTAGTACCACCACTAATTCGCTGCAATAAGTATAACGCAAGTAGAAATAAGACGAGTGAGGTTCATTTTTATTCGATACTACATTATATACTCGTATATATGTACTCAAGTGGAATCTATTATTTTATTTACTTTTAAAGTGTTATATATTAATTTGTACTATTTAAGTTTAACCTTGTAATTATTGATGCATTAAATGACTTTATGATCAATACCAGGCTAATCCGGCAAATGTTGTTCTGCCATATAAATGGAAAAAAGTAGCCTTAGTCCTTCTCCAAAGTCCAATCAGGAACCATGATTTTTTCTTTATATGATTATTGTTCAACATAGTAGTAAATAAAATTTTATTTTAAATTATAAATAATTTCCCCAAAAACTTTAAGCAGGCGGCCCCTTGTAAAAAGTAAGCCACAACTATTACAACATGTAACATGTTGTGCCGACCCCATATAATGTGGGATAAGGACAGGAGGAAAAAGAAGATAAATTATAGTAGCAAATAATAGTAAAAAAATTTGGTTCCTTTGACGCATCAAAACAACAAAATATTTGAAATGCTGTAGTACAACAGACAGGTTACGGCCCACTTAGAATTTAGCAGTTACCGTCGCCTATGGGTGTTTGCAACGCCAGTGGCAGCGCAAACACGCTGCTGTCCCATAAGAGTACAGGAACTTGGGTTACTAATGCCGGAACACAACACAATCGTCGCCATCCAGACGGGCTTTGAGGCCCTACCACGTAGCTAGGGTGGGTTGTTTTGTCGCCTTTTACGACAGGCTGACACCGGCCGCAGAGGTTAGTATTCTTTCTCCGCCGAAAGCTGATCTGAAAATTTGAAATTTCGTGAATTTATTATGCATCAACCAAAATCCAATCCTAAATCTGTCTCAGTCCTAAATTGGTCCAATTTTGGACGAATATTTTTATTGTATGTATTGTGTCTCTTTTTATATTCACATTCATTCATATTATTAAGGACATTTCCTTAATAAATAATTTCTTAAATATTATAGTATGGATTATACGTTTATAGTATTGAGTTATTAATTTATACAAAATGTATATTCTGTTATATCATTCTGTTGTATAAATAAGTGTGGGCAGTTTTCAAAGTCAATTCTTATTTGTGCTGTTTTACATTTTATGGTTTATTAGCTAAATTATGCATAATAACAATAAAATATACTATTTATGTCATTCGTCATTAGAATATATATAATATATAATGAATAGGATAAACGTGATGTAAGATTTATTGTTGTGAACTTGACATTCAACGTTTATAATCCATACTAAATGTGAAAGTAACTAGTAACCCGCGGAACCTATTTTAATGAATTTAAGTATAGAGATGGATTGGACCTTGGAGAAGGACTGCAACATTTTGTCGCGAGAATGAAACTAAAGGGGATGAAATAGAGCTGAACGCAATTCTTCTTCTTCTTTGGCGTTACACTCTTGCCAGAGTGGTCGTGGCCGTCACGTCGAGGTTTTTGTAGTCTGTCTAACAATACGACGCCGCTCTTCGCGAATTGCCGCTCTCCTTGTGCATTCATGGAGAGGACCGTCGACGGCGCTTTTTATTTGGTCCGTCTACCTCATCGGGGATCTCCCGCGTGGTCGGGTGGGTGCCTTCAACTTTGCCCTGCACTACCAGGCGTTCAATGTATTCTCCTCCGCGCCGTGATACGTGTCCAAAGAAAGCACTGTGGTGTAGGCTCGCATTCTTACTTTCTTTGGACACATTTGATAGTAATTATTTAATGCAAATTTATTTAATTATTGAACGCAATTGAGTTCTGTTTATTTTTAATTTTTAGTTTACAACGTTTGCTGGGTCAACTGTATTTTATTATTACGATAATATATTACATATAAGATTTTTTTTAAATAAATAAATATTTTGTGACAATTCACACAACGCCATCTAGTCCCAAACTAATTAACATAGCACTTGTGTTATGGGTACTAAACAACTGATATACTTACATACTTTTTTTTTGTAAATAAATACATTGTATACATAAACAACCAGACGCGTGACGGGAATCGACCCTGTGACCTTCGCAAGCGTAACGAAGTGCGTTATCCGTTACGCCACAGAGGTCGTCAATGATTAAGTTCTAAATAACATTAAAATTAACTAATGTCTCATCAATAAAACAATTTTATAGCAAGATGACCCGAATAAAACTAAATTACTGAATAATGTAAATATATAAGAATACTTTATTGCTTTTAAAATGCATATCTCCGATAATATACTATGCCATTTCACCACGAATAAATAATGAAAAAAAAAACATACTATCTCATTATCTATGTTATACAAACGAACTATTTTAGCTAAAAATTATGCCATCTATTTCTCGTAGAGATAGATCTGAGGTTATATAACAATTTGAGTGATTTTTCTTATATTATAAGAATGTTATAAATTTTGGCGACATAAGCATCTTGAAGCGTATATCATTAAATTACAAAATAATGACAGTAAACCATACTTAAGTGACCATTGTTTCCCCAAAAAGGTAAAATTATTTTGACTTGGATAATACAGTTTCCTATTTTGGATATCAAAATATCAAGACGACATACTCGGTTTTATCGTTGTAATTAAAAATTACAAAGTTATAAAGTTGTGTGAATAAAATAAAAATTTAGTTTCTGGCTGCACATATTCCACGTTGATATTATAACTGATTCGATATTTGTATGACTTAAAACTTTGTTTGTTATTTATTGTCTGGTTGTATCGTACATCTACATGCAGGGGCGGAGTAAGAACATTGACTGGTGCGGCCGGGGGCACAGCCCTAGCTAGGTGATAGGGCTGCAAGCCTGCCTGGATTACAACTACCCTTGGTCTGTAAACATGCCGCCATAATAACCTTGATTGTGTTTCGGCATAAGTGATCAGGTTACAGTTCCCCTATCCGGATGGTATTGGGTAGCAGTGCTCCTAGTGCCGCTAACATTCATAGGCGACGGTAACTGTTTAATATTAAGTGGGCCGTTGGCTTGTCTGCTGTACCACCGTTATAAAAAAGTTCTTAAAGGATGAAATGGTCAAAATGAACCTACGTTATTTTACAAGCTTACCTTTGTATGAATAAAATACGTATTTGAATTCATTAGCGCTCTTTACAAACACTATAAAATGGTAACGTAATTGCTACTTAGCTTTCGGTTTATCTCTGTTGATGCAAAATGCGACACATTCAAGAATCTGACCAACCCACACTAAACTTAGTATTTTGACATCCCTCGATACAGGGATGCTAAACGTTTGGTTACTCTTATTACATATAGAATTTATAATAATAAAAATGATGCAATAATAATAGAAGAAATTAGTTTTTTTATTTTTTATTGCTGTAGGATAGCAGACAGGCTGACGGCCTGCTTAGAATTTAGCAGTTACCGTCGCTTATGGGTGTTTGCAACGCCAGTGGCATTGCGAACATGCTGATGTCGCATAAGAGTAAAGGAACTTGGGATACTAATGTCGGAACACAACACAAGGTCATTATGGCGGCATACTTAAGACCAAAGGTGTTTATCATTCAGACGAGCTTCGGTCCCTACTACGTAGCTAGGGTGGGTTGTTTTGTCACCTTTTACGACAGGCCGACTCCGGCCGCAGAGGTTAGTATTCTTTCTCCGCTTCTGCACGGATAATAGTAACCAGAAAAGTGCATACATTTAGATAGACAGAAAATTTCTAAATATTGGAGATAATGGGCGGTTTTAGCGATTCCTGACTACACATGTGTTTAGGAAATAGCCCATATAGCTAGAAGTTAGTTAAATATAATACATTTTAAAATGAAAGAAAGAAAGAATTTTTTATTAAGGACATTAATTTAAACACATATGTAATAAATACAGTGGCTTCATATATACTCGTACGTCCTAAACTGGACCTAGCTCAGCATGTGCTGATTTCATAAAAGTTAAAATCAGCGCTGGTCTTCCGTTAGGTCCACGGAGTAATGCCATGGACAGACGAGAAACATTAACGTAAGTATATAAAAATATCAATAAAAATAAAACAAAAATTACGCTTAAAAACACATAACCACACAAAAAATAACTATATAATGGTATACTTACAGAAATCGATTTTAACAACAAAAACAAATGAAAGGATAATTGTTTAAGTACAAAATATTTAAATTATAAGAACTTAAATTTAACTATAATTTAACAGTATAAGTATAACAAAACCATATGAAACAACAGAGTAAAACATAAATAACTAAACATTATGAACAATCATATTTGAGATATGTATTTCTTGAAACAGAGTTACTTTTAATATATTATTTTCGGAAAGTTTAAATAACAATCTAAACTAGTTATATATAAAAAAAAATTATAATATCAAAGTCAAACCAGGAGTAAAGCACTAATAGGAGATTTTTATTTACATATAATTATGAGTTTAAATTGCACAAATAGGAGTTTTTTTTTACTTATAATTATAATTATAACTTATAAGTTTGAATTAAAAGTTATGAGATTCAATCATTGCGTTCCCTGAAGATGCATACTAACTCGTTTTCGGAGCGTATTACAAAAGCCTCTTTTCCGTCATCCTCCCGCGCAAAAACACATCCTTTCCTCGTCCAAACGTAGCGCCAGTTATGTTTCCTGCATTCCTCGCGTACCAGATTAAATAGTTGGCGGTTAGACTGAGTAAGTCTCTCATTGAAATAAAAGCGTCGAGGTTGTCCAGCTAATCCCAAGTCGGATGTGTTTAAATAGCGACGCAAGCGGGCTGCCCGCAACAAATCGTCACGCAGGTGACGACGTGCAAGCCGCATGACAGTGCGTCGAGGACGTTCCTGCACTAGTTTCGAACTCGCAGCATTATTATCACTAATTTTTCCAATTCTCTCCGCGAAGACAATATCTCGCTCTTCAATAGTGATTCCTAACACAGCCGACAGGACAGTGACGGTCTGGCACAGACTTTCTCCCATATTTTCGGGAAGACAATCAATGTTGAAATCGCATGACAGCGCTTCCTGGTCACGCTTTTCTAATTCAGCCTTAAGGTAAGTTATAGTACTTTCTAGTTCTACATTATTTCTTGACTCCACCCCCTCCACTCGTTGCTCAAGCGTTTCAAGTCTACTTTCTATGGCAGTCAACCTTTGCCCAACTCCAGCCATAGAATTACGAAATTCGGCCATCTCGTTGCGAAACTCACGCAGTTCCTGCATGTAGATCGCGAAGTCACGTCGCATAGCCCGCATCTCGTTCTCCTCCTCCTGCGGGGGGTTTAGACTAGGACCTGACGATAAGAAGCGCGCAATCGCACTGCCAGATGGTAGGTCAAGATCACTAACATCTATGACGAAAGCAGTGTTCTCCCCCTTTCTTGTAGTTTTTTTACACACAGGGCAGTACCAGGTCTTTGACACCGCCGTATTACTCGAGATTGCCACACAACCCTTATGGAAAAAAAGTGGGCAGGTGGAACATTTAGCAACACCAGCACCTGACGCTGCGACAAACTTCCCACATGTGAAACACTTTGACATATTATTGTTTTATGCAACTTTACTTTGTAAACACTACAAAATAGTGTTTTCTTTATCTACCCTCCGGGAAGAATAATCACAGCATTGAATGCGATTAAAAGTAAAATAAGGAATACAGGTATTTTAAATTCACAATTACAACACAAACACTTTAACAAGCTGTCTTGATCCTATTCTTTAAAATATTTATACTATAATTCAAACTTATATCGATTATGTATTTTTTAAAATCAAAGTATTGGTATTGGTTTTTAGTATATGGCTCCAATGCTTTTGGCACTGATTTTGCCAAGGTCCAGTAAGAGTTGTCAGGTGATGGAATAGCGGAAATAGGTAAATCGAATTTAGACAGTCTCCGGAAATATTTTCTGAGAATCTAAGGACAAGGCGGCATAAGTTAAACTGGTTACAAATATATATTATTTAAAGCAAGGAATTTGCATAAAATATTTATAGATTTAGGGTGAGATAGGGTGAGGAGGAAATTTAAATTAACCGGACGGGGAAATTCTTTGGGCAAAATACTATAGAGTGGAGTAGAAATCTTGGGGCAGTGAAAAAATATATGTTCGGTTGTTCCCTCATCTAAACCACATTCACAGATTGAATGGTCACGCACTCTAATTTTTGCGAGGAAAACGGGGGAGCAGAAGTGACCAAGCCTAAGGCGGATTATAGTTGAAGTTATTTTTTTGGGAAACCTTCTGTGATAGAAAAACCAGGGTTTAATGGGAATAAGAGGTTGCAGGGAGCCATAATGTCTACCAGTAGTGAGATAAGAATTTTGCCAATTGGAGTTCCAGGTGTCTAACATTTGAGGTTTGGCAAGTAAACGTAAGTCACGGGGAAAAATTTTATTATATTTGTTGCAACCCAAGTTGACAGCTTCCTTCGCACAACAGTCCACTACTTCATTTCCGTTGATACCGCAATGGCTTGGGATCCAAATAAGAATGACATCAAGACTAGAGCAATAACATTCATAGAGAGTTTGTTTTATATTTAGAGTAATTTCAAAATTATCTCTTGAATGAAAAGGAAGTTTGAGAATGTCTTGAAGGCAGCTTAGGGAGTCACTTATAACAATAGCTTTATTAATATTATGGGATTGGATATAGAGAGCTGCCTCCAAAATGGCGATCGCTTCACCCGTAAACACAGACGAAGGGGGAGGAATTTTGTAATTTAAAATAATTTTGTATTTCGGGATCCACACAGCAGCACCGACAGGACCAGACTGAGATAATTTAGAAGCATCAGTATAAAATTGAAGGTAATCAGGCCACTGTTGTTGAATAGCGGATTGGAATTTGATATTTGCAGCAGGAGAGTCTTTACAGATTCCAAGGTCTAAAATAGTTTTAGGGCGGAATAGAAGACCATCGAAAGAAATTTCAAAAATAGGGTTTTTGTAATTTTGATGTATACTGGTGGAAAGACTGCTTAATTTTTTGAAAGAGGTAACAAGGGGGGGTAATGATTTGTGATTCCAATAACAAGACGAATTAGACAGTTGTGAAATTTGATCTAAAATATTTAATAAGGGATGATTTGAAGTAGCAACCACTTTGAAGAAGAATCGGTCGGCTAGAAATTGTCTACGTAGGGCAAGAGGAGGGTCTAGGCATTCAACTTGTAAGGCATTAATTGGGGATGATTTCATAGCACCAGTGATAATTCGTAAGCATTTTGACTGGATACGATCTAATTTAGAAAGAGCAGATTTGCTACATGGCTCTAGAATAAAACAGCCATAGTCAAAATGACTTCTCACAATAGCATTGTAGAGAAGCTTTTGACAATATGGATGGGAGCCCCATTTAATACCAGATAGAGCTCGAAGAATGTTGATGTTCTTTTCAACTTTTTGACAAATGTAGTTTAAATGGAAAACACCGGACAATTTAGAGTCAAGATAAACACCTAAAAATTTAACCTTATCTATAATAGGGATGGGGATATTGTTAACATGAATGTTGATATTAGGAATTACTTTTTTACGTGAGAAAACAACGACAGAACATTTAGAGACAGAAAGAGACAAGTCATGATCCGAGAGCCATGTATTTAAATAGTATAAGGCAGAATTTAAGCGGTTTGAAGAGTCAGTAAAGGAGTTAGAAGTAGCAAATAAAGCAATGTCATCAGCATACTGAAGAATTTTGCAAAAGCAATTAACTGTAGTATCCAATTCAGCCGTATAAATGTTATAAAGGATGGGACTAAGGACGGAACCTTGAGGAAGACCTTTCCAGACAAGCCGGGGAGGATAAACGTTACCTGAGACTCTTACAGCAATAGAACGTTCCATAAACATGTTATAGACAATATTGATAATTTTTGGAGGAATATGTAAATTTATGAGTTTTTGTCTCAGTATATTAAGATTGACATTATCATACGCCGAGGATATATCAAGGAAAACACCTAAAACATGTTGTTTTTTGGAAAATGCTTTGCGAATCTCAGATGTTAATATGCTTAGGCTATCTATAGTTCCGAGACCCCTCCTAAAACCCACTTGGCATTGGGGGAAAATATTTCTGTTTTCTATAATCCACTCCAAACGATTTTTAATTAAGTGTTCTAGGATTTTAGCCAAAACTGACGAGAGAGCAATGGGTCTGTAGGAATTAGAGTCACAAGGATCTTTACCTGGTTTTAAAATAGGGATGACTATCTGAGTTTTCCACGTCTTTGGGACAGAGCCTGAGATAAATATGTGGTTTAAGAGGTTAAGAAGAAAATGTTGAGAGTATTCTGAAGAATTATAAATAAATGAGTACGGTATGCCATCAATACCAGGAGCAGAGTCATGTAAATTATGAAGAGCGCAACATAATTCTGAAAAAGAAAAACGATCATTTAAGGGATCAGACAAGGCAGCAGGTGAAGATTGAACTGGCAATTGAAACTGAAAAGGAACAAAGGGAGGAGAAAGTTTAGAAATGAAGTCAGAAAGCCAAACAGAGAGATTATTAGAGTTTACATTATAATCTATTTGAGATTTCCGAAATGCCTTTATTTTTTTCCACACAAAGGAAGCAGGAGCTCTAGGAGATAGGGATTCACAGAAAGTACGCCATCCTTGAGATTTCTTTTTTCGCAAAAGTCTTTTAGTTGCAGAAGAAACTTTCTGAAATTCTAGATAGGACTCCAAGGAAAGAGACCTAGAAAAATTTAATTCAGCTTCCTTTCGTTTTTTAACTATGACTGAACATTCGGAATCCCACCATGCAGGAGAAGGAATATGATTTCGGAAAGAATTTTTAATAGGGATGGATTCATCCGCAGCTGCTGTTAGAGAGGACGTGTATAGTTCATATAAAGATAAAAAGTTATCAAAATTAATGACAGGAAGAGAATTAAGGCGATTCTCAACTATGGAAGTAAATTTTGGCCAGTCTGCACGTTCTATTTTATATTTTAAAAGTGGAGAAAGGTATACCCTAGAAGGCCGTGAAGAGTCAGCAAGTGTACATACTATAGGAAGATGATCACTGCCAAGAGAAAAAGGAAGGACATTCCAAGTAAGTGAGATACCAATAGACGGGGAGGCCAAAGTAAGATCTGGGATACTTGGGTTTTGTAAAGGAGAGACTCTACGAGTGGGAGAACCATCATTGAGGACACAAAGATTTAATCTATCAAGTATATCAATAAAAAGAAAAGAGTTGGAATCACAAAAATGTGAACCCCACAAAGTATGGTGGATGTTAAAGTCCCCTAGGATAATAAAGGGGCCAGCGAGAGAAGATAAAAGAATTGAGAATTCTTGTATTAAGTGAGAATTTGGGTGCGGGATATAAACAGAAATATAAGAGATATTGTTCATACGAACAGCGACAATATTTAAACCAAAGGAATGTGGAGGAAGAGAAAGACGAGAGAATGATAAAGATCTTTTTACAAGGAGAGCACAACCTGCCCAGCCATCTTCCCTATCATCTCGAAGACAAGAGAAACCAGGAATCCTAAAAAGGAAACCAGGTCTCAGCCAAGTCTCCGAGATAGCAAATAGGGCAGGTTTGTATTTATTAGCAAGAAATATAAGTTCTTGTTTTTTGTTTTTAATGTTACGACTATTCCATTGAATTAGAACTGCCATCTTGTATTGATTGAGAGTGAAGTAAAGATGAGACCGAGGATAAAATTTGTTCTAGAACATTGTACGGTAAAAGTTCACTAAATCGAGAAACCATATTAACTAACAAGGTCGAAATTATTTCAGAAAGATTATCATTGGGGGTGGGGTTACATGATAAGTCTTTTAGAGCACAGCCATTGGGAAGCGACGAACTAGGAATGGAAATTATATCATTATGAGCCTGTTTGTCATATGATTTTCCCAGGGGAGCTTTTGGCTTTCTTTCAACAAAAACAGTCTTCTTGTATGATAATGATTTGGAATTGAGAGCTTGAGGATTTATTTCTGGAACGGGAGTTGAGTGAGGGAATGTATAGTTAGAAGAAGAACGATTCAAACCGACTTGTTTTTGAGAATTTGAGGCATTAACAATATCTGCATATGAAGTACGGACTAAGGGGAATCTACGGGCTGCCTCAAGGTAAGAAATATTTTCTTCAGACATCACTAACTTGATTGATTTTTGTCTGGAATACTCCGGACACTTAGGGTCAGAGGCGGTGTGTCGACCTGAGCAGTATAAACAAGATATGTTTTGTTCAGGAACGTTACATGCTATACCTTCATGTGGACCCGCACATCGGGAACACCGTGCATGTGATCTGCATTGGTCGCGGACGTGACCATACCTGCAACATTTAAGACATTGGATAACTGGAAGCGTATAGATATCCACAGGGAGAGAAACGTTGCAACAATATATATGTTTGGGTAAAGTTTGCCCAAGGAAAGTAAGGACAACGGTGCCAGTGGGTTCCCAAGAAGTTTTGCCTTCAGCTCTCTTTTTTTTATTGAGTCTCCTAGCTTTAATAACGACCGTAGGAACTGAACGACATTCAATCCAGGAGACAAAATCTTGTAAGGTCCAGTCTAATGGAATCTGTCGAACTACCCCCATCCGAGTAACCTGGAAACGAGGAATAGTAGCAGTTAAATTATTCTTAGGGAGGGCGTCATTTGTTAAGAATGAGTTGGCATCTAGATAAGTTTTGAAAATAATGGCAGCCTTATTTCTGCCAATATGTTTGATTTCATCAATACCTGATACCTTACTATTGTAAATCATTTGAGCAATTTTTAATGTACGCATATGAGTAGATGATGAAAAATCATTATCAGAGCGAGCAACATGAACCACGAAAGGGCCGCAGTCCGAGTCTGTGTATTTTAAATCAAAATTGGATTCGTAACCTGGTAGCGTGTACGTGTGCTGGACTGAGGCAGAAGGAGGAGCTTGTCTTTTTTCAGGGATAATTGATGAATCCGGAAGCGACGATATAGTACGTTTTACTGTTGGTTTTATAGAGGGGTTACCAATAACAAGGAGTTCATCCATAGTAACGTCCAAAGACTTTCCCCTGTCCGGAGGTATGTTATCGTCCGAGGACGACATTTGGGAAAATTTGTAAATAACTATTTAATAATTGGTTAAATCAATCACCACCAGTAAAAATAACTCAACACAAATCCTAGAAACTCAGAAAAATTAGGAAAAACTTCAAAAATTTTCCAAACACGCGTTGCCTACGATACCACACCTGACAAACTCCAAAATCAAAGTAAGCACGAGCAAATACTAATGCTTCGCTGTCCGTGACGTCACTGTCAAAATGGCATTCTGAACATTAAAAAGCCACCAACAGTCAAAGTTGTAATTTTCTAGTAGTAGTAATATAAGCTTACCGCCCTAGTTTGTAAAATTACTAAGACTTATTACTATTACTATTTTTTAGTATAATTTATCTCGAGATATATAAACTATATTTTGTGAAATAAATTTTATAAGTGTCCTAAAATATATATCGTACGAACCTACAGTATGTCTTAAATCTAGAGGTCCAAGGTATTTATATATATTCACAAATTAATTTATAACTTGAAAGTCAAGAGTATGTATTATCTACTAAACCACATTCACTCTTGGTTCTGTTTTGTTGATGATAACGAGAATAAAACATCAATTATGAAATGCCGATCACTAATAAGAGGTACATTACCACGGTTAGCTGGAACGAAGTTTAACCGTTCAAGCGGTTACCGCCTCGATTGAGAGGTTATACACTGACGTAAGTACCTATGAGAACCTTTGAATAAAGTTTGGAATTAATTTATTTTTATCTGAGAATCCCTAACAACTATTTATTGTTGGATTTTTAGATAAAAGGAAAAAATAACTATTTAAAACAAATTCTATAAAGCATTATCAGATATTCTGTGTTTTTCTCCCCTGCACTAGTCCATTTCTTCGGTGAGTTTTGAAAGAGATACTTGTCGCACCAGTTAGCCAGTTAGTGTTGACACAGAATTTACTGGACCGCTTTTGATCCGGATCGCCCACTGAATCGTCTGCGCCATTCATAAATACACCGCGCAGTCACACGATTATTATTTAAAATATGCACTACATATAATATACATATAATAATAATCACGCACTCGCAAAATAAAAAAAGTTGAAATAGGCAATAATAAGATTTAAATAGGCATCAAACCACTTTACGTGATATAGCCATAGGATGTAAAAACGTAAGGAAGTGTTGATATTTCTATTTCCGACTATGGATGATTATAATAATTCGCCTTTTTTCCATCGTATAACTTTTTTCTTCTTTGATTTAACCCTTAATCATTTTATTTTGCTGTTAATTTCAAAGAAACAGCAAACAATATTTCAATTGATTAAATAATATTAAAAATATATCAACTGTTCTGGTGATGATTAATAGAGGAGATTGGAAGGTAAGAACATGTTATACCGACTCCACATAGTTATGGGATAAGGGCAGGATGAAGAAGAAGATTAAAATTGTTCCTAAGTAAACTAATTTGTTTAAAAAAATGTTGCATTCAGATTTTTATTTTACACACACTTATAATCATTGTCATTTGGAAATCATTGTCATTTGTCCAGGAAAGCAACAGGAAAGATCAAATAAAAAAGCGGAATAAATAACAAGGTGTTAACGCACGCTAGCTAAATGATCGTTACTCAAATCGATTTATCTGAATCCATTACGAAATCAATGAGCTTACAGCTATTAAAACGATTAATTCTTTTTGCCTTCCGTTGCCTCATTGACAAATGTTCTCTTTGGTATCATCATGCGATGATTAGTGATGTGACACATTGTAGCAGATTCTAAATATTTCCGGCATATTATTATATGATTATAACCAAAACTCTTTTTTTATTGCTGTAGGACAGCAGACAGTCTGACGGCCTGCTTAGAATTTAGCAAAGTATGTACATATGTACTCTCTACGAATTTAAGCATAAGTTTTATGTTAAAAAAGCCAATTTAACAATTCCATATGGATTAAATGCAAACGAGTATTGTAAAAAAATACTAAGAAATGTTTTCACTCCCAATAATTTTTGGAATAATGTTTCGAAATATATTATTACAACACTATTACCGATAATTGAATCTCAATTTCCAAATACAACAATGCTATTAAGTTGACTAATGTACGTGATCCAAAAGTGAACGGTTTAGGTAATCGATTACGTTTCCTGTATGTTTAATAGTTCTCACACAATATATTGTGGCAGTGACGAATTTCGTAGTAGTTGTCATGTGATGACTCGCCTTTATATGGCCTGAATGTGGGTGATCGAGTTTTGTGACAACATTGTAGTGAGGAAATTGTGAACATTCCATTCTATTTAAGTTATATCGATAATGTTTTTCCTAATTTGGAGATAACCTCACTAGTGGTTAAATTATGTAGTAAATACCTAAATTCTTTGCTAGAACCATTTTATATCATGATCCGACACCACGACTAGTTCCGATTTGACTCCAATGAAGGACATTATATGTGATATCTGCAAATATTGTGTTTCATAATGTGACATACCATAATGTCAATCTACAGATACTCTACAGAGATTACTAGGAATACTGTTAATCCCTTCAAATAAGCTAAGGCACTTGGTTTGTTTGACCCTAGCCGGTAGTATTCGCATCCATACCCCTTGGGACGAGTTACTAAACCACAGACCTTTTTTTATTTTATATAAGGTGCGATCAAAATGCTTTTTTTATTGCTGTAGGACAGCAGACAAGCTGACGCCCACTTCGAATTTAGCAGTTACCGTCGCCTATACGTGTTTGCAACGCCAGGGGCATCGAGAACACGCTGCTGTCCCATAAGGGTACAGGGACTTGGGTCACTAATGCCGGAACACAACACAAAGTTATTATGGCGGCATACTTAAAACCAAAGGTGGTCGCCATCCAGACGAGCTTGGAGCCCTACCAAGTAGCTAGGGTGAGTTGTTTTGTCGCCTTTTACGACAAGCCTACCTCAGCCGCAGAGGTCAGTATTCTTTCTCCACCCCTGCACGCATAGAATGCTTCTTCTTGCTATGCTTAAGAGTTACTTTGGTATAGTTGACTTTTAAGTGAGTAACTGCCAATCTAGTATCACGTTTCTCGCTCCCGGCGCTAAAGGTACGATTAAACACTGGAGTGGTTTTCTCTAACTCCTAACCAAGAGAGAGGGTGCATTGCACGGGGAGCTCCACACTCCCTTGACGCACGTTCCCACACGGTGGGAAGTGCGTCACTACCCACTCATTTCCACTTGGAAAAAAAAATGTTTACGTTAAGGGGAATAAGAAATTTCAATTCCACCTGTACCCATAAACATTTAGTGATATTAAACCAGAAATGTGCAATTTATTCCGTAAAATGGCAATGTTATATTAAGGCGTATGTAAGTGCATCGAGTGCAATACACATTTGCGGTGACGACGTGCATCGTGCAATCAGTTTCCGGACTATGCTCGAGAAATTTTATTGCATGTAATAGCGTAGTAATTACTTTGAAATAGGTAGCATGGAGACTATGTACGAACTATTTATAAATTAAGTTTCTCATTTTGATTATATTTCAGTATAGCGTTAGATAAAAAGACATGTCAGATTTTTCTTTGTGCACAAATACAATAAATTGCAATTATAAAAATAATTCACAATTCTTTGTATTGCGATATTTTGAATCTTAATGTCAAGGCTCAAATATATTTCATATATTTTTATCGAGATCAGACAAAAGTTATCAAAGTGATTCAGTTATAATTTAATACAGTATTCAATTCAAATAATTTTTTTTAAATATGATAAAAATAAATAAATACTCTATGAAAATTCACACAAATATATCTAGTAAGCAACAGAGCGCTTATGTTTTAGTCACTAGACAACTGCTATACCACTTATATACTTTTTCTTTGTAAATAAATATATATCATACATGAACATCTTGACTCGTGACAGGAATCTAACCCGAGACCACTACAGGGATCCCGACATGCGAAAGTCGTTGCAAAAATGAGATCATCAAATTGAGATATTTTTGATTATAATTTTAGAAGAGATATTCATATTTATTATATATTTACATTTAAACATATTACAATATTTATTTAATATCGTAAGATATTTTCTACTTCATTATAACTCTTCACTTGCTTAATGCTACATGAATACATAAATAAATAAAATGTTTTCTTACACCAAAATGTTTATATATTACAATATTACAAAGAAAGATAACGTCTAAATATAAGAGTAAGTATTTCATATAAAATTATTATAAATAGTATGAATGTATACCACCCTGGGTCGAAGTAGCCTAAGAAACGTTAGTCTGATATCTAACTTAATACTAATAGCAAAGAGATGACACATTTAATCCAATCGCCGAAGAAATATTTTGAATGCAAAAGTGTTTTGTGCTAAATAAGATAGTAGAACAACGCGCCGATCTTCTATCTTAGAGTAAAACACTATATATCTGGGTTTATAAATTAAATTGTTGTCAAATTGGGTTCTAATTAACTGGTTCTCGCTTATGTGTTAAGTATAAGTGCAAACGCCTGTACGGAGGTGATAATATTATTAATTATTATAATTATTACATGCTAAGCGAGAGATTTGATTAATGACTTGAAGATAACAGCACGCTAACTGGCTGCCATGCGGTTTAGACTGAATTGAAGTTAGTAATATTGCACGTTATATTTTAGAGGAAAGGTCGGTAAGATTAAATCTTACCCATATCTTCTTACATATAATATATTATCTTACATATATCTTTTCCATAGCTAGCTTACCCTTAATATTGGTGTAATCAATATATAAATAATAAAACAGATGATCATTAATTCAACAATTCGTTATAGATTGAAAATCGCCTAATTAAAGGGCTTAATATAAAATATGTTTATATTTATATAAAGAGTTTGAAGAAGAGTTTGAAGAAAACGTTGAACCCAATTAAACAAGTCGAATGACGAATAATGAATACTCTTTTTGCTAGTTCAAATACCTTTCGCCTCTGTGAGAAACCAGAGGCAGACCTAGTATATTTTTAACTTTATCATAATTTAATATATACCGTGTAGGGCAATGGAACAAGTCAAGACTTATTTATCATGACATACTATTGTATATGGGCTGATATTTGGTTTGGACTGTAATAGTTTGTTGTAAAACCAGACCCCACTATAAGAATACAGAATTTCTATCAACCTTACGATTTTTCCGGTCCGGGTCGGTTTAGTTGCAGCTTGCAGTAGAATCACGCACAGCGCTAATTTTGCATTGCAATATAAGTTCTCTTTGCCTACACACGTAAAAATTTGAGTTCTTGGCACGGCCGATAATAATTTAATAACACAAACACATGTACATTTATTTGGTTAAACGTTGATATTTACAATGGCGTCCTCTGCCATAATATCTACCATAGCTTTACAAACTTGAGGGTATTTGAAAAACTTAACGGAGCAACTAGTGTAATCCACCTAAATTTAGAAAACGACTGAACCTACCATAATATAATATGACGTGCCAAATTGTTATATATGCCTTCGGAAAGACTTTGCGTCTCTGCATATTATTATACTACTAGCTGACCCAGCAAACGATGTTCTGCCATATAATTACAAAAAAACAATAATAAAAGAAGCCTATGTCCTTCTTCAAGCTTCATTCTATCTCTTTACCGAAATTCATCAAAATTGGTTCAGCCATGGCGGATTTTTTATCGATCTTTTTAGTATATACAATTCCGTAGTACATTAATTTCACCTATCTCGTAAGGTTTATCTCACCAGCGTTTGCGATTTAAGCGCATAAAACTATGTTTGTTACGACATCACATTACAAACCTTTGAATTTTTCTGTTTTTCTATACTATAATATGTATATATTTTACATATAAACCTTTCTCATGAATCACTCTATCTATTGTTGAAACTGTATTAAAATCCGTTGAATAGTTTAAAAGATTTAAGCGAACAGACAGCGGAAGCGACTTCATTTTATAATATGTAAAGATATTAATGGAATACTAATGTGTCGCCTACACAACAAGAAATATTCTGAGGAAATGTTTAGAATGGTACCGTCGTCGTCTTTCTACCACTGCATTGCTTACCATCATCTGGAAGTTCATCCTTATTTCCTGGAACTTCTTTTTTGTATACGAAACTGTTCTCAAAAATTTTCATGTTACGTATTCTCTGGATTTGGAATGAGCCTATGACTAAGGATTTCCCATCACTGTACGATATGGGTTTTTCGAAAAAGGCGTTATAAAATTTATTTTAGGCCGGTAACGCATTGGTCATGCCTCTGGTGTTGTAAACGTGCAAGAGTGCAATAGACGACGGCGACGGTAGACCGTTTGCCTGTCTGCTGAGTTCAGCTATAAACATAAAAATAAAATATTCTTGTACATTTCTCATATAGTCTCAGCATTTCAATGTATTATCAAAAATACCTTTTAGTACTTACCTCAACCATATTATATCATGTAAGTCGGAAAGGTATGATGGTGTTAATTTAGTAAACAGAAGCGTTGCTGGATTATAAAGGATTTGTATGAATATTCTTTTTGTATTCCTTTTCTCTTCAATTTTGAGGGCAACCTTTGAATATCTTGATGTGGAGTCTCCAAATTCCTACTTGTTTAATTTTGAAAAGCTTTGATTCCAATAACGAGGATCTTTTATAAGTTAGTAATCTCCTACATATTTAATTTATAGTGTTAATTTTGCAATTTCGGATCTAATTTTATCTGACGTCTGTCCGTTTTTTGACGATGACTGGTTTTTATACGTCCAAAAACTACAACTGTTATCTCAAGTTATTAATTTACAAAAAAAGTATATAAACATAATCAATTATCTATTTTTAGTTAAGTATTTTATTACAATTGTATCCAGGTTAAGTTAATATAATATTTTAATGGTAGGTATATTGTGTAAATAAAAATACGAAGGCCCAAGCCCGAACAAAGAGGAGACGAAGAATATAAGAAACACTGTATACTTGTATTCCATCTCATTCTTTCGCTGGTTAAATCCTATTTTATAAAGGTCTATTATAAGGCCTTTCTATCCGTGCAGGGACGGAGAAAGAATACTAACTTCACCGGCTGGGGTCGGCCTGTCGTAAAAGGCGACAAAACAATCCACCCTAGCTACGTGGTAGGGCCTCAAGTCCGTCTGGATGGCGACCACCTTTGGTCTTAAGTATGCCGCCATAATAACCTTGTGTTGTGTTCCGGCATTAGTGACCCAAGTTCCTGTACCCTTGTGGGACAGCAGCGTGTTAGCGATGCCACTGGCGTTGTAAACACCCGTAGGCGACGATAACTGCTAAATTCTAAGCGGGACGTCAGCCTGTCTGCTGTCTTATAGCATTAAATAAAAGGTCTCTTTGTGGTTTCGCTTTTTCATAGAATTTATGTAATATATTACTTATCTAGTATTCATAACACAAGTGCTATGCTACTTAATCTGCTACTAGATGGCGTTGTGAGAAATGTCTTAATAAATGTTTATTTTATTTATTGTATTTCTACCTTAATATTTGGTTGAGCAGAATTCGGAAACAATGTGATTAATCCCGTCTCTATGTGAACGTCTGTATATAATTTGACAGTTAATTAGTCTTTGATCAATATCATACGTCCCTTTGATGTCAAATTTGATAAAGCTATTTGTAGGAGCATCATACGATGTCGTAATTACGACTGGTCGTTTCAATTAGAGAACATTGTGAATACACAATAATCAAATATTTGAGTAATCAATGTGTTTATGCCTATACTAACATTATTTATTTTTATAGCGTTTATAAGGTAGCTCAGTGGTATTAAACCCGAAGACCTATCTAAAGGTGTCGGGTTCGAATCCCATGGTGGAATGCACCGCTTAGGCAGTTATTCTAGCCTAATGTGCATATTATAGCATAATTGCCATGTACCGACGGTGAGGGCAAACATCTAGAGGAAACCTGCATACCCAGATCACCGGTATGGGTAACCCGCACATTCGCCTTGGACAAGCGCGGCGGGTATACCATCCATTCCCTCTAGAGGGAGGCCCAAGCCCAGCAGTGGGTCTGCTATTATTCTTTAGAAGAAGTAAGTAATACATTTTTATTCATAATATTAGTAATACATACATATATATAATCACGCCTCTTTCCCGTAGGGGTAGGCAGAGATCACTTCTTTCCATTTGTTATGATCCTTACATACTTGTTTCGCTTCGTCCACTTTCATTATTCCCTTCATACAGCCCTTCGGTTTAGGGTACTCTTGACCTGGCCTTTTTTCAAGACGTCCCTGATCTGGTCTCGAAACGTCCGTCTAGGTCTACCCCTTCCAACACTTCCATTCACACTCGCCTTTTACACTTTTTTCGTCAATCGCATACCTTTCTCAATTTTTATCACTACATCTTCTTTTATTAGTTTAATATTAGTAATAATATTGACAAAATTTAAATTAATAAACCCGATAACATACAAATAGATTATATCGTTTTGAATGCAAATTTTGCGCTTTGGTCCATTAAAAATACAGCTACAGGGAGCTCTCATTGAGTTTTTTCTTGACTAAGCAAGCAAGAGCTGTAATGAAAATAATAACAGCCCATGACGTCCTACTATGGTCTCAGCCCTTCCTTGTAGAACAGCAGACAGGCTGACGGTCCGCTTAGAAATTAACAGTTACTGTCGCTTATGCGTGTTTGCAAGCCAGTGGCATCGCGAACACGCTGCTGTCCCACAAGGGTACAGGAACTTGGGTCACTAATGCCGGAACACAACACAAGGTTATTATGGCAGCATACTTAAGACCAAAGGTGGTCACCATCCAGACGGGCTTGAGGCCCTACCACGTAGAAAGAAAGTATGTTATAATATGCACATTTGGCGAGAACAGCTGTCTAAGCGGTGCATTCTATCGTCGGCTTCGAATTCGCAGCATTTAATTACAGTACCATTTGGCTACCATATAATTTTATATGAGGTATACATTATCAGAATATTTTTTGTATTCAAATGTATGTACATATAAAAAAAAGATGTCAAATAACATCACCACGTGTAACTTTTTGCAAGTATGTTGAATTTAATCTGATGATTAGAAACTAATTTATATACAACAATAAGATTTTGGTACTGCCTTATCTCATTCCTTAGAAATGTAAAATGTAAGCATACTATTTCGTTGAAACATCTGCGAGGGTCATTAATTTCCCTTTCCGAGTTTGAGTGCTTATACAACGTGTCCCAAAATTCAGTATTAAGCGGACACCAGGGAGTGGACCTGCTTTAGATTACTAGAGAATAAAAAAAATTCTAATTTGATTTCATTAAAAAAAATCAATTTTTTATTACATTTAATTAATGTTAATTTATTAAATATATATTTATGAATATATATTATTTATGAATTAATTATTCAAGTATATTACTAAAGAAAATATTATATAATTATAAAATTAACCTACAGTTTGAACATAGATTTCATCTATGAACCAAAGAGTAAGTAAGGTAGGTAGGTATGTATGCATGTGTGTGAATGGTGTGTATCATTTGAGCAGTAGTGTGTGTAATGTTTAATTTAATTAATTTAATGTATTTATAATGGATTTTAGGCAAAAAGTAGATTTTAGTAATATTTTTCATATTTCAGTATTATTTTTCAGATGCCAGTATTCTATGTATATATATAAGTGAATTAGCACTAATCGTGAGATCTCTAAGACTATACACCCGATTGACTTAAAATTGAGCTTTGAACGATGCCGTTCACGGACCGAGATTGCACCGTACCGGGATGAGAGAGGATATCTCGAAAGCAGTGGAGTATGAGAGCGGTGGTCAGAAAGACGCGATACCTTACAATGGGCAAAGAAATTAAATTAAAGAAATTAAACAAAAATCAGAAAGCGTAATTTCAAATACCCTTTATGCAAGGCTCGAACATGCATAGTTACTGATTTTGCGATGTAGACGGATTAAAAAGATGTAGACGGTAAAAAACGGCTTTTACGGAAATTCTATCCAAAATATATTTATATATCTATAAGCAAAATACCGGAGGAGGAAACAAAACGGAGTTTAGACGTGAATACTGACGGTGGGGCTGGTTCACAAATTTCAAGTTACTCAGCGAGCTATGAAGCGTGTCCTTCTCATGGACCAAATCCAAAATCAGAAAATCCGTAAGAGATCCAAAGAAACCGATATAGCTCGCAAAATGTGCAAGATCATCGAAGCCTGGAAGGCGATGGGCTTTCGTGGTGTGGGTATCTTAACCGAACTTTTTAACTGGGCACTCCTCACCGGTACGAGCCAATGGAGGCTGAGTATTACTACTTCAGTCTTTAAAGGCAAGGGGGTCGGTGCAGGAGTGCCGTAACTACCGAGGAATAAAGTTCCCACACCATGAAGCTCTTCGAGAGGGTTATCAACTCTCAGATTCGACAGGAGTGCACTGTCTCGGAGTGTCAGTATGGGTTTTGACCTGGTCACGGGGCTATGAACTCTGATTTTGCCATAAGAACTATCATGGAGAAATTCAGGATGAAGAATATGCCTCTGCATTGCCTGTTTTTGAACATGAAAAAGGCCTTCGACTGTATTCCTCGCTTAATGATCTGGTGGGAACTGCGGTCTCAACGGACTCCAGAGGCCTATATTGACACTATCCGAGACATGTACCGCAACTCCGATTCCGTAGTTTGAACCGTTAATGACGACATGAAATATTTTCCCATTACCGTTGGGGTTCACCAAAGATCCGTCCTTAGTCCATTTATTTTCAACGTGATATTAAATGTCATGTCAAACAACATTACAGACTTACATGAGCAGCTTCCGTGGCTGCTGATGTATGCTGATGATATCGTGCTGTCAGATTCAGACAGGGGTAGGTTGGTGCGACGCGAGAAGGCGTGGAAGGAGTCGCTTGAGAACGGCGGTCTGAAGATCATTGTAGCGAAGACAGAGTACTTAGCTTGTAACTCTACATAACCCACACCTGCACGCGTATAGGCGATGACACGGTCGAGCGCACAGATCGGGTAAAATATCTGGGATCTGTATTTCATGCGTCTGGTGACGTCGATTGCGACGTTAATGCACGCATTGCTGCCACGTGGGCTAAATGGCATGAAGTGACTGGTGTCACCTGTAACTCAAAGATGTCGGTTAAGTTGAAGGGATAGGTCTATAAGACTATCATTATACGGCCTGTCCTTTTATACAGCGGTGAAGCGTGGCCGGTGCTAGAGCGACACAAGCTGCAACTGCGTGTCACGGAGATGAATATGCTGCGGTAGATATATGGACTGACGCGGAAGGACTGCGTTTGTAACTCCTGCATCCGCGGCAGCATTTATGTCCTTGACATCGTAGATAAATTCCAGGAATATCGCCTTCGCTGGTATAGCCACGAATTGCGGCAACCAACCAGGAGGGGTAGATCCAAAAAGTGTTGGTTTGACGTCGTAAGGCATTTGATATGCGTGCCAATGGACTGATTACGAAGGGTGCTGAAGACCGTACGAAGTGGAGTAGAAAAAGTCAGAAAGCGTACCCCGGGCACCGCAGTGGAAGTTTGGGTTGCAACCAGGATCAATAACGCTGGGATGATGATGAGGTGGAATAGATCAGTTACATTTGTCACAGGACCGGAGGACGTTGGAGAAAACGTGTCCTGGAGTGGAGACTGCGTCTCAGCAAACGTAGTGTAGGACGCCCCACAGTCCGATGGAGCGATGATCTGAGCAAGGTTGTTGGTCAGCAAGATCGGGGCTGAACGGGAAAAGCCAGGGACCAGGATTTGTGGCACAGACTTGGGGAGGCCTACGTCCAGCAGTGGACAACGGACGGCTGACGACGAAAGCAAAATACCACACTCATCACGAGAGCTCTAAAACTATACACCCAAATGACTTGAAATTTACCGTTGCTCATTCCGTGATGTAGACTCTGACCAAGAACAGATTTTACGAAAATCTTGTCCAAAACGTAATTTTTTAAATTCACATATCAAAACAACGTTTGCCGGGTCAGCTAGTTATTTTATAGATCGCAGTACCGTTTTACAGATTCAAACATATTTGCATCTTTTTGCTATAGGATAGGAATACCTTACAAACAAAAATATTGACTGCTTCAATTGAAAATAATTTAACGCTAATTTAATCACTATTTCAGCCTCACAAGCAGAATTTATAGTTGCTAAAACTCTTTGTTTCAACAACAAATGCACAAAAAGCAATTAGACACAGTTTCGAAAATAAAACGAGTAAGGAAATATGTAAATTACAAAAGCGTGATATAAAGTACTGAGTCATATACGTACGCGAATCAATATTGACTGAAGCCTTTGCAGGCAAACATACTATTTATTATCTGTGTCGTTGAACCTTAGTGAGTTTTCTTGAGAAAACATTTTTCTATGGTTACATTCGCGCTTCTTTTCTCCAGTGCCTTTTGTAACAATTCCCTTTCTTTTGTGGGGAACTGTTTGAAAATATATTGCAGAGATGTGGTTTTTTTATTTATTTATTTACAAAAATTTAAATACATTGAATAAATTTATTAAATTTTTCAAGGGTGACAATACACCCCTGATTGATATAATAATATTCAAACTGATACAATCTGAATCCTTACAACACAACCCTAGCTACCACCGTAGGGTTTCAATTTCTGGATGGCAACCTCTCCTGGTCTTTAAATATACCACATACAACTGCCCAGGTTTCAGTTCCCTTACGCAAATGGCAACGTGTTACTGATACACTTGGCTGCTGTTTCACAATAATAAAAAGAATAAGATAATGGCGACCATTTTATCATGAGATAAGGAAAATAAGATATCCTGTTTGTAATTCTGGCTGCAACAAGACCGATCCGTCAATATGTGCATATCTTCAAATCAAATCACTTTAAATCAAGCTAATTAGGGTTTTGTTATTATAGGTATCAGCGTCTTATGCCACATGATTATGCCAGAATTGATACCCACTTCTTTTCTTCTTCTCAGGGAGTCATTTGTATGACTCCCTGAGAACTATACTTTGTAGTAAAAATGAAATACATATTATACTCGTAATTTATAAATACACTGTGACAATTCACACAGCTCGCTCTAGTCCCAAAGTAAGCAGTAAAGCGCTTGTGTTATGGGTACTAGACAACTGATATACTGCTTATATACTTTTTTTTGCAAACAAATACGACTATAGCGTTACTAGTAGCAAAAGCATAATTGCTAATTATCCGTTATCAATAAATATTTATCGTAGTGCACAGAGAGCAAATAAAGCACACAGCATGGTTTTTATTTTACAGTTCTACTATCTATATATTTATAAACTGCAATCGTCTATGTGTATACTAAATTAAAAAAAGAAAAGTCACTATAAAGGCTTCGCATATAAACGATACCAGCTGGATGACCGAGCGTTGCTCGGTATTTTTTTTTATAAATTGTGTTTTTTGGAAATTAACAATTGATTTTCTTAGTCTAACCTCAAAGCAAACACTCATTGACTTCGTGTTATTTAACAACGCCATCTGCTGAAATAGCTTTAGTGTTGTTGTTTCGTTAAAGCAATTTAAAAAAAATAGTATTATTATTCGCCGATAGATGTCAGGAAGAGTCACCTTTTTGTTATTTTTCCTCCAAAAAAAAAAGCGAATAAAATGACATTTTCTAGAAATGATTCCTAGCTAGATCGATTTATCGCCCCGAAACCCCCCGTATACTAAATTTCATGAAAATTGTTGGAGACGATTCCGAGATTCCGATATATATATATATATATATATATATATATATATATATATATATATATATATATATATATATATATATATATATATATATATATATATATATATACATACAAGAATTGCTCGTTTAAAGATATAGGATAAATCGTTTATTAGAATAGGTATCATATTTTCGAGGTAGAACCTTCTCTCCGAGTCACCTCTGACTTTTGCACTCCAAGACATTAAATTACGAATGGATTTAAAAGTTTACAAGAACGTTACAAGAACGCATATAAAACCAATCGTTAGTAATAACGGTACGGTTAGTGAATATTGATAGTGAAAGATCGCAATAAAGATACACAGAATTTCTAGTCTGTGGCAATACTCAACAGCACAGCTCGCGGTCTGAAGTTTTTTTTTAAATTATAATACTTACGGCCCGCATAGAATTTAGCAGTTACCGTCGCCTATGGGTGTTTTCAACGCTAGTGGCATCGCGAACACGCTGCTGTTCCATAAAGGTACAGGAACTTGGGTCCATAATGCTGGCACAAAACACAAGGTTATTATAGCAACATACTTAAGACCAAACGGGCTTGGGGCCCTACCACGTAGTTAGAGTTGTTTTGTCGCCTTTTACGACAGGCCGACCCAGGCCGCAGAGGCCAGAATTCTTTCTCCGCCCCTGCACAGATAATAATATGAAGTAAACAATTAATGAGTGTTAAAAGATAGTAAAGGTAAGAAATAAGAAATTCTATAACCCAATGAAAACAAATCAAATGACATGCCAATAAATAACAATAAAAATAATTGGATTGGATAAAGAATTTGCGACATTGATTTATGTAATTCTTTTGTTGCGTAAATAACACGCTATGCTAACATACCTAAGCTTGTTCTTAAATGTTGTTTGCCAAACAACATAATGCAAAAATTATTCAAGAATAAATCATACATACGCAACGTCGAATTTTATTTATTCGTAACATTTGTTACAAGCATTCAAATGTTGTACGTGTGCCTTATGCGTAGATCTAAATATTATTAAGTTGTTAGTAAATATGTTGTTCTATATCAAATATTTTTATTTGCGCATCTTGTTTCATTCAATTGTATCAATATTCTTTGTGCATTGGTGCTATTTTCGTGACACTTTCTACAGTTATACCTTATATACAAATTAATCCTGCAAATAAAAAATATGTATAACTTAGCATTACATCATAATTATTTATATTAAAATACTTTGTAAACATGATCCCTAATTATCTGAGGTTTATTACAGCATATTACAGGCTATAACGACATTGGTTACTGCTTATTTCAATTCTATGCCTTCAAGTGGTTCACAGTATACTATAGTTTGATTACAGACTCTTATAGCTTCCTTATTTGTTGTAAATGAATCAGTTTATATCCCATCTGCTAGTACTGGGCCTAATTGAAGTATGCAATTTTAATAAAAAGAGTACCCTGCGTTTATTCAATCGGCTAAATTTATTGGCTACTTAAGTTACGGGAATATGGAACACCCAGCAAGCATCAGTTACTTGATATTAAGCAGAAGCTACTGTGATGACGTGATGTTCGTGTCATTGCAAACTAGCTGCCAGGGAATGTCTTCAGGTGGCCATATTTTATAAATGTACTGAGACCATTTACACAGTCCCAAAGTAAGCAACAGAATGTTTATGTATGGATTCTAATACTAACTAATATTATACTTAGTTTATAATTTTGTTTTGTAATTAAATACACATTAGTAAAGTCTCAGACTCGGAAATTTATCCAATGCCGGTAAAATTATATTGGGGAAAAAATCTTGGGTTGCTTGTTCTACTAGGGCAGACAGGAGGGTTAGACTTAAAAAGTGATGGCTTAACATAAAAAATAAATTGGGACATTTCGCACAACGCCATCTAATCCGAAGGTATAGCACTTGTGTTACGGGTACTAGACCACTAACCGCCTAGTGTCGCAAATATCTATAGGCGACGGTAACTGTTTACTATAAAGTGGGCCGTCGGCCTGTCTGCTGATCCTCAGCAATGAAAAAGAGGTTTCTTAAAAGTCACGACGGAAGTTTGGTATAGATGATTGGTGGATTACTTAATATTTAATCAAATTAGTGAGTGATTCTAATTACATAAATAAAGAAAGCATTTATTCTTCCAGACTATATGAGATTATATGAAATTGAATTAATAATCAAATTAAACATCGTCACCGATAATTCATTTTCGTTTCTACTTTGATAATTTACACCTTTTATAAGAGATTACCTAACGCTTGTTATTTCAATTAGAGCTCCTCCGAAAATATTAATATCCAGTATTTAGAGTTTGTTAAGTAAATTTTTTTGTAAGGAAAGCATGTATAATTTATTTTATTTCGTTGTATTATAAATTATAGTGACTCCATTTATCATTGTTAAATGCGAGATAATTGTTTTAGTACGCAGTACGTATATATTTCAAATGTCGGCAAAAGTTAGAAGTTTTGTATTAGGTTCACAAATAGTATGGTAGGGGCAAAATATAGTCGACTTTCCGCTCCTCCAAGTGGGCTTATATACCCACTTTGTTTGATAAGATGAGAATAACTTTTATTTACCAAAAATAAATCAAATAATATAATCTTCTCCTGCTCTTATCCTAAACTACGTGGGGTTGGCACATGTCCTCTCCTTTCACTCTATTCACACATTCACATTTTTTACCATATCATCTTTTGCATAATCTATCCATCTGTTCTTTGATCTAGCTATCTATTCTGAACATATAATAAAACATTAATTTAACCTCTATTTAACGCATAACGTTGAAGAGGAATTAGACACGGTAAAGGTCTGTCGTATTACTTTACAACATGCTGTGTTTGAGCTCGTAACTCCTGTGACATTATAAAACATGATGCAAAATGGATCCCGTAATAACAATCAGCTATGTATCTTGTAAGGTCAGTTCTGTGCTAATATTTCATCAGAACCTGCAGGTGGCCTATTTATAATTTATACATAGATATATGTATGAGTGTGACGAATCGTTCAAATTTCACTTGATATTATATTATCTGAATAACTTTTCATAAATATTGGCTAATGCACGTAACGCCTGCGGAGGTCACCGAATTCCCGTCCAAGATTAGGTGTTTATGTATAACATGTATTTATATACAAAAAAAGTATATGAATAGTGAATCTAGTATCGATAACACAAACGCTTTGCTGCTTTTTTTACTGTTGTGGAACAGCAGTCAGGCAGGTAGTCCATTTAATAGTAAGGGCGCCTTCAAATTAGCCGCAGTGTCGCGTTGCAGCAGCGCGGCTGCAGCGCTGCGGCCGCGCGGCTGTCGCTTGGTTCGAGTATCATAGTGTTGTATACACGATGGACTCAGACGAAGAAACACTGCTCTTAGTGTTATGATTTTTCTCGTCATATTTTTTGCGAAAAATGCCTAAAGTGAAATCTAAATCAATTATAAATTTTGTAAATCAGAATTATGATTTATTAGCAACAGATGCAAAATAAAAATAGAATTTTATTTGGTTACATATTCTGTCTGTTTGATGATTATTTCTTATGTACAATTAATGCGATTATTTAAAAAAAATAAACAACATTCTTGTGATTATATTATAGTAGTGTATTTTGGTTTAAAAAAAAACCCTAAATAAAACCGGTTTATTTTCAAAGTAATCAGTAAATAGTGGTGTTGAAAATCGTAATCGATTCACATCACTAGAACTGATGCGTGGCCGCAGCGCGGCTGCAGCGCGGCTGCAGCGCTGCAGTCGCGCGTATTTGATTTATATGGATTTAGAAAACAGCGCGGCCGCAGCGTTGCAGCCGCGCTGTTGCGGCGCGACACTTTGCAGCTAATTTGAAGACGCCCTAAGGGCACTTACCGCCTCCTATGTATATTTACAATAAAAGGGGTACCGCGAACATGCTCCTAGCCGCGTAAATGTCTATTTGGGACATGGGCATGCATCATGGGACTAGATGGTGCTGTATGAATTGTCACAGCATATCTATCTAAACTACAATGTTAAAAATCTTCAAAGGGCCCTCTTCAAACATAGCCCTCGATTGACATCCTAAGCCGTACAGACTTTAAAATCGTAATTATGTTGTTAATAACAAATATTTTATAATTAGCAGCACCTCCTAAATTAAATGGGCAGTAGCTCGAAAGCATTTACCGATATGACAAATGACTTTCTTGTTTCGGATAAAACATATAATAACTGTCTATTAATTATATACCTATATTTTAATCTGGAACTCGATGGGCTCTCGTGGTGTGGGAATTTTAACCGACCTTTTCAACCAGACATTTCTCACCGGTACGATCCCGAGCCAATGGAGACTGAGTATCATTATTCCAGTCTTCAAAGGCAAGGGCTCGGTGCAGGAGCGCGGTAACTATCGAGGTATTAAGGTCATGTCCCACACCATAAAGCTCTTCGAAAGGGTTATCGACTCTCAGATTCGTCAGGAGTGCACTGTCTCAGAATGTCAATATGGGTTTCGTCCTGGTCACGGGACAATGGACTCTGTTTTTCCCCTAAGGACTGTCGCGGAGAAATACAGGGCGAAGAATACGCCTCTGCGTTACCTGTTTCTCGACTTGCCTTCGACTGTATTCCTCGCGGGATAATCTGGTGGGCATTGCGGTCCAAAGGGATTCCAGAGGCCTGTATTGACATAATCCGAGACATGTACCGCGATTCCAATTCCGTGGTTCAGACCGCTGTTGGTGACACAAAATTCTTCCCCATCACGGTCGGAGTACACCAGGGATCCGTCCTTAGTCCGTTTCTGTTCAGCATGGTATTAAACATAGTGTCAGACAGCACCAGAAACTCACATGAGTAGCCCATGTGGTCGTTCATGTATGCTTATGATATCGCGCTGGCAGATTCAGACAGGGGTAGGCTGGTGCGACGCGTGAAGACGTGGAAGGAGTCGCTTGAGAACGGTGGTCTGAAGCTCAATGTGGCGAAGACCGAGTGCTTGGCCTGTAACTCAACAAATCCCACACCCGCATAGGCGGTGACACGGTCAAGCGCACGGATCAGGTGAAACCTGGGATCTGTATTTCACGCGTCTGGTGACAATGATTGCAACGTTAAGGCACGCATTGCTGCCGCGTGAACCAAATGGCGTAAGGTGACTGATGCATCTGTAACCCTAAAATACCGGTAAAGTTGAAGGGACAGGTCTATAAGACCATCTTTAGGCCTGTCCTTTTATATAGATGTGAAGCGTGGCCGGTGCTGAAGCGACATAAGCAGGCACTGCAAGTCACGGAGATGAATATGTTGCGGTAAATGTGTGGAGTAACGCGGAAGGACCGCGTTAGGAACTCTCGCATTTGCGGCAACCTTCATGTCCATGACATTGCGGATAAATTGCAGGAGTGTCGCCTTCACTGGTTTGGCCACGTTTTACGGCAACCGGCCACTTAGGTGGGGAACAAATATTTGGCCATGCCGCCTCCGCCGGGCCCCGGCAGGAGGGGTAGACCCAAAAAACGCTGGCTTGATGCCGTAAGGGTTGATATGCATGCCAATGGACTGATCAACAATACTACCACTGCATAAGAAGGGGTTCACCAAGAGTTGCGAAAACTACTGCACCCTCGCCCTAATATCTCATGCCAGCAAAGTACTGCTTCATGTGATCAACGGCCGGATTCGGTATCACCTCGATTGGCAGATCTCACAGGAGCAGGCTGGTTTCGTCAAGGGAAAAGGTACCAGAGAGCAAATCCTGAACGTGCGACAACTGGAGGAGAAATGCTACGAGTTTGACACCCCAATGGTAATGTGTTTTGTGGACTACAGCAAAGCTTTCGACTGCGTGGAATGGGATTGTTTGTGGAGGGTACTTGGTGAGCTTGGCGTACCTGGTCACCTAACAGCACTGATCCAGGCATTATATTATAACAGCCAGGGAATCGTGAGGGTTGACCGGGTGACTTCGGTTCCTTTTGATTTTGAAAAGGGAGTTCGACAAGGCTGTATACTTTCGCCAATCCTGTTCAACGTATACGGCGAGTACATCGTACGGAAGACCTGCGACGGCTGGAGCGGTGGAATCAACATTGGCGGGCATAAGCTCACAAACTTCCGCTATGCTGACGACACAACTCTGTTGGCAGCCAACGAGGCTGAAATGCATGAACTGCTTAGCAGGATGGAGAGCGTCAGCGCTGAGCTGGGTCTCGCTATAAACAGGTCTAAAACTAAGGGTATGGTTGTGGATCGGTCTGGCAGGTTGGAGCTTACCGGAACACTACAATTGGAAATGGTCAACAAATTCAAATACCTGGGCTCCGAAATCTGCAACGATGGTTCTTGCGAGGGAGAGATTCGTCGTAGGATCGGCATGGCAAAAGGCGCCATGTCACAATTAGAAAAATTATGGAAGAGTAGAACTATCAGCATAAAAACCAAGACCAATCTTGTGCGATCACTGGTGTTTTCCATTTTCATTTATGGCGCTGAAACATGGACCTTAAAGAAAGCCGACCGAAAACGCATCGATGCCTTCGAAATGTGGTGCTGGAGAAGGATGTTGGGCATACCCTGGACGGCACACCGAACTAATGTGTCGATCCTGAAACGGCTGGGCATTGTGACTAGGCTCTATACCATCTGCTTGCGTAGGGTCCTAGAATACTTCGGCCACATCGCCAGAAGGGATGAGGACAACCTGGAGAGACTGATGGTAACAGGGAAGGTGAAGGGAAGAAGACCAAGAGGAAGGAGCCCCATGCGATGGACCGATCAGATTCGCACTGCCCTGGAAACTACTGTCCACGACGCTTTACACTCTGCTTCCGATAGGGGCAGATGGCGGCAAATAATACGCACCAAAGTACTCCATCGAGATGATCACGACCCTCAGCACTGAGGAAATCGACTCGAGGAGGAGGAGGACTGACCACCAGAGATGCCGAAGATCATGCGAGGTGGAGAAGAAAAAATCGGAAAGCAGACCCCGGGCGCCGAAGCGAGATTTTGGGCTGCAACCGGGATTCAACGCTAAGATGATGATGACGATGATTTTAATAGTATATTTATGTGTAGAATACAACAGTATCACATAGTATTACCGTGCTCTATGGTTCTATTTAGCGAGAAACGTAATCGTTATATGATGATGCTTGCAACACTCATAAATATTTTGTACAATAGTTACTAAATATTGCGCTAAGTGTCAATATGTCGTATCGACAATAATTACATCGTTAAACAACAAATACAGCGGGCATAATTTAGAGACCGCCCACTTTATACCTCTCAAGAGTGTGTCCACTGACTAGTGACTGCAGATCGTCAAACAAATCATACTAATCAACAGTAATAAATACTCGTACATTTTTTTCCTAATCCCTATATTTATATTTCATAGCTTGGAGCATATGTAAGTCGAGGTTCGATCACATAATGCCGTGTCAAAACTTGGAATTTGCTGAGTTAAATGTGTGGAATGATGCAGAAACCGGTGATTTACATGGGGAACAAATATTTTGCCTCCACCGGGTCTCGTCAGGATGGGTAGGCGCAGGAAATGCTGGCTTGACATACAGGTCATGCGTGCCAATTGAACTTACTACTACGACTGCCGAGAATCGTGTAAAGTAGGTTAAAAAGGCAGGAAAGCAGATTTTTGCCACCGAAATCATGTATGACTATGTTGACCATCATAAGACTGTGATGACTTTATTGGTAAATATATGATCCAATGGGGTAGGTAGGCGATGTCATGATAGTATAATAAAATAGACAAATATCAACAAAAATATTCATATGCCCGAATATGTCAAACATTTACACGACAATAATATAGGAATTTTTATGCACATTCAAAATAATCAGAAGCGAACGAATATGAGCCATACGTTGACAGATTTACGAGCATCTGCTCACAAAGCGTGTTATTACAATATTACACAACTCGTTAACGTATTAACAATGTTGAATTTTATTAGAACAGCCTACCACAGTAAAATTTATATAAACAGTATTTCACTTTCATACACAAATGAAGAGTTACCTCGTTTTCAAGTAACATAAATTTTTGTTGGGATCATGGAATCCATAACCCATGGAAATAATGAATGACTAAATGTATTTCTCTCTGGAGTAAGAATACTAACCCCTGTAGCCGGGGTCAGCCTGTCGTAAAAGGCGACAAACAACCCAACCTAGCTACGTGGTAGGGTTCCAATCCCGTCTGGATGGCAACCATCCTTGCTCTTAAGTATACCGCCATAATAACATTGTGTTGTGTTCTGGCATTAGTGGCCCAGATTCCTGTACGCCCATGGGACGGCGGTGTGTTCGCGGTGCTGCCAGCGTCGTAAACATCCATACATAACACTTAAAAATAATACAACATAAAACTTAAATTAAATAGTGATTATTTATCATTAGCAAGAAACTATCGTGGGAATATACTGACTACTTTATTATACTGTGTTCATAGTTAGATAGTGAGATAACGTTGGTCAGATTAATCAATTAAAAGATGGAATGTGGCTCCAAAACCCAGGAAATATATACGCACGTTTGATTTTGCAATAAAAAGTTTTAACGGCGCCATGTCACGGCAATAAGTTATTTGGCGGTTCATTAAATCTATTCTATATGGGCCGTTTCAACTTTAGCGAAAATCAATTTTGTAATGCAAATGGGTGTTTTTAAAATCAATTAATATTTATTATTATAGATTCTTTTGCGCTTTAGACCATAAACTAAATCTTCATATCACAAAAGGTATACCTATAGGTATACCTTGTGCTTGGCTATGTGGTCTTTGTGAGCAGCTGTAAAAACCGTTAGCCAGTTTTTGCATTTTCTGAGAACATTTACTATAGAAATGTATTTTTTTACACCATCAGAAAGTAGAGATTTCAACGAACAAAAAGCCTCCCGACTTTTTGAAAAAAGCTGATATTTTGACACGAGAACTTTCGATTGAAAATTAGGGTGCTTTTTTGATATTAAGTTAAAATAAGGCGAAAAAATAAATATTTTAAATCAAATAAATTACAGTGTATTTGGGACACTATAAGGTAAGTTTTCACTAAATTTCGTAGATTTTTTTTTAAAAGATAAAAATAAAAAACCAAAAACTTGGTTATTTGAATTTTTTACCTAAATTTTGAGGTTATGTGAAAAAATTGTAAATACAAAAGTTGTAGATCTTTTTATTACCTACAACTTTGCTATTTAACTTTTTTCCATAGGACTTGTAGTTTTGCCGGAAATCGTAATAAACCATTTTTTACCCTTAAAAACTCACCCCCTCCCACTTCCCGAACTCGGATCGCCCGTAATTTATTTTTCCTTTCATTTTTATCATATTCTCCTCCTTTTCTAATGGATTTCATCCTACTGTAATTTTTTTTGGTTTCAAAAATTATCGACCCTGGTCTAGTAGGGCTCCAAGCTTTTGTAGATGGCAGGCACCCTAGTATCTATACATACCGACATAATAACGTATGTTTCAATTCCCCTACGTGGGCATATAGGTGTCCTTGGTGCCGCTAATACGAGTATTCATAGGCGCCAGTACCTGAAGTGGGCCGTTAAGATAGACATCTTAAAGCTTTAAAAAAATTACAAAGACTTGTGTAATTTACAATTAATCATAAGCTTTCAGTAATCTCTCACTCTGACTTTGTGGCACATACTAAGCTTTATGAGACAAACAGGTCAGAACAGAACAAGGAAACTAAGCAACCCACATCCGGCTATGTAATCAGTTAATCAATCATTAGTTTAGCGGCATCCTTAATCCGCCTTAACAATGATTCACTAGTTAAGCCCAAACACGTGTCAAGATGCAGCACGTGTCTGTTTTGTTTGTTCCTGATTCCGAGTGAGAGGGTTTTTGTTTGTGCTCATAACTGTACTAATGCATCTAAGCGGTTTGTTTAATATATGTATTGTACCAGGCAGCTTAGTGATATCACGCTTGGAGACCAATCTAAATGTGATGGTATCGAATCCCACGATTGCTTGCTCCGCTAAGTCAGTTTTCTCAATTTTTTTTATTGCTTTAGAACAGCAGACAGGCTGACGGCCCGCTTAGAATTTAACAGTTACCGTCGCCTATGGGTGTTTGCAACGCCAGTGGCATCGCGTACACGCTGCTGTCCCATAAGGGTACAGGAACTTGGGTCACTAATGCCGGAACACAACACAAGGTTATTATGGCGGCATACTTAAGACCGAAGTTGGTCGCCATCCAGACGGACTTGAGGCCCTACCACGTAGCTTGGGTAGGTTGTTTTGTCGGCTTTTACGACAGGCCGACCCCGGCCGCAGAGGTTAGTTAGTATTCTTTCTCCGCCCCTGCACGGATAAAAACTGCAGTTTTGTGTAGATGTGCGCGCGTATCACGGCAAAACTACTGGCTACATTTCAATTAAGTTTTTAAAGTTTTTATTCTTAGACATTTGGCCCTTCTCTAAAAAATATCTATTGCAATATCTTCATTTAATATAAAGTTATTAAAGTTTTAAGAAACAACGATTTTTATGAGCACTACGTGTTCAGTGATGAGATGTGGGGCAAGCAGTGTAGCGCGCATGCGTACGAAAACCTCTCATATTTTTTCGATTTACTTTTTTTCTGTTATTCGACTACCGAAGCGGGTGGGAATGGCTAGTATAACAATATTCTCTGTTTTTTTTTTCTCCTTATAGGGGAGGAGTAAGAATAAAACTAAAAAAGGCGAAAAACAACCCTAGCTAGGTGGTAGGATTCCAAACCCGTCTGGATGATAACCACCAGTAGTCTATTAGTATGCCGCCATATTGACCTTGTGTTGTGTTCCGGCATTAGTGGCTTAGGTTCCAGTACTCTTATATGGATCGCAGCATATCTGCGGTGCCTAGAGCGCAAAAATATGCTGTTTATTAGCTATAAAAAAACACATTGATATCTACCAACGGTTAAAGAAAACGTCGTGAGGAAACTTGCATGTAGAGTAAAAATATAAATTATAATATGAACTACAATCGACTTTCTTAACACTACGACTTTCGCATGGTAGAGAATCTCTACGGAGTCACTGGGTTCGGCTCCCTCACCAAGTCTAGGTCTAGGTGGTCTAAATATGCATTTGCAATTTAGCTGCATTTTCAAACAGTTTTTTTCCCTTTTCTTTAAAATTTATCGCTTTTCTGCTATCAATAATGCAAGGGCTGTACTGCTAATTTGGGAACTTGATACCGCTGTATGGATCGTCTCAGTATATTTAATGTTCCTAACCAAGTCATATCAAGTAGGATTGATATCGGTTGCTCGACGATTTTCTGACGAGAAAATGCCTGACACACACACCACCGCCACGGACAGGAGCGGGCGGTGGGGTAGTGTGATACTCTTCGTGCTATGCTCGAGTATATCCCCTTCTATAGGCTGGAGGACGCATATCAATGGTATACCATTAAAACCATTCCATTATTCCTTCGCACGCCTTGAATGAATTAGTCAGAATGCGGCCATGACTGGCGCTGACCCCTCTTCCTGGGTCTCTTCAAAGCCTGGGGAATGACGCGGCCCGACATCTTCTTCTCACAAGCTGGGCGCGCAGAATTCCCTCGCATGCCTCTATCCTGGCTATGTGTGTGCGGACTGTCGCCCTAATCCAGGGGGGCCACGCCCGCGACTTTTCACTACGACTGCTACAGGTTACCAACCTCAGGAAAACAGTGGCCTTTCGTGAGTGAGAACGGAGCCTGGCGCGCTCCCAATCCCTCTCCGCCTCTCAGCCGCCTGCTTTGGACATGACTGTCTCCAAGAAGGAGGCGACGGCATCCCACCTGGCTTGACTCCCTTTCGCTAAGATATCGATTGGTCTACCACGACTTTAAAATGTTTAACTTATAGTCTCGACAAGTAATGGGTTTAAACGTTACCTGCAAATGATAGCTATTAAGCAAAATAACACAGTTGGTTGATAAATCAGACCAGACTGAAGGCAATAATTAGCGACAGTAAATACTCGTACTTACAATTTGACATGATATACTTAGTGAATGAAAGTACAGAATTTTCTCCGACATATTTTCTTAAATGATTTTATTGGTAGAGTGTCTCATATTTTTTCTTTTATAGTAGATAATAGAATAAATGATACGACGAAGTGATGAATTAAACCTGCATCTCAAAGTTTTTATTCAGTTCCCGGATCCACATTTCTTCTTATTCACTGATTTATTCGTACTTTTTACTTCTCCATGAAAACATTACTGCATGGGCTCATTGAACAGACTTTTTATAAGCGCGCTGGCTTACTTAAGACACAATAGTTTTAAAGGTACATCCATTCCATTAGCAGGCCGCAAAAATAAGTAGAAAATAATCTAACCTAACCAAACCTACCCTGGTTTGGTTAGATTAGATTAGTTTTTTGCTTACTATTAATTAATATTTGTTTATATTTTACTATTGTTAAAATTATTCTAATTGCGCGAATAGCCACACAGATACAGTGGTCATAAAAAAACAACCGTAACCTACAAGCTTTTTATCCGTGCAGGGGCGGAGAAAGAATACTAACCTCTGTGGCCGGGGTCGGCCTGTCGTAAGAGGCGACAAAACAACCCACCCTAGCTACGTGGTAGGGCCACAAGCCCGTCTGGATGGCGACCACCTTTGGTCTTAAGTATGCCGTCAGGCCTGTCAGCTCAATCCCCTAGATTCGATCCAACGGCGCGCAGTTCGTATTGTCGACGATCCCATACTCACAGACGGTCTAGACACGCTTGAACTTCGGAGAGACTTTGCGTCTCTTTGCGTATTCTACCGTCTGTACAACGAGGAGTGTTCTGAGGAGCTATTTAGAATGGTGCCCTCGTCGTCTTTCTACCACCGCACTGCCCGCCATCGGCTGGGTTTTCATCCCCATTTCCTGGAGCCTCTTCTTTCCTGTACGAAACGGTTCTCCAGAACGTTCATGTTGCGTACTCTCAGGATCTGGAATGAGCTTCCGGCTGAGGTTTTCTCAGCGCGGTACGATATGGGGTTTTTCAAAAAAGGCGTTATAAAATTTCTTCGAGGCCGGCAGCGCGTTAGTAATGCCTCTGGTGTTGCAGACGTCCATAGGCGACGGTGACCACCTGCCAGGGTGAGCCGTTTGCCTGTCTGCTGAACTCTCGCTATAAAAAAAAAATGCCGCCATAATAACCTTGTGTTGTGTTCCGGCATTAGTGACCAAAGTTCCTGTACCCTTATGCGACAGCAGCATGTTCGCGATGCCACTGGCATTGCAAATACCTATAGGCGACGGTAACTGCTAAATTCTAAGCGGGCTGTCAGCCTGTCTGCTGTCCTACGCAATAAATAAATAAAAAAAATACAAGCAGTCTGTATCGGACGCCCGTTTCGGTACTTTTCATCCTCCTTTCTCCCCCATACACACACAGACATGCTCCTTGCTTTGTCTCCGGTGCGGCCAGGAAATATTAATTAATATAGTAAGCAAAAAATAGTATTTCTTTGTCTCGGGAACAAACCCTCTCTTGACGGGTTCCCACAGCCCGGGGGCCCGAAGCATATATGGGACTCCGGGAAAATTGTTTGGCCATCCGACTACCCACTAAAAAACTGCGCTGTTCTCCTATCGTTTATGCCCGGGCCCACCACGGATGGCCTGCCGATCTCGTGGCCCGGACCGGCGTCGGCCCGCCCTTTGTATCAGGGTGTGTCTTTTCTACGTGTTTACCGCCAGGGGTTTAGGGTTTCGTCCTCCCGGCGCTCTCCTTTATTAGCTCTAAAGAGTTAAGGGGGGTCGCGGAACAGCACGCGGCCCTCACTTTCGCGGCTATAGTGCGGGCGGCGAATCCTTCCCGAGGGTCCACCCGCGGCCACATTCTATGGCGGCCGGAGGTTGCTGGATGAAGCAAAAAAAAAACTAACTTAACCTACCCTTTGTACGCAGTTAATGGAAAAGTACAGTTTTAAATTATTAAATTTTGTTATATTTTATATTTTTCTAAATAATTGTCCTAAATATATATTCTTACGTCTTTTAGTTGTCCGTTAGAGGGTTTTCAGCATATTCCTTCCTTCGCTTCCTCTACTGACAAAACCAGCAGAAGCCAGGTAGTAATATTTATTATGACGTAGAAAGAATATCACTATTATTTAAATAGTATCAGTATCATACAAGTAATTAATTCCGACTATTTAAAGCTTGCACTTTTTTTACTCGGAAAATCATTAGCGAATACCTTGCCGGGGAATGGTTCGGCGATGGCTATGTGGGACTCCTTTGGCAGTTAGCGCCCTAAAAAGGCCACTAGTACCACGTTGGTAGAGTCTACCCACTAAAAACCTAGTACCAATCTACGCCATAGAAAGGTAAGGGGTATTGCAGGGCGTCTGGCGACTATTCACAGTTATCCCCCCGTGGCAGTTCATTTGAGCTGTATGCCGAGGCTAGAGCTATATATAAGTTGCTTGAGCCTAGAGCATAAGGCGTTTGCGTTTGCCCGTTGTATCCAGTGTGTTATCGACGCATGAGAGGCGCTCCCGCATTCCTCTCCCGCTCCCTCTCAGCGGCTTTCTTTCGCGACATAACTTCCTCGCAGAAGGAGGCAACTCCTGCCCATCCCCTTTCGCTTTCGATCATTTCTCGCGTGAGACTTGGTATAAAGAATCCACTTACCAACTTGAAGACCACTATCACTGTCAAAGGACAAATCTGTGCATATTTTACATTTGATATCGATAGTTTACAGCGAGTGACCTTTCCGTTTCTTAAATAATGCTAAGGCACAAGAAAACAAATCTAAGGCCTTCAGACAAGAACTCTTACTATTTTATCCATGGCTCTTAAAAAAGAAATTGAACAGTACATAGCTTTGCTCATTGTAAACTAAATATGGAAGTAATCCACATTTTTTTGGCAGTACTCGTGGCGCGAATGTTTATTAACTAATGAGGTATTTGTATTTATTGCATACTAGCTCACCCGGTAAACGTTCTTCTGTTATATAAAGTAAAAAAAAAAAACAGAAATTGAAGAAATAAAGAAAATACATCTATTTAGGATAAATACAAGCACTACAAAAATAATATAAAATAGGCAAATTCAGAAAATTGTCCTAAAAAGGCCCAAAACTCAGCATATGCTGGTAGAAGCTACCAGCACAGTTCTTCCGTTTGGACTTGGTTACCTCGGGGACTGCAGATTACAAATTATCTAAAGATATTATTATTTAACTGGCCCTGAACTTGTATGTATTTTGTATATTTTAATAAATTTTGATGAATCACATTGTTTGCTATCCAAATTAAGTAGGTATATAAAATAAAGTATAAAACCGATTAAAATAAATTATATAATACGTATTATACATATATAAAAGAACATAAATTATAGGTTAAATACAAATTAGTTTTATATGTGATTGATAAAAATAAGTAATAATAAATATATTATAACCAACAATAAAATAAGATAAAAATATATTGATAAATAAATAAAAAATAACTAAAATTATTAATTAATGATGGCTGTTTAGGGTATCAAATGGCACTTGTTTCAAGACTTAAGGGTTTGATAGATTTTTTATGTTTGAGCAAAAATTCTTTTAACTTTTTCGGAAATAGATTTTAAAAATATCGTTGCATGAACGCCGCTCGATCGCTCTCTGACTCGTCATACAAGAAAGCTTATCGTACAGATATAATAGGATTTTATACTGAATTAAACCAAAGAGGCAAGCTAAATGAAGTTTTCTACGATTTTTCATTTTAAAAAATGCATTTCGATTTTAAAAATAAAATTTAATTACGTTCACTCCTATTTCACCCCCTGACAAGGTTTATTTTTGCGACAAAAAGAAACGTATGTCCTCCTCTTATGAGAGTCGGAGACTGTGAGAGTTATTTTCACTTTTATAATATTAATATGGATTGTCAGCTTTACATTTAAATATAAATCAGTCATCAACGAAATGATTAATAACGGTATATTACGTACTTAACAATATATCATAATATACTGTTGAAAATAAAACAAGAGGTATACACAACTGTCAATCGAAACGAGCATTGTTCGAAAATAGCTCAATGTAATTATCGATGTAAAAATGAATCAGGATGCAGCGCGAACGTGATGTCCCATATTTGTGGCCAATGATCCGCATCGGCGGCGCCGTGTCGCAACCGCGTGTAATGCGCCTGTCTCTTTGTCACATGATCGAATTATGCATCTACCATAATGTATCAGATCACCTAGAAAGTTTTGTGACTATTTTGTGGTATACTGGCTGGTTTTGATGTGAACTGAATCTGTGTCTATTAAATAAAAACAAAGCATTCCAAATACAAACAGCTGCCATCATTCTAAACAAATCGAGCTTGTGTTACTGGTAATGAACGATTGAAATCGATCATAGCTAAGGCAGGGTACCGTTCGGTTCCTTTGGAGTTAGACGTGGTAGCAAAATAGTACACGTGGAAACCAATCAGTCACTGTTTCGATTTCCACGATGACTACTGGGTCAGCAGCTATGCAAGTACAATTCCCATGGTGGACAAAATATTTGTATAATTCTCATGTGCAGGGGCGGGATTAGAATACTTACTGTGTCCAGGCCCGTCACCAAGCCCGTCTGGATGGCAACCAGCTTTGATCTATAAGTATGGCGTCATAATAATATTGTGTTGTGTTCCGTCATTAGTGACCTAGTTTCCGGTACCCCCTTTTTTTTCCGACTACCCACTAAAAAACCCCGCTGTTCTCCTATCGCCTATGCCCGGGCCTACGGATATATGGCCTGCCGATCTCGTGGCCCGGGCCGGCGCCGGCCCGCCCTTTGTCTTAAGGCGGGCCTCTTCTTAAGTGTTGGCGCCAGGGGGTCAGGCTTTCGTCCCCCTGGCGCTCCCCTGTAATAACTCTAGGAGTTGAGGAGGGCCGCGGAACAGCACGCAGCCCTCACCCTTGCGGCAATAGTGCGGGCGACAGGTCCTCCCCCGAGCGGCCGCAGAACTCCACTATGAGGCGCGCGCGGAACAACACGCCGCCGCCTCGAGGCCTGCCGCTGATCGGACGACAAGACGCCCCGAGTCTGCCGTCCGCAGGCCGATCGTGGTAACCCTAGCGTCGCAAACACCTATAGGCAGTAACTGCTTATTATTAAGTGGTCAGCATGTCTGCTGTTCCTCAACAATAAAAAAATTATGCAAATAGTTTGTTCTATCTGGACCTGTGTGTCTAACAATTCTATATTTGTGAGAAAAGTCTTGCAATAAAGTTATTTGACTAGTACAGGAAACTGTTTTTAAAATATTATAAAATAAATTAACCAAGACAAAAAGGTTTAAATTTAATAACATACCCAAATAAAACAATGTTTGTATTATGTTCTTAACAGAGATCTTTTGTTCCTTGCAATACCAACACCGTGCAGAAATTCAGACGCCTTGAAAAATCTATAAATTTTAGTTATTGTAAACATTATAAAGAACAATGAAGTGTTTCGGTATTTTAAATATTGCAGCGTAGTTTATTTAGTGACGATAGTAGACGACTGAGATTAGTGTACTCGTAAAATAGTTGATTGATAGAACACATAATTTGTTTTTTGTAAGTTCCGCTATACTCTTCAGTGAGATTTAGTTTCCAATAGTTTTCCTCATCAGCCAACATCAAATTCAGGACGCAGTTAATTTTAGCAGATTTTGCTTTGCTTTCAATTTTTCATACTATTCTGTAAACTATGTGTAAACCTGTATACTTCTAGGTTTTTTATGAACGTACAATTTACCCATAAAAGACAAAATATTGCAGATCGTACAAATGGCTAGTTTTGTCTTAACGACACAGATGCTAGTCGTAAATGGCGCTCAGAAGTTGCTTTGTGATAATAAGTAGCTGGGGTTTGTCCTGGAGTGAAGGCTATAAATGTTTGTACAAATAAAAGGCTCAGTGTGATATAAATATAGCACTACTACCTCAAATAGGTATTCAGAGTATCATGGTTTTGTCATCATCGGATTGATGTGTCATTGCCATGTTTATTTTTCAATATCCATGACAATAGATTGGGGCCCCCAATATTTACTATTAAATTTTCCTGTAACCCATTAATAATATAGAAATAATTTAACCTCAAATAGAGGATACATAAATTTATAACATATTTAATATTAATTAACCTCCGATTTAAAATTCGAGTATTTCTACCTAGTCAGGTCATAAATTCTGTCACATGTTTAATGTAAAATAATTGTAACAAGTTTATTAATTATGTAACCATTCATATACCAAAATGAACTTAACAAAACATAGATTCTTATGACATTAAAGTTTATTCAAAATGACCTCCGCGATTTTGAATACAAGCCTTCAATCTGCGCGGCCAGTTGTCTATCGCAGCACGAACGAGGTCCATGTCAATATCGGCGGCTGCCTTAATCAAGGATGTCTTGAGTGACTCCAAATTGGGATGAGGCTTTGAGCACGCCTTTTCCTCCAAGTGTTGCCATATCTTGTAATCTAACGGATTCAAATCTGGACTGGAGGAGGGCCAGTCTTCGTGCCGGATGAAGTCGATTTCACGCGCCGCCAGCCAGTCTTGTGTGCTCTTCGCTCTATGAGCTGGCGCCGAATCTTGTTGGAATACCCAGTGCCTGTTATTGAACATGGTATGAGAAACAGGTTCCACAAGGTTCGTCAGGACTGTATTTTGATACACAACAGCATTCGTTTTTACACCTTTCTCACAAAAATGTACCTCTGTTAAGCCCCAATAAGAAACTCCCAACCATACCATGAGCGAGGATGGAAAATGACCTCGTTGGACACGCGGAATACGGTTGCTCGCTTCTTCACTACTGTGTGCGTACACCTTATCATTTTGTTTGTTGTAGCTCTCTTCTACGGTAAACATTTTTTCATCCGAAAAAAGAATTTCCCGATATTTTTTTCCCGCGTACCGCTTCAACAAAGCGCGGCATCTCTTCAGTCTCAGGTCCATTAGACGAGCATTCAAACGATGTCCTGTTTTTCTTCGATATGCCCGAAGCCCTAAGTCTTCATTTAACACCCTTTTCACCGTGGTTCTGCTTAACCCCATCTTGAGGGCCAACAGTTTCTGCTTACGTTTGGGATTTCTTTGAGTGAAGGCACGAATTAGCTTTTATCACTGCTGGAGTCCTAACAGACCGAGGGCGACCACTTCTTGTCCTGTCATCTACACTAGAGTCTTCATTGTATCGTTTGATGGTACGACAAACGAATCTTTTGGTAATATTCAAATTTTTCAGTATGTTAAAAATTTGAATTGGCGCGTAACCGCAACGATGCAACGCAATAACTGCAACACGGTCTTCTTTAAGCGTCCACTCCATATTTAAAAATGAGTAAAATTCTAAAAGTTATACATTTTTATTTTCATGAACAATTCGAAATTCTAATTCAATAAACTTTTTTGTGGCCAGCATTCTAAAAGAAAAGTTTTTACTGTGTGACAATACTTATGACCTGACAGGTAGTTTTGTATAAATATTGCAGTTATAATATACAAAAGATACCAATCTTTTTTTTTGTGTATTTCCTTTTCTCTGAATTTTTGTAGCTAAAATTCTGCAGATAGGGGATTGTTTTTCTCGGGATAGAAAAAAAAAATGTTTAGTTGTATTCAAAAAATAAAATCTTTTAACATACATACATACATCATCTTCTAAGATCACACTTGTGTTTTTATTGCTTATAGAAAATTATATCAAGCAATAATAATTCATATTTCGTAGAATGAATGATGAGTGAACGTCATATAACGACGTTCAAACAAACCTAATCGAACATTATGTAAACAATAATTAAAAAACTAAATCATGCGTAATGACCTATAATGCACTTCACGTATTTCCTTTACAATAAATCCACGTAGGCTTTGTTATGTCAACTGCACTTAGGATGGTGAGGTTTCTTACAAACGTCAATATTAACAATTTTCAATATCATTGTTTTATATTATTTATGTTAAGCAATGTAATTGTAATTAAAGCCTCTAACGTCCCACTGCTGAAATATACACATCAAAAAAAATCTAAGCAACATGCATGATATTACAAATTTACCATATAAACTAATTAATTTCTAAATCTTTACTCACTCAAAGTGCGTAGGTATATTAACTTTTTTTGTTATTGATGACATACTGGCTGGTTGTAAAAAAAAATTCGATTATGTTTTGTTTTTTTTTTTCATAAAATTAAATGAAAGGGACGTTGTTTAAATTTAAGTGCGTTTTTATTGCTACGTTTAGTCTTGATTTTATAATTTTACCAACCATTTAAATAAAGTAATAAATTGAATTGTTAGACATTCTTTACGTCATGTAGCGACGTCATTTGACGGCAAATGAAATGCAAAGAGCTGTAGGGATGTTGCAAGCGGGAAGTAATCAATCTCAGGTATCTCGGCATTTTGGCATTCATAGAAGTGTTATTTGTCGTCTTTGGCAGCATGAACAGCATCCAGGCTGTAAAAGGAGTACAACCACTCGGCAAGATCGGTACATACAACTGACTGCAAGACGCTAGCCGATGTTAACCGCTCGAGAGATAAGTTTGAGGCTACAAAATTCAAGTGGTGTTGATGTAAGTCCCCAAATACGTCACGGGAATCGCGCTCGTCGAAATGAATGGTGTAGAGAACGTAGAACATGGACCCAGGGATAAAATTATGTTTTCCGATGACTCGCGATTCGGGTTTAGGCCTGATACAAGAAGGATGCGAGTGTACCGTCGGCCCGGAAATACTGAAAGGCTCAGGTGAATTCAGTAAGTTCATCCATACAGCGACTCATCCACCATCCAAAAATTTAAATGTGTACATGTTGCTTAGATTTTTTTGATGTCTATATGTTTGTGATATCGGTATGAAGGTTTCCTCGTGATGTTTCACCGCCGGTACTTGGCAATTATAATACGTACATTAGGTGAGATAAACATATAATCAGTGCAAGCTTTAGTAGTATTCGGATGTATGTATGTCCGGAGACAAATCTAAATTGTCTCCAAGTATAATACCACTAAGATGCGATGGCTGAAGCTATGTAATTATCACATCTAAAATATATTGGCGTAAAATTATTCGCAGTGTACCTTACTTCACAATAATTATTATATTCCAGCATAATTTGGATTGCATCGCTCTAAAATTTCGAGCGTTATTCAGCTACATTGCGGATAATTAATCCCATCCACAACCCGTTCCCGTTTACATTCAATTACTTTCGCGAATGGACTGCGGCGAGATCGGAGTTAAGATGCTTTTAGATTGATTACGTCGGGTGTCGAGTATTTCACCAAGAGTTAGGGTCTTCAGGACAATTTTACGAGCAAATTAGATCCCCTTAACGATGATTGTAGATATTCGTAGAGACTACACAACCCATATATCAATATTTTATCTTTTCATTTATTTTTATATTATTTATATTATATTTATAGACAATAAATAAGAAATTCCTTGTCAAATAAGATAAGAATAGAGTTAAGCCATTACTTGAAAAGGGAATCGTTGCTCTTGCTAGTTTAAATATAACAAATCTATTTTATCCGTGCAGTGGCGGAGAAAGAATACTGACCTCTGTGGCCGGGGTCGGCATATCGTAAAAGGCGACAAAACAACCCATCCTAGCTACGTGGTAGGGTCCCAAGTCCATCTGGATGGCGATCACCTTTGGTACCTTTGGTCTTATGTATGCCGCCATAATAACTTTGTGTTGTGTTCCGGAATTAGTGGCTCAAGTTCCTGTACCTTTATGGGACAGCAGCGTGTACGCGATGCCACTGGCGTTGCAAACATCTACAGGTGACGGTAACTGCTAAATTCTAAGCGGGCCGTCAGCCTGTCTGCTGTCCTACAGCAATAAAAAATGTAGGGAAATCTATTTCACCTGTTTTTAGAATGCGAATAAATCTTCGAATGACACCGATGGGTATCGATGCAAACAAGTTTATCTATATGTATAAAAGAGTGTACCCTGTACAGTCCTGGCTATACCATAATTAAAAAAAAAAATGGAAATTAAGGCTATCGGAGCTCTCATAACGCTAATTAAATCTATTGCATTTATTCTTTGTGCTTATATTATTAAATAGGCTGGAATGTAAAAAATCACACATTTACTTTTCCTTAACATCGAGTTACGGACTATAATATGATGGTGAATTGTATTAACTTTTTGTGGAACGACTTGAAACTTAAGTTAAAAAAACAGCGCTAAGACATTATTTAATTGAATCGTTAAATTGGAAACGCCAAATCTAACTCAAGAACATGCGATAACGATACATTCGTATTTAACGATTCCGATGCAAATAACACCGTATATATTGTTTTGACATGGAATGGTGCATGTAGGAAACGTCGAAGTTCCCACTAACTTAAGCAAACGCCAGCTGTTATTTCAACAATTATTTTCAATGACAGACTAGTATGTTTTAAAAAGTACCGTCATACGAAGAGTTAGTGACTAATATTGGGGAAAAAAATTAGTAATACGTTAATTAGCACCATGGATGAAAAATATTTAAATTATTTTTTAATAGTTGTGTATTCTACTTATTACAGTGTCTGATATTACGCAGTCTATATTACATGTGACTATCAATGAGTGTATGAACTTTCTAAAAATCTTTGAACACAAGAACATTAAGAGAAACAGTAATTAAAAACGACACCAACAGCGGTCAATATTTGTAAACGTCAACAAGTACGGTTCATCACAGACGGAAGTGACGATAAAATTTTAGTATTGATGCATACATTGGTATAAGGAAGCGTGCAAGCTTTGGTCAAAGACGATCGAATTTAATATCTTCCTGTATTTTACAGATACTATAAACACAGAATCCAAGCCATTTCTTGACTGAATAGATTAGAGAGTACAAAGCTTCATACTTAATACAATACTTAAAAAATTAAATTATTCATAATTTGCCTTATAAGTAACGTTCGTAGATAAGGTTGTGAATTGTATTTTTTGGTTAATAAGTCAGGGCTGTCGCTTACCACACTGTGGTTACTTATTTTGTTAGGTCACAGATAGCATAGGAGTGCACTAATTTATTCTTATGTGGTTGGAGGATAAGACTGTAGACACTTAAATCTTACTATACCCAATAATAGTCATCTTCTTTCTGCTCGACCACCACCTTCACACCTTATTTGACATATTATTTCTTACGCAATCCATTTTTTTTTCTTTGATTTACGTAAGTAAGTACATTCACTTTTATTTCTATAATTTTCCTTATCACATTGCATTCTTCTTTTTATTCCTAATACTATTCTATTCTACTCAATATTTTGTTTAATAGAGGTAGTGTTAGTATAACGCAAGAATACGAGTAGTAAAATATTACTTGAGAGTTATTTTGATGTCCAAGTGATGATGTTCCGTTTATTACGAATAAAATCGAATTGTCAGGACACTTTTTTGTTACTTAAATTAAAAAATACAATAGTCACGTTGGTTGAACACCATTGCATCTAGTTTCCAGTTAGGCGCCGGTGAACAGTGGACACTTTTCAGTACACGGCGAAAATAAAGTGTCATTTGGATCGTACCAATCAGAAAAAGTGAATAAATTTAGCTTAATCAATTTTTAACAAGTGCCGTCTGGCATTTTTTTCCGACTGTAAATCCTGGCACCATTCTCTTTAGATTGAACCAGCTGCAAGTTAAAATTTAGCATAAGTCTAAAATACTCGTAAGTTTTAGTATTACTTAGTTACTGTGGTCAAGAATTTATCAGGCCGTTTGATATTAATGACTGTGTAAACATTTGGTTAACTCACTCACATTGCTTGGTTAACTCACATCAATTAAACAGTGTTTTGAATGTTTGTTATTTGTAATTACACAATAGTTCGACTTACTTAATAATTAATTTATTAAAATTCTAAGCATATTAGAATTTTACTGGAAGACTTCCAATGATGCTTAAGGCCGGTAGTGTATATTCCTTTCTGATTCTCAATGAGACAAATAGCAATCTCACACACCCTTATTTGCAATTCTATTGAGTAAAATTTAAAAATTATTTTTATCATTTCACAATATATTCAGAAGTCCTTGACAATAAGATCATTGTTGTAAATTTTATTTCTAAACGTATTTCTCGAGAGAAGGTCCTAATAATAGATAAAGACCTTTTTTCTTTCGAAGTGATTGACGTACTGAAACCAAAAATTTGGAACTCCCTGAGCAGTATGCCCGTTCGTCCCCGTTTCTAGACTGATTAGAGGTTACGGGGCTTAGATTAGTCAGGCTGCAGCTCAAAACTCTCGATCTTTAAAGACGATGAGCCTTTGGCATTTTACTTCTCATGCAGACTGACCTAGGCGCGTGCAATTTAGTAGAATAACCTAGCAAGAGCGGTATTATGTATGTTTAAAGGTATTTCTCATAAAACTACGTAAAAAGGGATTCTGTAGTGAATTTGAGTCACATCCGGTTTAATTGGAACTTTTAACGTACTAACAACTTACTTTAGCAGATACTACTTACTTTTATCTAAATCTTATTAATCTGCAGATGCTTGCAAGTAAATTTAAAATGGCAATATATAGAAAATGATAATTACTATGTTCATTTTATTGCGGTATATTTTAATAGTTAGCTATCTTTATTATCTTTCATATCTGCCTCAGAACTAGTTACTACATTGTTTGCGGCCTCTCCAAGTTGGGCAATATGTGCAAATCGTTTACTTGATTAGGCGCAACTCATTTCGTAATTACGCTACGGTAATTATTTTATTATAATTTTGAGCTATATGCCCAAAAATTTAGGATTGAATTACTTCACTTTCTTAGAGTTGTTTTTTAATACTAGAGTTCAGCTGGCAGGCACATGACTCACCGGATAGCTGGTGGTCACTGCCGCTTATGGACGTTTGCAACACCAGAGGCATAGCCAACACGCTGTCGCCTTTTTTTAAAAACCTCGTATCGTACTGAGATGGAAATACTTCAACCGGAAGCTCATTCCAAATCCGGAGAGTACGTAACATAAGCGTTAAAAAAGAAGAGGCTTCAAGAAATGGGAATGAACATTCATTTTAATGGCAGAATGATTCCCATTGTACGTGGTAGCATACGCAAAAAGGCGCAGTCTCTCCGAAAGCCAAACGTATCTAGACCAGATGGTCAGTACAGATGTACTTATGGGATCGTCAACAAGACGAACTCCGCGCCGTTAGATGGAGTCCAATGCGATGGGGGTTCAGCTTACAGGCATAGCTGAGAGTCTTAAAAGGCTGCTATTAAAATACTTTCGCTTGTATGGAATCTGATAGCGTGTGATGTAGATGTGCGATCATAATGAAGACTTGATATTCAAATTATTTGTGATAATAAGCTAAAATTTTCTAGCGATGTGTGAATCCCTAATTTGATGTGTTATAAAACTTAATTGAATTATAAAATGTGTAGGTGTGATTTTGTCGAAGCGCTAATATTTCATAACGTTGTTATCAGGAATTTATTTGTTGTTTTTACCACATTTTTTTTTATTGCTGTAGGACAGCAGACAGACTGACGGCCCGCTTATAATTTAGCAGTTACCGTCGCCTATTGGTGTTTGCAACGCCAGTGGCATCGCGAACACGCTGCTGTCCCATAAGAGTACAGGAACTTGGGTTACTAATGCCGGAATGCAACACAAGGTTACCTTGGCGGCATACTTAAGACCGAAGGTGGTCGCCATCCAGACGGGCTTGAGGCCCTACCACGTAGCTAGGCTGGGTTGTTTTGTCGGCTTTTACGACAGGCCGACCCCGGCCGCAGAGGTTAGTATTCTTTCTCCGCCCCTGCTCGGATATAAATTATATATTATATAGTATTATATATATATATATATATATATATATATATATATATATATATATATATATATATATATATATATATATATATATATATATATATATATATATATATATATATTATATAGTATATCTATAGTTTCTAAGCTGGCTGTTGTTAATTATTTTCGATATTGCCAGCATGTTGGTGATATCTACTGTGGTGCAAGCAAATGAAAAGCTATTACTGATGTTATGGAGTAGTTATAGCTCCATATAATATTTTTTAACTTTCTTATATATATTTAATAGTTAGTAACTATGTAAAGTGTAACTATAGTAAAGTTCTACAACCTGAAAAATTAGTTCCTGTAATTATAATTTAAAATCCGATAACAGATGCTGGAATGTTCTCTTGTATCTCAAGTTTATCACAAACATTACAAGTTTAGTTTTTAAAAGAAATTTCGATATGACCTATTTGTAGATGTATTAGTTAAATAGTAAATTTTAAAATAGATGTTCATCATTTATATTTGTGATGAAATGCAAACGTAAAAAAAACTGGCTTAGAAATTTCTGTTCATGTTACAACTAGGATTTGAACCTACAATTGCTCAGTCAACAGTCCCATAAACAACCACTAGAAAAGAAAAAAAAAACAATAAAATTCATTACCTTGGCGGCATACTTAAGACCGAAGGTGGTCGCCATCCAGACGGGCTTGAGGCCCTACCACGTAGCTAGGCTGGGTTGTTTTGTCGGCTTTTACGACAGGCCGACCCCGGCCGCAGAGGTTAGTATTCTTTCTCCGCCCCTGCTCGGATATAAATTATATATTATATAGTATTATATATATATATATTATATAGTATATCTATAGTTTCTAAGCTGGCTGTTGTTAATTATTTTCGATATTGCCAGCATGTTGGTGATATCTACTGTGGTGCAAGCAAATGAAAAGCTATTACTGATGTTATGGAGTAGTTATAGCTCCATATAATATTTTTTAACTTTCTTATATATATTTAATAGTTAGTAACTATGTAAAGTGTAACTATAGTAAAGTTCTACAACCTGAAAAATTAGTTCCTGTAATTATAATTTAAAATCCGATAACAGATGCTGGAATGTTCTCTTGTATCTCAAGTTTATCACAAACATTACAAGTTTAGTTTTTAAAAGAAATTTCGATATGACCTATTTGTAGATGTATTAGTTAAATAGTAAATTTTAAAATAGATGTTCATCATTTATATTTGTGATGAAATGCAAACGTAAAAAAAACTGGCTTAGAAATTTCTGTTCATGTTACAACTAGGATTTGAACCTACAATTGCTCAGTCAACAGTCCCATAAACAACCACTAGAAAAGAAAAAAAAAAAACAATAAAATTCATTACAAATCTAATTCCGTATTCAGGGAACACCATCTTTCAACGTAATAAATTAACTGTGCAAGTATCCAGGCGCCATCATATACGCACCGAATGCTCATACCAAATAATAGATTAGATTTATTATTAAAATTCAATGTATTTGTCAATGACGTGTATAATTGCATTCACTTCATAGTTTAACATTTCTATGCAGTTACTAGTATTTACTATGCAATTTCAATATAACAACGACTTGGAATTCCACACTTAATCGTAATCGTAGTGCAAAGCGAAATATAATTCTACATATAAATGTTAATAGTTTTCCCGTTGGCTATGACGTAACATAGAAGATAAATATAGATCCAAGAGTAACATAGAAGATAAATGGATTAGCGTACAAATAGCATCGTTCAGTCTATTTTTTAGGGCTGGCGGTTCACTGATACGAGTATTATGTAAAATTGCATTACAAATCGTCGTAGTCGTAGAATAGTGACGGATCTGACATATATTAAACTTTACAGGACAGCCATTTTAAAAATACACAAGCGTCATTTTACTATGAGAATCTATCATATGCGTCACTTTACCGACTGCTTAATTTGAAATCTAAAATAAATGTAATTTTTTTTAATGTAGCAATAATATTTAGACAATGTAGTATCCCAATATGGTAAAAAGTGAATTTTGGATTTTTTTCAAATCCGACGTTATTCTACGATCACGACGAAATATACGAGTAGCAGTGCACATTTCATTCTCTTGGTTTTATATTTTTATTCGACGACCTCTGTAGCCCAACGGCTTTTGCATGTTGTAACGCTATTGGGGATCACGGTATGGATTCCCGTCCCGGGTCTAGGTGTCTATTTATTTTAGGACTACATAGATGGTGTTGGTGAAATGTAAGAATACATTTATTTATACATTTGTCTCTTTGGTTGAAATAGCTATTTATCATTTCGATACGTATTATTTGAACTTTAAGAACCAGTTTTAGAGATTCCAACCTCAAACAGCTCGTCATTATTTTAACCTAACCTATTTCAAGCTAAACCTTGTTAATTGCCAGTCGTTATTCACTTTACGCACACAGGTACGAAAACGCTAGTTTACACACTGTTGTTATAAAATTTATAGGGGCATTTACGAATGTACGGTAATGTAAATATTTTGCTTTTTTCAGTGCTGTTATTCCCGGAATTAACTAATACGAGTAATTTATAAATAGAAATTTTCATGAACAACAATTTTTGTAAGCATAGCAATTTTTGTAAGTATGTACGTGTTCAGTGATGTATGTTTCCTTGCCGCGAAGGAGTGGGGCAAGCCGTGTAGCGCGCATGCGTACGTGAACTTCTCATATTTTTCGATTTACCCTTTTCTGTTATTTCAGCGAAGCAAATTCATTACTGTGTGTGTAAAAACTAGAGCTATGCTAAGATCTACCACACTATGAGCAAAGAGGTGGGTATTGTTTAATTAGTCTTTATATATACGACGTTTTCGGCGTATTTTTTATGTACATACTTATTGAAAAGTTTCATAGTAATTTCTACGATTAATTATCCATTAAATTATTTATATACCGGCTCAGTAATATATCTATAGCTATCTAGAGGTTATGCGGTAAGTATTTTGGACTTATTTTGATAAACTATTTATAGTTTGGGGCTTATTTCATATTTATTATCTCTTGTGTCATTAGTTTTATTGTTGTAAGAAATCCGACAGATAAAAGCTTTTCCCAAGGTATACCACTGCGCCCAATTTTCAGCCTGCTCCATTCAATTCCAGTTACCTTACGCAGGTCCACTATCAAACCTCCGGGTTCTGTGCAACGTTTGTTACGACACTGCCTCCGCTCAAGAACTAATTTACTTCAACAGCTATCACTTCTTTAACAGACAAGGCTGGCCTTCTGTCACTTCAGAGCTTGTTTCAGAAGTAGGTTTTTTTATCCGTGCAGGGGCGGAGAAAGAGTACTAACCTCTGCAGCTGGGGTCTGCCTGTCGTAAAAGGCGACAAAACAACCCACCCTAGCTATGTGGTAGGGCCTCAAGCCCGTCTGGGTGGCGACCACCTTTGGTATTATGTATACCGCCATAACAACCTTGTGTTGTGTTCCGGCATTAGTGACCCAAGCACCTTATGGGACAGCAGCGTGTTCGCGATGCCACTGGCGTTGGTAACTGCTAAATTCTAAGTGGGACGTCAGCCTGTCTGCTGTCCTACAGCAATAAAAAAAGGTTCGTTTCTGAAAAATTGATTAGTACAAAGCTATCTACAATTTTATTAAAAATTAGATAACTATGATATCTTAAAAGTTATGTCTGTCTATAAATGTATTTATTTCTGTGATCACTCTGAATACGTTATTAAAGCTTAAAATGGCTCACAGAATGAAATAAAATTCTGCAAATTGGTGTCCTACTTTATGAATCTACTTCATGTTCAGATCAGAATATTAAACGTCAAAAACAAACGCTTGCACAGTTATAGCTCAGGAGTAATTTAGATGCAGTTTAAATGAGAGCTCTCACAGATAAAGTGTAACTAGACACTAAAGTAATCATTCTGACCCAGAACCACGATTATTTAAGAGTGGTTACTCTGTAACATAAAATTATGTGCATAATTTTGTTTCTAATGAAGCCGTATCAGAGGTAATGGTCCACTATGTTACTTAATTTGACTAATAGATTGATTTTTTGATAATGGACAAACAATACAGAAAAGTTTATCAGCGTCGTTAGATTTTCCCTTTGTTTCAGTCATCCTTGTAAAATTGAAATGAGTTTAAATATTATTGTGGTTCTTTGTTTGGGGAAATAAAGGGTCATTGAAGTACACGGATGGAAGGCCTTTTTTGCCTTGAGGCAATATTTAATTATACACCTCAAGCTCCGTCGTGTGAGTTTCGGATATAAGAGAGAAGTCGCTTGTTAAAAGCATTTTCTTTCTTAAATTGTATCTACCTACCCTATTAGATTGATAAAACGTTAACCACCTGCCAGGTTGGTCGTTTGCCTGTCTGCTGGAATACAGCTATGAAAAAAAAACTGCTATGTCTGAAAAACCGTACAACTGAATCAATTATTTTGGTAATCAGTTTTGATCGTCTCCAATTCTATTTTATTTCCCTAATATTTACATTTTCCATTGAAAATTTAAAGAACAAAAAATATAATGAAAACAACTAAAATAATTAAAATCTACATTTCAAATTGTCTTTCATTTCGATTGCCTTACAGTTTCCTCCAACTCTTGCCACTCATTTGTAGTGTCAAATTTAAATATATAGTTAAATTTACTTTTTTGCTTATTTGGACAGGAAAATGATACACAATGAAAAAATGTCGCATAAAAACGCGCTGTATTTCTATCCTTGATTACAAGGATAGAAATACCTCGGAAGGGTTTTATATTAATAAAACCCTTCCGAGGAAAAGAAAACAGCATTTTATCCAAACATAATGTACAAATTTGCTTAGTTAGTGCCACAATAATAACAATAGAACAAATTCAATTATAAATATAGTAATTTAATGACAATACGCTCCAAATTTGCAATATATAATAAAAACACTTCTAAAACTGTTTTCGTATTTATAAAATTACATGTTCTATATTTACAGAATATTATGTTTTTAGTTGTTACAAATTCCTAACAGATGTCTAGATTCTGTTTAGTTACCTAAAATGTGTTTATATACTAGAAAACGTTTTACAAAAGACAGATGTTTATCATAAAGAGATACATACGCAAAACATTTTCAAGTTTAACGAACCTAAACAATCTGCCTACAGCCTACACAATACATGAGTATTAAAAATTAAAAAAAGACCCAGATAAATATATTATGCTCGGCAAACTTACAATAATCTGATCATAATGAAGAAGCTAATAGAGTAGAGATTGCGTGGATACCACCACATGTTGGCAAGTGTTACGCATGACGCCTGGTGGGGACAAACCTTAGGGTTTACTGGACTACAATGAGCTTTAGAGATTTGATTATGGTAATAGAAAAAGAATTAAGTCTTCTAAAGTCTGTTTATTTTTTATAAGTACCATAAATGTAATTTTATCAGTATATAAATATTCTTTTTTTATATTGCTATGGCATCACTGACAGGCTGATGGCCCACTTAATTAAAGAGACTAAACGCGACTACCATTGCCTATGGGTGTTTGCGACGCTAGGGGCACTGGCACTGGTAGGGGGACTGGAATCTGGATTAATTATGCCGAAACACAACACGATGATTATTGCGACATATTTAAAGACTAGTGGTGGTTACCGTCCTGACGGGCTTATTTTTTATAGCTGTGTATTATTATTGTTGTATATTTTGAATGTGAATCAAATTTGAATGTGAATGTACAAATAATACTCAATGAACGTTTATTACCATAAACCACATTCAAATCAACGTTACCCAAATTTGATATAATTAAACATGGCGCCACAAATATTGACTAATTGCAATTTTATTGCGACAGTACAGACAGCACGCTTAATGTACCATAAAGTACACAATTAGCACAATTCGGTATATGACAATGTTGACAATGACCTACGCATCTATCGTTTTCATTATGAAAAAAAAAATAAGTACACTTGAGTGTTTTCGTAGTTTTTTTTATTTATTGATAAGGTATACAAACAGATTACAATCTCAGAAATAGGTCTTAATATATGAAGGTAGAGTGTATACAGTATTATTGATAATTTGACGTATTTCCGTTAGGAGGTGATAGGTGTGACTATTTGCGATAATTTTAA